>CM075884.1:4846903-5446903 GCA_038021265.1 Cyprinella venusta | reverse complement strand
TTCTTTCTCCCATACAAGTAAAAAAACATGTAAATGAAACTTCCAAGCTCATTTAAGTGAGTTAAATTATGGTCTGCTGGAATGCAAATATCGATCCCTCTACGCATCTCTAATGAGAACATACGAGCGTCTTCAGCTAAAAGCATATTAAACTATATTCAATAACCCTCTGTACACTTGCATGCGAAGTGCCACTAAATATTTTAGTACATTATATTTTGTATGCACAGGTGTATAGATAAATAAATGAAAGAAAGGTATACATTATTAAGCAAGCTGTCAAGGTATGTGCTGTGTATTGGCATCATTTGGAGTAAGATTTTCTCCCATTTGTGTCGCGTTAAGATCAAACAGCATTATGCAACGTGTCTATGAACCCAAAACGCCAACTGAACAAACAAACAGAGTCATCGGGTGCCTTTAAAAGTAAGTGAGGTTGTCTGAGTGCACATTTAAGCATTTCTCCCATAGTGAGCGTGTGTTTGTGTGTGCGTGGCTGTGTTTATTGTGTGTATTTGAGCATGCGAGGGTTCTGCACTTTATTCACTTGGGTAATCTGGCGGCCAGTCCTAACGAGCTTGTCACAAACCCCCATAATGAGCCTCAAAAAGATGAATGTAAAAAATGTATCCATTACTGGGCCTTCATCTTCCTGTTCATTAGCTTAGCATAAGGTTACAATACATTACTCTAGCCCCTAACAACATCTCTTTCTACCCAACTCCATTGAGTGAGTTAGTCTAGTCTCATGAAACAACTATTCACGTTTGGGAATTATCAGCAGATATGCTGTCACTCTATTTCCAATCTTTCTATTGTATCTCTTCTTTCTTTGTCTTGGTGTCTTCTTTTGCTGAGCGAAGACAGTATGGTTCGTTTTTTGGCAGGCGGCCTCTGTTTCCACGGCAACTTTATAATTGCTTTGGAAGCGGTCCAGACGCTACTGGATGCCGAGGAATTATTGATGTCAAAAAGAAACATGTATGAAATGAGGAAATATGTATGCGGCCATATGGTCCTGTGCACATCCGTGTACAATGAAATTGTGGTGTTGCCTTTGCGATGTTTTTCAAAGACAATTAAAATGTCACAACACATGCTCTGTAAAACGCTTAAATGATTGGGCGTATTATCGGTCCATTAGGACATTTTGCATGTCACAATATTACTTTACCTGATGTAAGTGTGAAATTGTTGTACTTAATGGCTGCAAAATCTTCTAAGCCATAAAGGAGATACTCTATCTGTGTAATAATGAAAATACTGCATACTCTTGCACAGTTTTGTGTCAATCCTAATTTAATTAAATTTTAATTTATGGATGAGAGTATGAAGCAAATTTTTTTTCTAAATAAACAATCCATATGAGATTTCTTGAAGTTTGATGAATTTGTTCTTCTGGTTAACTATATTTTAACAGATTATATTAAATAATATATTTTTTAAATATTGTGTTTTAAAAAAAAAAGAAAAATCCAATAATACAAAATATGAAATGGATCAAAATTGTTATGTAAAATGAATTCTATACTGAATTTAAGTAAAACTGAAATTAAAATGAAGCTAAATGAAATTATAAAATAAATACTTGAACTGAACATATTAAAAAAAAAAACAATTCAAAATATGTATAAATACTATCATAATATAACTGTATAAGAAATAACAGTGTAATGGATCAGTACCTATTTAAATCAAATTTGACTGACCTCCATCAGCTAATATTTTTTTTAGGCCACATGTAAGCTATGCTACCCTATCTCACGACCAATTCGTACGAATTCGTACGAGTGATTCAAAAGTGGCTAATTCGTACTAATTCATACGACCTCACTCGTACGAATTTGTACGAATTGCCTAAACCCACGTGACGGTTATGTTTAGGGGCGAGGTTAAAGGGTTAGTTCGCCCATTTAAGACATGAAGCTGTATGCAATCCTTACCAGCACTATAGTGTATACACACTGACCCACTCTGTTGTCGCCCCCCTGGTCAGAGTTCTGACCGCTGGAAGTTTTAAAATGAAGTACTCCCGGCTATTTTCCGGGGCCACAAAACTGTGCGTTTTTACGTGAAAAAATGATTTGCGTTTCAAAGCTTGATTAATTTACCACACAAAAAACACGCCGGGCAAACTTCATACCTCAGTTTTAATGCGGCACTATTTTCTATCCATTTCTATCAATCCGCGCTGCCGCAACATCAACAGTGAGCACGTTCCGATCAGCTGTTGATAGCGCGCGACTCGCTGACAACATGTCTAACTGCGAAACTTATGATGATGAAACCAATTTTAGCACAATGTCAGACGGATCAGATGATGAAAGTAATTTTAACACAACGACAAAGGGATACCTTTATGAACCGGAGTATACCGATGCCGAACTAAACTATCGATTGACAAGGAGGCCAGCTGTCTGCATTAGCTACATCCAATGACATTTTCCCTGCAATGCTAAACCTGGAGACGTTCTTCTACGTACCTAACTCAATTGGAAAAAGGGACCCAAACCAGCTGGACTCGACGGTCAGATGTCGGCTGAGTAAGTGTTATCGCTCATGTTGCTTTGCAGTTTTTTATTTAAGAATTTAACGTTGTCTTGACCAGTTGGCTATAATGGGCCTAGTCTATCTGACTGCATTATTATTATTATTATACTGAGTGGACAGTAATACAATTATTAATAAATTAATAATTGTATTACTGTCTTGACACCAAATGCCTCATCAGCTTGTTTACCGTACAGTTTAGACATGGGATCATAAAGTTAGCTTACCCGTGGTACTGGTAGCAAACAGCAAAACTCTTTAATATATATATATATATATATATATATATATATATATATATATATCCTTTTCCTCCTTGGTTGGGGATGTAATCGTCTTCGCTGAAGTTTGCACACACACGAAAATCCTTTATTCGGGATATTTTAGCTCCCATGGCAACAGCCAAAGCTGTCTCATAGGAAACAGGAAAACGATGTAATCTGAACTTTTGAACATCCTTGTGGTCAGAGCCTGCGAATTTACAAGTTCTCACCATTGTTAATTTAATACTTTTTACCTAGTTGTCAATCGATTGTGTAAACACTATGAACAGCTGATCGGAACGTGCTCACTGTTGACGTGCGGGAGCGCGGATTGATAGAAATGGATAGAAAATAGTGCCGCATTAAAACTGAGGTATGAATTTTGCCCGGCGTGTTTTTTGTGTGGTACATTAATCAAGCTTTGAAACGCAAATCATTTTTTCACGTAAAAACGCACAGTTTTGTGGCCCCGGAAAATAGCCGGGAGTACTTCATTGAAAAACTTCCAGCAACAACAGAGTGGGTCAGTGTGTATATACTATAGTGCTGGTAAGGATTGCATACAGCTTCATGTCTTAAATGGGTGAACTAACCCTTTAAGGGTAGGTCAATCGTATGAATTCATACGAATTGGCCAATTCATAAAATATGTACGATTTCACAAAAACCGTACTAATTCGTACGAGTGAGGTCGTTCGAATTGTTCCAAATTAGCCACCTCGTAAAATTCGTACGAATTCCCGTGAGGTCGGGTTGAGCTATGCACTTGCCCTGGTCCCCATGTGCATAGTATGTATTACAGTATTACAGTTATACATTACAGTATTACAATAACTGGTAATATACTAACTCTGAACATACACCTAAACCCAACCGTAATCTCTGTATTTACCTTATATTACCCATATTAAGTACGTGCAAGTACACGTACTGTAAAATAAAGTGCAACCGTAGCTATTGCGAGATTTTGTACTTTGATTTGTGTGAGTAATGTCTTGGAGAAGTAGGACAGCGCCGGTTTGACGAAGAATCTTCTAAGTTACATCACCTCCTCTGTAAGATGTTCCTAATGCTGCAAGAGTCATAGACGCATTAACCCGGGCTCTGGTGACACTCATTAACGTAACATATAGTGTCTCAAGGTGAATTAGCAGGCAAATGCTTTATTGCTATGCATGGGCGTGAAAACATCGTTATAGTGTGAACGCAAAACGTGTAGTCCCCTTCGTCTTCAATACAGTGGCTGTTTTCTCATTGTGTTATAAAGAACATGTGCTAATAGGAGATGAAAATGACTTCCTGGCAGGTCTTTTTTTCCCCTCTCTGCTTTTTGTGGGGTTAATTTATGCCCCGTGAGCCCCTCTTGAGTGAGAAGAGGCTGAGATTGGTGTGAAGTTTGCTGAATGGAGCAGGGGCCAACAGGCTCGCCAAACACATACACACACGCGAGCAGTACAAAGACAGTATTCACAGCTGTGGGCAGAAGAAATGGGCTATGACAGGGCTGTGCTAAATATTTGAGCTCATCAAAATCACAGGTCAAGATCATGTCATCGCCCAATTTAATAGTTGTGTTTGCTAAGGCAAGCATTATGACAGTCCATGAGAGATAGCATTTTCAAACCCTTAGTGTTCAACTTTAGTATGTAACTTTAGCATCAATCTGACTTAATATTTTCTGAACAAATCCCAAAGATTAAAGGGGTGATGAACTGAGAAATCAAATTTTCCTTGAGCTTTTGACATCTAACGCCTTGTTCACACTACATGATTTTAAAACGTCGGGCTGAACTGTGCGGTTCACACTACATGACTTGCTCTCAGTCAAATCAGGAGTATTCAAGTTGTTGAGCTGTTCACACTACACAACACAACGTGATTGATCCACAACAGGAGGTAACTCACTACACGAGTTGACAACGCACTACATAGAGATACAACCACAATCGGACGATAAGAGAAAATCATTTTTTGACTCTAATGAGAGCTGTTTCAGTACACTTTAAAAAATGCTGGGTTGTTTTAACCCAACTTTGGGTCAAATATGGACTAACCCAGCCATTGGGTTGAATTTTTAAATTACATTTTTAACCCAACATTTCGGGTTTGTCCATATTTGACCCAAAATTGGGTTAAAACAACCCAGCATTTTTTTAGAGTGTACTATGGTACTGTTTAAATCCTGAAAATAATCAAATAAATAACGAGTTGACAACAACTCTGTCACCCAACGATTCTATCTTGTCTACAAACCACGTTTGGTCACGAAAAACCATGCAATAAAACAAACCAGAAATGACGCGAAACAGCATGTGCGCCAATACCCAGCGAAGAAGAGAACACAACACAACACACGAATACGTCAGAGAGAAACTAGTGCTGCACACCGTTTGCGCGATGATTTGCTCTGAGAAAAAAAAATGCAAAAGAAGAGAAAATGTTCTCAACCCATGCGTTGCTATGATTGGCTGTACTCATGACATCACTGAGGTTGAGTCGCGCGACCAGCGCATTCTCATCCCAATTCGTCATATAACTGACGTTTTGGGACGTCTTTTGACCATTCGTCAATATACGACTTTTTAGGTACCCCTTAAACGTCGGTAGATGACGTTATGGGATCCTAACTCTACCCCATACCTAAACCTAACCCTAAACCCAACTCGTCACCTAACTGACGTTAAAGGTAAAGCGTCAGTTGTATGACGACCCGGGATCGTCATCTACCGACGTTTAAGGGGTACCTTAAAAGTCGTGTATTGACGAATGGTCAAAAGACGTCCCAAAAAGTCAGGTATATGACGAATTGGGATGAGAATGTGTTGGCGCGACGGCTCTGGATATCTATTCAGATATCCAGATAACCACACCTAGAGATTGGCATGGGGTACTTTCCATAAGATCATCTTTCAATGCAAATCAAACCAGCTATTAGGCTAACTGAAGTAAAACCATGCCAATCTCTAGGTGTGGTGGAAGGTGTGTGATGATGTGGGGATATTTTAATTCCAAAAGCCTAGGGAACTTTATCAGGATGCATATTATCCTGGATCCATGAAATAACTGGCTTTTAAAAATAAAAATCTGCCTGACTCTATGGGAATTTAACAATGGGGGGCAATGACTTACGCACCCTGTATTTTAAGGAAAAACATTTATTTATTTATGATACATTATTCATTCACAAAGAAAATTTGTGTCCTCGTTTTTCTAATTAAGGCATTAAGATCAATATCCAAAAGACGATTTTTTTATTCCTCTTTTTAGGCAACTTTAGCATGGGGGCAAACACTTATTCACACCACTGTATATATTATTTTTAAATAACTCTGATTGTGTTTGGTTGAAAGAAGAAACTCTTATACATCTTTGGCTTGAGGGCGAGTATAAATTATGGGATAATTTTCATTTTTAGGTGCAGCTAACACTTTAAGGTAGCTGACGCCTAGCTTAATGCGCTTGCCACAAGCCACATGAGTCGTGCGAGAGAAATCATCTGATGAATAGTCAGTGTATAATTCCCACACTAGTTGCAATAACTTAGCATAATGGCACTGACTTTTGCACAGACAAGCACCACTTACATTTTCTTGAGGAAAATGTAAAAAAAAAAAATCTAGTTATTATTGTCCTGGAAGGCAAATGCTGAAATTCAGTAATCAGATTTGGATGTTACAGCTCTGAAACGGCAAGTCCTTTCACAAAGACAGGTACAAATGAAGTGAGAAGAGTATCAAAATACACGCGCTCCTCCGCGCCTGCCAAAGCCAATGGAAAGGAAAACAAGCCGAAAGCAGATCACCTTTGCAGAGGCTTTAGTGACTGCAGGAGACCCAACGCGGCACAGGAATGCCGGCTGTCAGGAGCGCACTGTCAAAAAGCGGTTATCGACTGTCAGCCACAGCTAAAAATGATTTCAGAAAGTGGGGTTAGAAGTTCAGCGCTCTGCTTCTCCCCATCGCTCTCGGGCGGCTGGAAGAGGAAACCCTGTCACCAGCGCTGGCCCTGTAGTGATTTATTCATCTCCGCACATACTCCACAAGACCGCCGCATCACGGTCTGGTCTTTAGGTTTTCTACAAGCCACCACTACCGACACCCCTGTATCAGTGCTGTCAGCTGTTTTGAACACTTAATGCTAATTACAGCCAGCACGCACAGTTTCTTTCTGCCGGTGCGATAAACAACCGTGAGAGTGAAAGAGGACCTACAGTGCAAAAACAGTAGCACTCTTCTTAATCAGTGTCTTTGTTTAGATGGAGTGCATGGTGGCCGAGGACTGATTTGTGGGGTTACGGTAGAATATGCAAATGAGATGCACACAAAATTGTGCTTATTTAACAAAATATTTACACGTTCATTGAAGAAATTAGGACAAAAAACTATTATATTATATTTGACATGGATAGATTTTAGAAACGAGGTACACTTATTTTAGTCAGCCATAGGTTCGCAAAATGCGATTATCACAAAACACACATTAGATAATTAGCCTTGCCAATGTGTCTATAATTCAAATAAATATCCTTAAAATAAAAATGCATTTACTTGTGAAGCAAACTTCGACATTGAGACGTTTTTTCAGAGAATTTTGTTTTTATAGATTTTTATTTTTTATTTTTTGTAATCACAAACCTTATTAAATGTGTTAGTATTTATCTTATTAGTATTTCCCATTGTTTCCCATGTACAATGCATGAACCCTTTATAGTACAAAAATATTTTATTTTTATGTAAGAGGACATCCTTGACGTGGATTAGTGCTGGGCGACGATTAATCACGATTAACCACATCCAAAATAAAAGTTTGTGTTTACAGATGTGCATACTGTGTATAATTAATTTGTATATATAAATAGACTCATATGCATGTATATATTAAAGGTATATTTGCATGTATATATATTAGGGCTGTCAAAACGATTAATCGCGATTAATCGCATCCAAAATAAAAGTTTGTGTTTACATAATATATGTGGGTGCACTGTGTATACTGTAGTTATTTTGTATATATATATAAACACACATGCATGTATATTTAAGAAAAAAAAATGTTATTTATATATAAAATATTTATATTTATATATAATATAAATTGTATATAAATCTATATACAGAATATACATGAAAATATTTCTTAAATATATACAAGCATGTGTGTGTGTTTATATATATAAAATAATTATACACAGTGCCCCCACATATATTACGTAAACAAAAACTTTTATTTTGGATGCGATTAATCGCGATTAATCGTTTTGACAGCCCTAATATATATATATATATATATATATATATATATATATATATATATATATATAAATGTATATATATATTATATATAAATTTACATGATTTATATTATATATAAATATTTTATATATTACACATTACACATTTTTAAACATATACATATATATATTACACATATAAACATATAAATATTACATATATATATATATTACACATATAAACATATATATATTACACATATAAACACATTTTTCTTAAATATATACATGCATGTGGGTTTATATATACAAAATAATTATACACAGTACACACACATATATATTATGTAAACACAAACTTTTATTTTGAATGTGATTAATAGTTTCCCAAGCACTGATATATATCTTTAGGCCTATATATATATATATATATATATATATATAGAGAGAGAGAGAGAGAGAGAGAGAGAGAGAGAGGGCTATTTTTTTTTCCTTAGGATGATCTCAAGAAAAATTGCATATTATTAATTTTAAATTATTTCAAGTTGAAGCTTAAATGAAAAAAATAAATAAATCAATAAATCAATCAAAATCTACATTTCTTTCATTTCTTTTCCACAAATTAACATTTGAAATGTCCTTTCCATGCACTTCAATTACTACATCGCAACAAACAGTAATTGTAAAATGTTCAGACATTTAGTTGAACATTAAGCCGCCATATATTAGTGTTATTTTGCTACAATGCTTTTGCTTTCCTCGCGGGAGATTCACAACAATCATCCACCGCTCCCGGGACAATTTGTGTCTGTGATAGAGGATGATATTTTGGCATTAATTCATGCCAAAATATCGAGATTGCAACGGTGGCTCTTTCTATGCCATCTGCAAACCACGCTCCATCCCGAACACGGGGGATCACCAAGGTGTTATTTTTCAAAGCAGGCCCGTGCGCCTCCTGCTGGGACGGCCCAGCCGTTCTTCAAGGGAGAGGAGGGAAACTTCTGAGGGCGTGTGGCCCTCCCTGTCGCCCGCCTCCTCCGGGGCAGCCCTTTGAGGGGGTCATAACTGTGGCCTGTATAACATGGGTTACTGCTGATGCTGGTTGGTCACACTTGATGAAGCCTTTAAAGAATTCTCCCTTTCATGCTTGGTTTCTATTAAAATTCTGCAGTGGCAGGTCAAGGCCTGGATCCCAGACGCCAGGGCTTCCACACGCTGAAGCTAGGGGGCACTGTCTAACCATGTTTCATCGCTTCAGCTCTCACACACTCACTCCAAGAGAAAACCAGGATCCACTCTCCATTTTAGCTAGAGCCATCGTGGAAGTGTGAAGAAGATCCTCTGCTGGTGCTTCACAAAATGAGAGTCTCTTTGCCTTAACGCGAGAGCGTCCTGTCCAAACTGACTCTCTCGAAACACATATCTGGTGTTGTGAGGGCAGACGGTGTGTATCGGTATTTGTGTTTGTGTGTGAGAGAAAGAGATGGGGAAAATAGAAATATTCCCTGTTTGTCAAAGCACATCATTTATATCTTGCAGTCTGGCAACTATACAGTAAAAGTATGATTCGATTCAATTCACATTTATTCGCATAGCTCTTTTCACAATACACATCGATTCAAAACAGCTTTACAGAAAATGCACATTAGAGTCCACATTACAATTTAGAGTGATCTGTTACCAGAGATAAGTTATGCATTTTAGAAATGTACATTATAGAAATCACAGTTGGCAAAAAACCCTAATAATTTAAACAATGTAAATTTATGGTTATTCTGAAGATAAATGGAAAAAAAAATGTTTTTTTTTTTTTTTAAAGTTGTAATAATCGGTACTATTAAATACACTTTACTAAACAATGCTGGGTTGTTTTAACCCAAAATTGGGTAAAATATGGACAAACCCAAATGTTGGGTTAAAATGTAATTTCAAATTTTAACCCAACTTCAACTTTCACTTTCAACTGTACATTTTTTAATTACATTTTTAACCCAACATTTTGGGTTTGTCCATATTTTAGAGTGTGTGCTTGCAATCATAAATTTTAACTATAAAATGTTTATATTGTTTGTTTTTATGTTAAAATGGGTTGCTATGTTTAAATTTAAAGTCTTTAACAACAAGTTTCATATTTGATAGACATAAAATAAATCTAAAGCTCTACTACTGATAATTCTTCTGTTGTTATTACTATTAGTGTGGTGTGCAAAATAATAATAATAATAATAATAATAATAATAATAATAATGAACTATCATTTATTTTTTAATTTTAATATTTATATCTTAAAACGATTTACAAGAGCCACATAAAATTAAGATCATGTTGTGGCGTTGTTATTATTATTTTAGTAGTTGAAAAGTGAAATTATTATTATATTATTATTATTATTATAATATACTAATAAAACAAAATAAAATAATAATAATAATATGTAAAATAATAAAATATAATAATAATAATATATAAATTATTATTATATTATTATTATATTATTATTATTAAATTATAATTATTTTCTAGATTTTGTAATTCTCATCTCATCTTCAGAGACCAAAATATTGTACATTAATGTGATTTGAAAATAACACTTACATTTCAACTTTTTCAATTCTAAATTCAACAACCTTAGCAATTATATAGTAAGATATAGGCAATAAAAAGGCTATATTTTATTAAAAAAAAAAAACTCTTTTGACAAACAAGTTTAAAACATACCGCTTAAATTCTGCATTCAACCCTAAAATCAACATTATTATCATTATTATTTAAAATATTAGACACTAGATAATACACGGATGATTAAATGCAATCCTGTCATATTTTTAATTATCTGTGAAAGATACTTCAAAAAAAAAAAAAATTCACAAAATGAAATATCTGAAAGTACAGCTTGCTAGAGTTGTAAAGTGAACTTCCTCTCTGCTCTCTCTGACAGGACTGTAGCAGTGGATCAAAAGAAAATAATATCTCTTAATCGTGTGGCCTGCGCCAAACATGTGCAGCACACAGACAGGACGATGCCGAGAGACGCTGAGCGGTTTGCCAGGACAATTCGCAGAGTTTCAGCACTTTTCCAAACAACACAGCAAGACAGAGGTCAGTCTCAGCCTGGCTCTCCTGAGACACACACACACACACACTCACGAGAGCGAGCTATCGCTGTTCTGTTTACACTGACATACTGTACACACACTGCAATGTGCTGTCAACACCCTCTAACATCACCAGAGTCCATTTACATATTTACACACTCAGCGTGGGGCAAAGATGACTGCGCTCCAAATGAATACAAATGTGAAAGGGTAGAACTTGTTTTTATTAGGTTTATACTTTAATTATATATACACACACACACACACATGCATGTTCAGCAATGATATTTAACTAGTGCCTGTATTACATGAACTGAACTGCCATTTTATGTATAAACAGTCTCATTTTATATACATCATGTTTTTATAAATTCTTTCTTAAATGTGTTCAAATAAAATATTTAGTTTTACAATAAATATTTGTATATCTAGCTTTTTATTTTGATATTATACACATGATTCATTGTGTTTTTATATATATATTAGGGCTGTCAAAACGATTAATCGCGATTAATCGCATCCAAAATAAAAGTTTGTGTTTACATAATATATGGGTGCACTGTGTATAATTATTTTGTGTATATATATAAAAAAAACACACATGCATGTATATTTAAGAAAAAAAAATTATTATTTATATAAAAAATATTTATATTTATATATAATATAAATTATATATAAATCTATATACAGAATATACATGAAAATATTTCTTAAATATATACAAGCATGTGTGTGTATTTATATATATATATATATATATATATATATATATATAATATAATAATTATACACAGTGCCCCCACATATATTATGTAAACACAAACTTTTATTTTGGATGCGATTAATCGCGATTAATCGTTTTGACAGCCCTAATATATATATATATATATCCCGATCTCACATATTTTAAATATTTAATATAATAATATATTAATATTTTTTATGTCCTGATTCTTTATTACTGCTCGTGTTGTAAGAAGTTGAGCGAATCATTATTTAACGTCATAAAGTTTTCTAAATGTATATATATATATATATATATATATATATATATGTGTGTGTGTGTGTGTGTGTCTAAGATGTTTTTTTGTTTTCTTGAAAATTGCATTTCATAAACAGGCTTATATATATATATATATATATATATATATATATATATGTGTGTGTGTGTGTGTGTGTGTGTGTGTGTACCAAAAAGTTTCATTGCAGCTTCTACTTTTATACAACTGATTATTTTCACGAAGTGGCCTGATCCGAAACCCGAGAGCCTGAGAAACTGACAGTTTATTCTGCTATCGCTGGATGTCAGGCATCCATCCGACGGTGTTATTCCTTAATCCGATTCATTTGGCCTCAGCGTGGACTGGCGTTGTGTGTTTGGAAGGGGTTCATGTGCATGATGGATGTTATTGTCAGAAATGCCAAGGTCAATACACGACGCTCATGCAAAAAAAAAAAAAAAAGGGACTTACTTATTTCAAAAGCACCTCCCATGTATCATCCTTGCAATCTGACCTTGCCTCCTTCTGTAATAACATTCTGCGAGAGGACAACTGCTGCGATTGTTCTGCGGTGCTGGCGTCGGCCTGTAAAACGGCTCTTAGCCCAGCTGAATAGGCCTGTCACACACACACACACACACACACATAAGGTACAGATTTCAGAGATAGGCCAGTTTTGGTGTGAGATATAAAGTAGTAAAGTAAACATATGCCAGCACATTGGTCGGGAATGGCATATAGCTTGATGCTTTTAGGCTTATTCCTAAGTTAAAGGCTAACAGCTAACACACACACACTCTCTCTCTCGCACAGTATTTTACCCAGCGTGTCTTGTGAAAACATCATGCATAACTTTAATGGACTTGTTTCACAGTATGTTCAACTTTCTGGCCAAAAACAGGATCCCGGTAGCGGTCAACACTATATCAGATTGACTGACGGCGTCACTCACGGTTAGCTTAGCCGTACATTAGCCCCTTGTATACGCTACTTCTCTGTTAACACTGCAATTCTGTGGTCATCTGGAAAATTCATAGCCTGAGTCAGGCCTCTTAGTACAGCAGCGGGCGGCTACAGCGCAACACCAAATGACTTTTTTTTTCCCGCCTTTGTTTCTGTATGGGATAAAACCATATCACTAAATTATCATATGCTGTAAAAAAATCAAATAAATAAAATGCATGATGTTTACGATGAAAAAAAAAGCTGGTGTGGTTGCCAAACCTTTACCATTGAAATATGGCTTTACATAATGAACTATTTACTATAAGCAAATATATATTTCATTACCTGATATAATGCTAATGTACCAACCAGTTTTATAAGTAACTAATTACTGTAATTTAATTAATTTCCCCTTGAAAAGTAAATTAACTCTTATTTTTTTCTGTAATTTAATTACAGTTACTTCTGATGTAATTAGCCTAAATACATAGACTACAGAACAATTCTACTGTATATAACACAATAGTGGATTTAGCATCACAAATGTAATGTCTAATGGTAAAATCAGTTCAAGAATATTTTATGCAATTTTTTCTCAATTCCCTGTGGTGAAAATCAAGCTTTTAATGTTGTGTATATGTTTATGTGGTGTTTTTTTAATGTGCTTTAAAGGGTACATATCATGCTTTTAAATCATTCATTTTTACTTATAAATCATACATTTGTGGTCTATATAAAGCATAACTGCAATGCTTGGGTCTGAATTCCTCATTATTATAGCTCAACAGGCCCCTTTTCTACCCCTTTTCTGATGTGCTTCTGTGAGCAACCCGTTTCGAAGCGTCCCGTTTAAATAAAAAGGAGTTGCGTCTTTCCCCGCCCGCTCTCCAGGTCGCTGAGTTCACGTTCGGTTCAACTCCCCGCGTTCGGCCATTATTGTAGTTTGATAAGAGATATACGATTACTATAGTTTCAAAGAACATTTTTATTCACACGTCAACAAAATGTCAACAAAAGACTTGTCCATCAAGCGTTACGTATTCGAGCCAGAGCGAGCGATTTGAAAAAGACGACGACGAACCTGCAGAACAACGTCTTCATATGGATGCAGTGGTATGTAAAGTTAAGTTAACTATGTTGTGTTATTAGTGAAAGTCGACTATTTCTCTTGTTAAAACAAGCACACTGACAAGATAAATGACTACAGTCTGATCTTACCACTAAAAATCTGTATGATAATAATATGATAACTTGCGTTTAGAAAGCGTCAGAAAACACAGCAGCTAATGATAGAAGGAATTTACACCTCATTCAGACGAAGTCGATCGGTAAACCCTTCTGTATACTGGCGGAGGTTGTTGGATTGGGGATCCTTGAAGTGCTTCAGGTCACTACATCCAACAACCGAACATTTTGACAAGCCCTCCCGTAACTTCTGCATCATTGAGCTTGGACTACAAAATCGGAGCGAGAAATAATAATGGCGGATTGCTCGAAGTGTTGGACCGGTAGTCGATGTCCTTATTTGTCAGTTCCGCTGCAAATACTGTGACGTAATTGTTCAAAAAACGTAATAGACAACAGGAAAATCCGAACAGGTTGAAAAATATGACCAAAACAGAATATAAAGATATAAACGAAGCACCTGAAGAGAATAATTTCATCTTTTCTGTACTTATAAACACTCCAAATATACAACAAAATGCATTTAAGGGCTTAAAAAGTGGATTTTGCATGATATGTCTCCTTTAAGACAAACCATGTGTAAATTCATAAGTCGACAGCATTGCTGAGTATTTCCTGAACCAAAGACAGTCTCAAAAACACGGTTTGAAATCGCTAGTGTTTTTGAGGTCACAAACTACCTTGTAACCAATCAGGGTGTTTCCCATACAACAACGTAACTCGCTGCTTAACTATTATAGTACGATGCATCATTGAAGAAATCAACTAGCTAGTTACGACTGTTTCCCGAAACCATATGTCGCAAAGTGGCGTTCAACCACATTGGTTTATGACGTCACGGACATGGTTATAACTTATTTTAATGAAACTGTTTGAGATCGAATTAATGCTAGATTTTGATTTAAATTACAGACATGAGTCATGGCATCTGAGGGAAATTTCCAATTTTTCTCAGTTATTTTGCTTTATTTCCAGATTTAATCGAAGGCTCCTTCTTACATAGTAGAGCACGTTCACACATGCGCAGTCTTCAAAAACAGTGCTTTAATACTCCTGTCGAACTGAAAGACATAAATGACATTTGCATGTATTCTAAATAAAATATATAAAGTGTGCTGAATGTCAGCTTGCTTATTTTGCTCAAGAAATGGATTTATTAAGTTCACATCATGCGATATAGAAACTCTGCTTCTAACCACAGCTCGAGAGCTATCTTTCCGAAAACACAACTTTGGTTGGCTTGGTCCAAACACTTAAAGAGCAACATGCAGGTTGATTTTATTTCTTAATTAAGACTTTAAATTGTCTGCAGAGCTCTTTTAAAAACACTTATGTAAAAATTACTAATGAAATCTCATTTGATGTAGAGATTTTGATGAAAATGCGCTTAGGCTCTGGAATACGCCTTTCCCGCAAGCAACGCGTCATATGACGTAGCCCGAGGAAAACAAATCAGCTCGCGGCCGCTTTCTCATTGCTGGGTGTTGATGTAGTTAGAGCAGTAGTGAGAGACATATAGTTTTAGATCGAGTTTTAGAGAAGCCATAATGGTAAATTATTGTGTTTGTGGTTGTTGCACGAATTCCAGCCTGTCAGGACATCATATCCATAATTTTCCTTCAAGGAAAAACAAGGCTTTTCGGTCTTGGGTGCGTTATGTGCAGGTGAATAGAGCAGACTTCACTGCCGCGTCTGTTAACACACACACACTCGGTCGTTTGTGGCGCACATTTCACTCGCTTTATCACAAACTGCATTTGAAAAGCATTATTTATTTGTTGTTATGGCATGATCAATGTGGATATAGTGCTAACCAGCTTGGATTGTCTGCATAATCACTGTCAGCGTAGAATATGAGAAGACAAAATGTTGCTGGCTTAAATTAAGACAATCTAAATAGATGTTTAATCAAGAACAAAGTCAAATGTATGTTTGCTAAAGCAGATTTATTGCAAAACACCAAGGTATAGCCATACAGTAGATGAATCAGCGTTAGCCGCGGTGCTAACTTACATGAACTCACTTGCCCTGTATTAGCCACTGGTTTTCTCGACACCACAACTCTAACGTTACTTCTTTCCTCTGCCCATTGTTCATCTCCCGATCTCCTCCTGACTTCTATCTCGCCTAGAAGGCTCATAATTATTTGCCTGTGGGTCATCATAGGCATATTCGTCAACATTGCAGAACGCGGTTTCGTCGTTCGCATCCATTGTAACCTGAGCCTGAACTTGAACAGACTGCCTCGCCAATCGTCACTTCCGGTTAGTGCGTTGTAGACGCGGGAGTTATTTTATCACAATTTTTCTCAAAATATCGTTAATGGCTAAATATATATTACTCCAGTTCAGAAAATCTTGTTGTTTTATCGTCAACTTACACTATGCTATATAGGGGTGTCCAACCTGCAAGTTGCTCTTTAACGATGAACTACGCTGATAACTTGTGACCATAGTTGGCTAACGATGCAAGTTACTTTGTGTTTTCATTTATTGACTGACCAGGTGACACCTGGTCCCATGTAGGGGGAAATTGGGAGAAAAAATGGCAGCACAGCTAAAAAAAATAAATAATAAAATTTTGCCATATTCACATTAATCTGTTATGGAAAAACCTGCAGTAAACACGTTTTTTTTTTACTTTGAAACTGCCGTGAAATGTGCGCAACGCAACGTATTATGTGTTTCGCAAAAATGGTATGTTTTTCCAGCCCGTTCTCATCCCAAGGCGTCATCTAACTGGCGCTTTTGACGACACGTCAACATCCGACGTTTTAGGGTACCCTTTAACGTCAGTTAGATGAACCCTACCCCAGACCTAAACCTACCCGCGTCATCTAACTGACACTAAAGGTAAAGGCGGGCATACACTGTGCGATGTCTATGTGATTTCAGCAAGGTACCTACTCACACTCAACGAGTAAATCGCATGCGATGCAAAGGCAAAGTTCAGGATTTATGTGCTCACACTGTACGGTCCGATCGTCGAGCTGCGACTTCACTGCTCACACTATACGTGTAATATCTGCGATAACCCCCTGGATTGCGCACATTTACGTGTATGTATCCAGGGATATTGTCAAAACAAGCACCTGCTATCAGTATAGATGATTTAGCATTTAATTATTATTAGCATTATTGTATTATCATTATTAGTGGAGGCCTATAGGCTAATTTTATTATTAAATTGACCCGCTATTATAATTAATTTGCCACGCAATATTTTCACAGCACGTTGGTTATGTGCTGTGAAAATATTGCGTGGCAAATTAATATTTGCCATGCACGCAACATTTTCACAGCACATAATATTACGTAATCTTACTCATTAAAAATTGTCTAAAACATTTAGGTCGATTACAATGAATTATAGGCATATAAAATAACTATTAACAGTCTATAATATGTCCGAACATTGCCACAATTAATCATCAATGAAAATTAAAAACAGGTTGATTTCAAAAACATTGTTTGACAAATTAATAAAAGAGGTGTTACATCGCAGGTGGCTTGGAAGACGGTGGGTAATATTATCCATTTTGCAACACGAACTGGAGGTAAGCAACAGTAATTTGTAGCTAGTTTGAACTTAAAGATCTCCCTCTTTTCGTTTTTATTTTATTTTTGCCGCAGATGAAATGGTTAAACTTCTGTTTTCGCGCAGGTGCAGTGAGGGAAAAAACACTGAGTTTAGGGCAATCGGTTCGTAGCTTTGCTTCAACAGTGCGATATAGTCACGAGGAGCGACCAAAATTTCTGACATGCCAGAAATTCATCCGACCATCCGATTGTCGATCGTGAGAGGTTAATCGCCTCTCATTTCTCCCTGTACACTGCACGACAAACGACGCACGACAAAGCTGAAAATCGGTCCGACACCAAAAAGAGTCGCACGAGTCAGAATTCGGCTCAAAATCGGACGAAAATCGCACAGTGTATGCCCGCCTTAAAGCGTCAGTTGGATGACGCCCTAGGATCGTCATCTTACTGACGTTAAAGGGTACCTTAAAACGTCGGATGTTGACGTATGGTCAGTTAGATGACGTCTTGGGATGAGAATGTGTTGGTTTTTCTAATAAGCCTGATTGTAACATATTTAAAAGTAAGTTTCCCCGACACTCCAAATGACGCTAACATAATGCAATAAACATTCATTCAATTAAACAACATAAGATGTAGCATTAAACACTAAAGTGCATAAAAGACTCAAAAGAAATGATTTAAATGAAAAAACGATCCAATGTAAAGAATTCCGGGAATGTCAGTTTACGTTTTATCACTGTATCAGACGACTTGTTTATTTTTTTACACAAAAATTGTAAAATTAACAATCTTTTAATGCAAAATGTCCCATTAGATTTATCAGCCCGTTCTCATCCTTTAGCGTCACATAGAACGCTATATGACAAAACGGCGCTATACTACGCACATGGCACCCTTTATCGTTAATATAACACGCGAAACCAAGTCGTCATAAATCCTTTAGCGTAATATGAGACTACCCTACCCTACCCCACACCTAAACCTACCCATCACAGCGCGTGTTATATTAACGATAACGGGTGCCACGTGCATAGTATATTGCCGTTTTTGTCATATAGCGTTCTATACAGTATGACGCTAAAGGATGAGAATGCGTTGGATTTATTATAGTTACTCACTGCAGTGAACAAGTGTACAATTAACAGGTTTAACCGTAGCATTTTTACTTTTACCATCATTTTTTCAATTGATCATCCCTGCGGGATGATGGAGAACAAGTGATTCTGAACAAGAATCAGTGGCCTTTATAAGAGACATAAGTGCTTCTTTCTTTCCGGACGGCATTTGGTTGGACGCGACCTCGAGTCACCAGTTCGCAGCCCTCGCACGTGCCGCCCCATGTAAGATTGACCTCTCCAGCTAATGGGAGGAAACACTCAAACAGACAATTAAATGGGTCCACTTGTGTGGTTGAAAATGGAAATCTTCCATTGAAATTCAGCTTGGAGCGCTCCGAGTGCTAAGTTTCCCTCCAGGACAAAAGAGGGAGCAAACTACCCCGGTCTAAGAAAATGACTTCAATTAGCCATAATGTTAATCACCATAGCTCAGAACAAAAAAATCAAGCTGGGAAATCCCTTGATGGAAATTGTTATAATTGCCCCTAACTACAGGGAAGAATATTTCTCTGCTCTTAATTACATGTGACTTAATATTTAAATATACCATTTGCCAGGGTTTCAAAGTACCTTAATCATGCCCATTAATTTTTAATATCTAACATTTGGAGTGGCAGCGCGCACAGATAAACACCTTTTACAGTTTGACTGGTTACAAGCGGCAGGTAAGAGTAACAGAATGTCAGCCTTTCATTATTCATGAGGCCTCGCTGACAGAACGGGAGCGCTCCGACGGGAACAGGTAATTGTGCCATCCACCGAGGTGGTGGGGAATAATCAATAGCGAGACTTGAGACGAAATCCATTCGGTCCTGCCTCATTCACTGTCACCGCCACATAGATACAGGGATAATGTCATTATAGCTAAATAAACCAGTGACTGTACATCATTATTATTATACAGCTACTTGTCCAATGAATAAATAGGTGGACATGAAATGTTGGTTTGAAAGTGTTTTTTTTTTTGTTTTCAATCTGAAGAATTAAAATTAAACCGTTCAAAATCCTGGAAAAGCTCTTTGTGTTCATGTCGGTTTTTAATGTGAAATACCATTTTTTAAAGTTTATTAAATTTAATGACTAAAATTTCAAGTAGTGTAACCATCAACTAAAAAGTTAATAACATATTTTCCTTACAGTTTTATAATTATTATCGTAATTATCATAATCATTGATGTGAAAAAGCTTTAAATACATCAATGTATTATATAGTTTTTATTTGGAAATATAAATGTTTCACTTTTGGGAGTTGCATTGTATGACATGTTACTAGGTAACACAGTCTCATCCCAATTCGTCATATAACTGACGTTTTGGGACGTCTTTTGACCATTCGTCAATATATGACTTTTTAGGGCCCCCTTAAACGTCGGTAGATGACGATCCCGGGTCGTCATACAACTGACGCTTTACCTTTAACGTCAGTTAGGTGACGAGTTGGGTTTAGGGTTAGGTTTAGGTATGGGGTAGAGTTAGGATCCCATAACGTCATCTACCGACGTTTAAGGGGGCCCTAAAAAGTCGTATATTGACGAATGGTCAAAAGACGTCCCAAAACGTCAGTTATATGACGAATTGGGATGAGACCGGGTTGTACTAGGTCAAATTATGTAATATTTAAAGAGAAATTTTGAGTCATTTACAGTTTTGAGTCACATCAAATTACGCTGATTTGGCGTTCATTTATTATTATTATTAGTGAAACACTATAGAGACAACAAGTACTACACATCTGCATGTCATCTTCTTCGGAGTTTTGCATTTTGGTTGTTTACACGGGGATCGTTTTTAAAAACTTGCACTTTGAAACCGTTTTGTCGTGTAAAAGAACGGCCGAAACGCATAAATTATTTTACGTTTTTAGTTGAAGACGATGTGGCGTAAACAGCCCTAAATCAAAATGAGCATACAAATAATTACACAGGGGGGAAATGGAGAACCTAACAAGACACAGGTGAACATAATCATTAACTTAATCATTAATCAATATAAAATCATGAAAGCAAAACACTGGAAACCAACAAAACATGAGCTCAATGTGACAAGTTTATTTTTATACTCTGTCAGTGGCCAGAGGCCTCTGTCAAGTGCCAAGACTGGCCCGTTAGATTATTTTGATAGCAGCTGGTTATTTTGATGATTTTGCCTTTAAAATAAAAGTACAATTTTTTTTTTTACGCGTGAGGAAAAACTCCGGTTATAAAAATACCCTTGTCCATGTGGACAAGGCCTAAAACTTACTATATAGACACAAACAAAATGAAAACTGAGAATCTAATTCAGAATATTAACAAAAAATATAATAGTAGGCCTATATCAGTGATACAAAAATAACACTAATGGGATCAACAAATGAAAAAAAATCAGTTTTGAAGTTTTTAATGTATGGTCACTGATGTGTACGTGTCTAGAGCAGTGTGGCGAATTAATGACACATGAGCGAATCAGATATGTATAGAACAATAGGCACATGGCTTGTGATGAGCTCTCTCTCTCTCTCTCTGTCTGTCTATGACTCTCTCTCAGGGGTCATTACTGCTCCTGCGCCTGCTGGTCATTAGAGAATCTCTGAGTTCTTTAAGCTCTGTAGCAGGGGTGCTAACCCCAGAGTCCTGGCTATAGTCCAACGGAGGCGCTTTCTCAATCTGGCCACCTTAATCATGCCCTTGTCTAATTGGCTAAATTAGTCAGTGCCTCTGCACCCCAGCTGAGACAAAGCTCGAACCTGTCGGCCTAATCCAAACTCTGCTCTGCGCCTGGAGTTTAACGAAGGGCTTTCACACAAGGTTGGGTCTGGGTAATTGAAGGTCAGAACACAAATAACATGTTTTGCAAAGGCTATTGATGAAGTGCTCTACAATTCATTAGAATTAGCTTTAACAATACGAGAAAAAAAAAAGGGGGTAAAAATCACATTCTTCTAAACTTGCCGGTCGAGTTAATGCTAAGCAAAAGACAAAGGTCAGAATTTCACGGGTGGCCCCAAGGAGTCTCGGGCCCCTCACGCCGTCTCCCGTCCACTGCTGTCTGAAACTCGATGAAGCACCGCTGCGATAAACTCGGCAAGGGTCTCTTTCTCTCGCTCTCTCTCTTTCTCGGTGTAGGTTGCCAGCGCCCGTTCAGAGATGCCCGTTTAATTGGCTCTCATTTCCATCGTCACCTGACTTATTCATCAGTCCAGCATTTCCACCTTTTCCTCACATCTCTTCCACGATTTCTTCATTCTTTTCTTCTGTTTTCTCCGTCGGCCCATTCTTTATGCGTGCAGCTGTTGGCTCCACATCTAGAGCCGTGTTTCTTTGATGGAAAGCACATGGTCAGGAATTATCCAGCATTATCCAGTTGAGGAGGGACATCTCAGCAAGCTTAAAACATTTCACAATGTTGCATTGTGGTTGCAGATAGGTTACGTTATTGTGTATATATATATATATATATATGTTGGTCTTTTTTAACTCCCAGACAGCATTTGCCGACCAGCCCCGGAATTTTTTTTTTTATCATTTTCACAAAACTTTCATGGCCCTCAGAATATTTTGTTGTATGAATATCTGAGAATGCGATATGTCAAAAGAAAGAACAGACCCTCTGCTTAAAATGTGGGTAAGTTTTGAGCAAAAAGCTAAGAAAAAATCATCCAGATCGGATTCAGAACGATGAGAAAACATAGATGGAGTAGATCGAGTCCATCAACACCCCCAAAGTTTCATCCTGAGTCGACATTTTATTCAGTTTTGATTTATATTCCAACACAGTCTCATGAAAGTGCGTATCTATACCACAATTGTCATTTCTCGTGGCATTTATACGCCAAAATTGTTTTTTGCGTGCACATGCTACGCACTGAAAACCCCCTGGGTAGGGTTAGGGGGAAGGGGGTGGGGAGTTCGTACTTATTATACGGCAAAAAGTGCGTATGCACGCGAAAAAAGCGTACCAGATACAAACAAAAACTAGTTTGGGCGTATAAATGGCACGAGAAACGACATTCGTGCTATAGATACGAACTTTCATGAGATCGGGCTCTTATTCTATTTAATGTTGGTGATCTAGTTATGTTACATATGCAAATGATTACACATGATATCACTTGTTTATGCATTTTTTAACGTGTGTTTTGATCAGGCGATTCAGTAGGCTACGCTTTCAGAAAATGCGTAATAGCGCCCCCTACCGCATAACAGCGAATATATCACTGAAATAACAGAGAAAACACCATCAATAGCAAGGAAGTGTTTTCTCACAAATCAAATGCAGGGAAAGAGTAAAAATTATTATTTTTTTTTATCGACACTTAAATACACTTGATTGCACCACCTTGGAAACAACTTCCCTTTTTGCTCAAACTTTTCTCCTTTATCTGCCTGTTTCAGAGGATCCAGATGCAGCAAACTTTTAAACAAACAAACATAATAGAAGAAAATCCAGGCAAAACTGATAAATGCAGACACGGGCAAGGAAGGCAAACAAACTGATAACAAGCGCACCCATAACAGCCATGGAAGGAAAACACCAGACAAAGACCATGAGGAAAAACTTGGGTATATATACACACTCAATGGAAGATTGGCGAACAAGACACACGTGGGAACAATCATGAACTAATCAACAACAACAACAACAACAACAAAAAATACAAAGGCTCCGTCCCAATTCACCTACCACTCCCTAAAAGTATGTACTCTTTTTGTGAAGAAAAAGAGTAGGCAAGCTTTGGGACAAACTACTTCATCATCTTTAACGGACAGCTCTGTCGTGCATCCTGTCACCGTAAACTGCCCTGTCAATCATCTCGTTACAGTTAAAATTCTCCATTCAATCTAAAATAATTTCTTACCATTTCGGAGAGAAATTTAACACGTTCCTCTACCAGTCGTGGGTCTTCGCGGTCGTAACACTCTCCTTTGCAATTTGAATGTAATGATGCATTTAAAAGTTAATGGCTAAACGTATCTTTACAAAAGTTCACAATGCTGATGCAAATGCAATAAAATGTAAACAACACTGAATATACATTTTCGTCAGGTTAGATACTGATAATGAATCACTCAAACCTCTTTATCTAAACCTCTCTACACAACCGCCGGACTCTAGCGTCCTCCATGTCTGTAGTTCTTTAACACTTTTCACTCGTGTTTGTAGTTCTAACCGAACCCTCTTCCAACGCGCGATGGGTTGTGGGCAATATCAGCCGTTAGAGTGTGGATTGATCTACACTTTAGATTCTGACTAAGAAAAGGTTCTATATAGAACCTTAAGAGGTTCTAAAGCGCTACGTATTTGGAACCCCTAAAAATTTCTATCAAAATTCAAGATATGGGGGTTAGAAAATGTATATATTTATATCATTTTATGTAGTTAATCAATATACCACGAAGAGTGCCATTTCAGATTTTCTCCTCCAAAAATCAGCATGATTAAAATGTGATATTAAGTTTAATAAACAATAATTATAATTACAACTACAAAATATTGGAGAATATGAATGAAAAATAGCCTATAAAGAACCTTTGTGCCAAACGGGTTTTTTCTTGTCATTATTGAACCTTTTTTTTAGCATAAAATGTCATTTGGAGTTGAGTAAAGAACCCTATGCTACATACATAGAACCCTTTTTTCTAAGAGTGTAGTAGAAATATATAGATATAGGGCCCTATCTTGCACCCGGCGCAAATGACTTTATACACAAACGCATGTCTCATTCCTATTTTGCACGCGCGCAAAGCGGGATTTTCCCCTCCACAGACGCACGTCGGTAAACTAGGAAATGAACTTGCGCTCCCTGGGCGGATCGGCGCAAAAAGGAGGCGTGTTTCGGCGCAAACATTCCCAGGTGCTATTTTACACTTCCAGAACACAATTGCGCCACTGACCAGAAAAAACCTGGTCTAAAGTCAGTGGCGCGTTGCGCGTTGTTCATAATGCTATTTTAAGCGCGCATGCTTGGCCATAATATAGCGGGTACACAACGCGCAAATACTGATTCTCTCATCAACATAGATGCAGTAGTTTTTATTTTTGCAAATCATACATTATAAAAAGGAAAAATATTAACACAAGAGGGAAATCATTGTGGTTTACATGAAGATGAAAAAACTGAAATACCCATTTCTTAAGGCTATTGTAGTACTAAAGGATCAGACCTGTTTGCCCAATAGTGGCAGAAACGTATAGGCTATAATGTTTAACCGACGCTGATGTGCAAGAGTTTCTCCCATCCCTATACAACGTCACTTCTGTCTTTCACTGTCCTGACAAGAACGTCGGTCTCATCGGCTGTGAACGCTCCTGGCGCGCGCCTGGTAAACCCGCCGTTATAATAACAATCCGTCATGCAACATGCGCACCTGTTCTTAAAGGGTATGTTGGATGGCACTCGGATTGGTTTATTTCACGTTACGCCCAAACCACACCTATGAATAATGAAGCTACTTCAGACCAACCTCTTTTAGATTTGCGCCAGGCGCAAGAGGCATTTATCCCGCCGGGAAAATAGCAACAGCGCCGGGACCCGCCCACAAAGTTACTTGCGCCATGCGCTTTGACACTTGCGTTTCAGATCGTTAAAATAGGGCCCATAGTCTCTTCGGAAAAGCCATTTCAGCATACTACGATTTGGGACGTACTAATTCTATTTTCAAATACCATTTAGGATGGATAGTATGCGAATTGGGATGCAAAGCCAAGAAATGACATAAAAGTCCTCACAAGACAATGGGAACAGAAGACAGGAACCATGACACCGTCATGATCCAATCAATTCCTGATGAATTAAAAGTTTTGCCCGACATTTTTTTTTCTCATTCCCATAAAACGCAAGTATAATTACAATGTCATAAAGTGTTTGCTTGGCTGACTGTCTTTCAATATAAGACTCAAACACACTACACAACTTTTGCCCATATTTTTGCTCCTCCAGTCTAGACGACTGGACGGAAGTTGCCGAAAATCAGAACCAGTCTGCAGATTCCAGACAGTGTGAGCAGACATATTTCACAGAAAAGAGTGCAGTGTGTGATAGTCACAGATAACACAGTCTCATCCCAATTCGTCATATAACTGACGTTTTGGGACGTCTTTTGACCATTCGTCAATATACGACTTTTTAGGGCCCCCTTAAACGTCGGTAGATGACGATCCCGGGTCGTCATACAACTGACGCTTTACCTTTAACGTCAGTTAGGTGACGAGTTGGGTTTAGGGTTAGGTTTAGGTATGGGGTAGAGTTAGGATCCCATAACGTCATCTACCGACGTTTAAGGGGGCCCTAAAAAGTCGTATATTGACGAATGGTCAAAAGACGTCCCAAAACGTCAGTTATATGACGAATTGGGATGAGATCGGGTTGTCACAGACTCCAATTTTAAGCTTCAGATTTTCATAAAGTCGGAAGTCGATTTTGTTTCAATTTGTCATGCAAATCCTAACAAAGAGGCAAGTATTTCTGTGTTGGGAATAACAGTCCCTTGTTTTGTTTCTCTGGAACCATTTAAAGTATAAATTTTCAGATTATAAAAATCGTGCGGTGTATTCCAGCCACATTTCGGGGTAGCTTTAACAGCTATTACCCCATCACGCTCAGGCCTTATCTTTCAAAATTCAAGACATCACCAGTAAGTGGCGTTTGGGGGTGGAGAGGAGAAGGAAGGAAGAGGACGAGAAGAGTGGGGGATTACACCATTCTCTAATCAAACTCGCCTCAGTGCTCTTGTTCAATCAGACACCTGCTATTAAGTTGATAAATACGCTTTTCACAGTGTGGGGTGGCACTCGTTGAGTAGCCCTGGATACCATGCTGCCATCCTAAATCCTCACGGGCAGGGCTCTAGCCTTTAAACACCTCTTTTCCTATTATCTCACATTTCACAGACCAGAACACGAGCGAATGCCTAGCCAGGCCGGGACGCCGCACCGTAACCGCGGCGCGCCACAATCAGGGCTGAGTGCATCCGAGAGCAGGGGTGGCTTTCGCAACTCCATTAGTACTTTGTCTTCCCTTTTTATTCCTTTAGTGGTAATGAAGGAAAAACCGTAGAGTGTCTCTTTATGTGGCGAGATGCGACCCGTCCCCCTTAATCTCTCGTCTCGGCTTTTCAGCGACGGCGGGTGCCCCGCGCCGGGGTGGCCCGAGAGGATGCCCACCCGCTGGGAATCTTACTCAGCGCGGCGTCAGGCCCACCGCGGCGCCTGATAAACTCTAAATAGGCACCGTCACAAGAGAGTCTCCGTGTGTGTGCGAGAGAGTGTTCGCCACATTTCAGGTTTTAAGGGTGCTGCAGGTACAGAAATGTCACACGGCTCCATTGTGTAGCCGGGACCATTGTGCGAGAGCATTAGCTGTTCCACTTGTTCTTTCTCTCTCCGCGGGGGTCCTGACACTCTCTCTGGGTTTCATCACCCCTCGGACACGACGACACCGTGTAAAGCCGTGCTGGACGCCTGCGCCGCGCCACGCGGGGTTGCTTTGTACCGTCACAGATATAAAAGACAAGAGATCTTCGCGGCGGTGATCCGTGTTGCTTCTAATGTGCTTTATCTGATCGGTGTGAGACATCGGGCTGGTAATCTTGCATCAGTCTTTACTTGCAGACTTCTTATTAAAGTACAAGGCTTGGACTGTTTCCTGTCTTCTCACACGAGAAAAAAAATTACAACGATCTTCCATCCTGATCCAGACACCTGAGTCGGCTTTTTGAAATGCCAAATGTGCTCGTCCACGCCACGCATCGGGATGAATGCCCCGGATATGTTGGTTATCTCCATCTTTTGATCCTCGTTTGATTAGTTACATCTGCCATTACCGAAAGAACGTGTACTGAACACAAGTAGCTCTGTAAATAAGGCGGGAGTACCGTTTGAAAGAAGTCTCTTTTATTCGCCAAATGAACCAACTCGTTTTTATTTTAAAATGTAATGGGTCCCGCTTTATATTAAGTGGCTTTAAGTATGTACTTGCATCGAAAAATAAGTAGAATGTATTATTGTGTGGATGTTGTATTGTAAAACACTTTCACTGCTATTGAGGTGTGATACGGGTAAGGTTAGGGTCAGGTGTGGTGGTATGGGTGGGTTTAAGGGAAGGTTAACGTGTGAGGGGAGGGTCAACTTTGTAATCACAAATGTAATTACATAAATTAATTACAGCTGTAATTACATGCGGGTGTTTTTAAAATAAATATAAAAAAATATGTATATATTTTTTTTTAATTTTTAAAATATTAATAAAATTTAAGTACAATGTAAAAACATGTATATACACATTAAGTCCATTGTATCAAATCATTAATTTCAATGTAAGTACATGGTACTGAAAGACACTTAATATAAAGTGGGACCATGTAATGTATTCCAGTGAATTTTCAGCATCATTACTCCATGTGTCACATGATCCTTCAGAAATCATTCTAATATGCTGATTTGCTTTCTCGTGTTGTGCTGCTTCATATTTTGAGGAAACCGTGGGTTTTTGTGATGAATAAAGTTCAAAAGAGCAACATTTATTGGAAATTATGATTTTTGGGGGGTTACACTTGTTTTACGATGACGTAGTTACATTGTGTTTAATCAAATAGTGCGCAATATTAATGAACTACATGTACTTACTGTAGAGTTAGGGTTTGGCAGGGTTAGTTACCTATAGTTATGTATAATTTACTGTTTTAGTGAGTACATGTAGTAACGTGTAACTATGTTACCGTAAAATTGCGTTACTGATTTTTGCAACAATTTAAAATTATTTACTGTCACTTCCGATTCATTTAATGCAGCCTTACTAAATTAAAGTATTACTTTCTCAATAAAAATACATTTTTTAAAAATACCATTGACCCCTATTTTTTTTTATAATATTATAAGACAAACCTCTTCATCAATGATTTTTTGGTCAATCAAGATATTTCTCATTTTTAATGCCCTTTTTTTGCAGACTTGGAACTTTTTCAGTGACTAAATATAATTACTAGATATAAATGCACTGATAATCTAGATTTGTATATCATGACACACAATAATGTTAGATAATCTTCCAGAAATTCTCCCCTAGAATGACCTATTTTCTAGGGGAGTTTCCCTCATGACCTATGATTTTATAAAGTTTAAAAGTAAATCATTTAATCATGTTTGTAGATCATCTAACTTTTGATAAAAAAAGGAGAAAAGTATTATTCGCATTATACTTTCACACTCTAAAAAAAATGCTGGGTTGTTTCAACCCAAATTTGGGTCAAATATGGACAAACCCAAATGTTGGGTTAAAAAAGTAATTTAAAATTTTTACCCAACTTCAACTTTCACTTTCAACTGTGATTTTTTAAATGACATTTTTAACCCAACATTTGGGTTTGTCCACATTTGACCCAAATTTGGGTTGAATCAACCCAGCATTTTTTAGAGTGCATGAAATCTGATTTGTGACATGTTTCCAGAGATCCTTTAGAGGTGTTATATTTTTTCAGCAAAAAAAATCTGAATAAATATTTGAATTCAAACCGATTTCAGTCAAATCCCACAAGAGAAGTCATAGCGGCCAGCTCATTTCAAGTGTTGTTTCAATCGTGCTAGTCTTTACATTTCACCGTGAAAATGTTTTCCTCTTAAAACAACCTCCAAACGGCGTTTGGAAAGAGGCAATTTCCCTCGTTCGGGGTGAAAACATAAAAACAAGAATATCAAGTGTCTGTTGGTCCTCTTCAGGCGTTCTCCACATTCTCCTGTTGCTTCAAAGCCAAAATTCATAACTTTGTGGTTAAAGTTCAAACCCTTTGGAAAAAGAAGACTACGAAGAAAGAAAAAAAGGTGGAACAACACTGTATTGGAGTTCAGAAGCTGGAGTTGGCATATGTCACTGATTGAGTTGCACAGTCAAAGGGAGGAGGCGTCTGGCCCATCAGGAGTCTGTTGGCTGGATCTGCTCTCATACTTGAGTGGAATCCATCATGCGTGGAGGGGCCTAACTAAAGCGAGCTCGACCCAGTCCGGGCCAGACTTCAGATAAGCGATCAGAGCCGGGTCTCGGCCACTATATCACCGGCACTGAATGAACAACCCCACGTTGACCCAACCAGGGGAGGAAAACACATGTTCTCCGGCTCGGCTGTGGCTGGCTACCTGCGGAGAGGGCTGGGAATTCCTCCAGCGGGAGGCCAAGGGGGTTGCAGAGGAAGAGGAACGCTACCCCTACCACTCGCTGGGTAGCCATTAGTGTGTCTGTGTCTGTGTGTGTGTGTGTGTGTGTGCGCACCGAGAGGAGAAATACATGGATGCACATTTCTACTACGGCGTTTCACCCTGAGCCCAACCCGTCGCTGACGTTTAATTGATATTTGCTGTATGAATTATAGGAACAGGGGTTGATGGGAAGGAACAGGATGGAGATGTGGGATCATACATGCCATGTATTATTTCAGAAATGTTAACAAAGTAAATTTCTTTTGATCTTGGTATCTATAGATCGATTTTGGATTCTAAATTTTGGTTTATTTTAATTGTTTGTTTTAGTTTAGTTTTTTCATCGCTCAACAACTCGCATTGTATCTATTTCAGTCAAATGTTGTATTTTATTTGTTAATTTCTTGGGAAAAAGGACTACACTTAGTTTTGTTTATTTTACCTCACTGTTAGTTATAGTTTGCATTAATTAAAACAGCAACACAAATTGTACCATTATGTACAAATTTCTAAGTGGGTTACAGTACACTCTAAAAAATGCTGGGTTGTTTTAACCCAGAATTGGGTAAAATATGGACAGACCCAAATGTTGGGTTAAAAATGTCATATGTTTCCAAGGCCTACACTCTAAAAAATGCTGGGTTATTATTTCAACCCAAATTTGGGTCAAATATGGACATGGGTTAGAAATGTATTTTTAAAATGTAATAAAAAAATGTTAAAAAATGTAATTAAAAAATGTACAGTTGAAAGTGAAAGTTGAAGTTATATTCTAATTTATTAATTATTTTATAATTGATTTATGCAGTTTTTTTTCTAATTAACACACATTTTAGTTTTAGTTTTTCTTCACTCTAAAAAAATTTTGGGTTGTTTTAACCCAAATTTGGGTCAAATATGGACAAACACAAACGTTGGGTTAAAAATGTAATTTTAAATTTTAACTTCAACTTTCATTGTACATTTTTTAATGACATTTTTAACCCAACATTTGGGTTTGTCCAAATTTGACCCAAATTTGGGTTTAAAAAAACCCAGCATTGTTTAAAGTGTTCTTTTATGGAAACTCTAATTTTTATATATTTTAGTTCATATAAAAAAATAGTATTGAATATTTACCATATTTATGCACCATGGCATAACCCTTTAATATTCTGTAGAACGAAAAAAACAAAACAAAAAAGGAAAAAAAGGCAATATCATGATACTGTTTTCATTGTGTCTAGTTGTGGGCTTAAAATACAATACAATACAAATACAATACAATAAAAAAAAATTAATAGTACTGAATGTTAACCTCATTTATATAACATGGTATTTATTGTTTTTTGTATTCGGTATGCTACATATACTGTACTTTTTATTTAATGAAAGTTTGTATCTTATATTAGTTTTCCATAACAATGACCAATTGTTAGATACACACACGCATACGGCTCTATGAGTTGATATATGTGGGCACTTCTTTGAAATCGCTGAGCTGCTTGACTTTGCTATCGCAAATCATGTGTTCCTCTTTTGCTGTGCTCAGCGAGGACCAGCGTTGCCCGTTGTTTTTTTATTGTCCGTAAAATTTTCGCCACCCTCCCAACATATGTGGGATATGTAGCTGCTTAGTCCATCATCACCTCCATTTTGGGATTTATTTTAATGGCATATTACTTCCATTACATATTACAATGGCTTGGATATGTGTATTATATGTTGTGGAACTTGTAGAGACCAGAAAATGAGTATTTGTGTGTGTCTGCAGGAGTAGAGGAGCCATTGAAGCTGGAGGAGTACTGGTCGAATGGAGAATCTGTCTGTCAGTGGGTGGGGCCAAGGGAAGAGGCGGGGTATTGAAATGAGCCCCATGAGAGAAAACGGGGAGGGGGGCGGTACCTTCGGCCCCGGTTATTTACTTTGACCCTCAATCAATGGGGTGTACTCGCAGGGCACATGCCAAACTCCCCAGGCGGGCGGAGCTGCTCCGGCCCTTCCTTCACCTCCACATGTTTCTCAAACACGACTCGTAATACCTCACGCAGAAACCACTACTTCAGGGACGGTCTGTAGTACAACTATTGATATTTGCTGTAAGAATTAGGAACAGGGTAGATGTGTGATATGCAGTACACTGTATAGAATTCCAGAAAATGTTAGAACAAAGTCCCTTTATTTTGAACTCGGCGTAGACAGATACAAGGGTTACCGTATAGTTGAAAATTTCACTTTTTAGTTTCATTTTGTTTGTATTCTCAATTTCAATTAGTTTTAACTGTTCATAAAGAGGTGTTTTGTATCTTGTGAAACGACCCATTTTGTTTTGTTTGCATTTTGCATCAGTAACAGTTTTCGTTCCAAGCCAAAGTGGGTTGGGTAAGCTTTTTATTATTATTTTATTACACTTTACTTTATTATTTTATTTAATTGGTTATAATTCAAAAAAATATTGTAGTACCGAATGTTTACAGCATTTATAAAATATGGTATTTACACTAGGCTTACCCCAATCTAACTAGAAGAATATCAAGCACAGTAAAAAAAAAAACATTGGGTTATTTTTCAACCCAACTGTTGGGTTAAACATATTGGGTCACTATGTTGGGTTATTTTCTAAAACTGTTGGGTCATTGTTTTTTTGTTTTTTTTTTAAATCATGGGGTAATTTCTTCTAATAATAACCCTCCTGTATTCAGAATTTGTGTACACAAGTCTGAATATTTACATTAAATTCTGGGCTCCACAATATTTAGTTTATAATAAACAATAAAAAGTTAACTTAACTGTTGGGTTACTTTTAATCCAATTCATTGGGTTAAAATTCCCCACAGCTGGGACGGTAATATGCCACCCGCCACCCCATAGTTGGGTTACTTGTTGGGTTATTTTTAACCAAACATTATTAAGTGAGTGGTACTGCAATTGAATGTCAAAAAAATAAATGTTTACCATGGTATTTTGATAATTTGCATATTTTATAACTTTATTGTACGCGAAAGATCTACTGCAAAATTCCAAAAATACCTTGGTATTACCATGGTACGCTCTAAAAAATGCTGGGTTGTTTTAACCTAAATTTGGGTCAAATATGGACAAACTCAAATGTTGGGTTAAAAATGCACTTAAAAAAAATGTACAGCTGAAAGTGGAAGTTGAAGTTTGGTTCACATTTGAAATTACTTTCAAACTTTTGGGTTTGTCCATATTGTACCCAATTTTGGGTTAAAACAACCCAGAATTGTTAAGAGTGTTCTTTTTGTCAAAACAAAATATCAGTAGTTTATTACTACATAATTACCAATAATTACCAATAGTTTTTTATTTTTATTTTTTTGAAAACCAAATTATTATTCATTTATGATTGTAGGCTTGTATGCAGTTTTTGTTTCTATACGGGCGGAGCTGCTCTCCCCCTTCCTTCACCTCCACATCCATGATTCCATCCAAAAAAACGTTTAAACACCTCACATAGAAATCACTACTTCAGTGACGGTCTAGTACAACTAACCCAAACCAGCAGCTCAGTCCATGTATCTGTTTATTCATTAACACCGTGGTTCTCAATTGGATTTGTTTTGCTATGCTAACTACACACGTTCACATTATTCACAATTAGCTTCATTGACCGCATCAGGACAAGTTGAGCACCGCTGGACAAACAAGCACGGTGGCATCATGATCTCGAAGAACCTTAAATACGAGAGTGCTAAAACACATTATTAGAGAGGACGGGGTTAATTGCCCCGGGTGTAGCGTCTACGGCGGAGTTCGAGAAAATCGCACTTCCGACGCCGCGCGGTAGCTGGAGGACACAATTATCCGAATCAATTTCAGCAACAAACTCCGCTATTGCAGGAGCCATTAAAATTTAATCCTAAATAAACGTAACATTTGTAATTCGGCGAGACAATTTCATAAACGCGTGTAAAACTGATCTGATAAATTATGCATGGCTTCAACTTCGACGCATAAATAAACGGGCAATTAAAAGCAGCATTATGTAGAGGGAAATGGAGGGAGAGGGAAACAGTTTTAAGATGTTAATTATTCAAATGAGGGACGGAGCTCGACTCTACCTGCCTGCCATTGATGTGATCAAGGTGATTAATATGGCGCTATTAGTACAGTGATCCCGTTGCAGTGGCAAGGGACGGCCTTGATTTATTTACTTTGTACAATTAGGCTGTGTGATTAGGAGTGCAAACATAATTGGATTTTCAAGACCCGTACGCATGTAATTAGAACGGCGATGCATCTTCCTTTGTGATCTGAGCTGACGGGCTACTGGGTGAAGGCTGAGTTTAACCCCTGTTAGTGGCGGGAAGACGACTCGCGAGCGTCGCCTTGAACGAGGATCAGAGAGCCGCTTCGTGCCGCTTAATTGATTGTGCGGGCTTGTCAGAGTGTCACGGAGGCAAAAAGCGAGTGATATGAAAGCGTGGGAGAGATGGCTGCGGGGGGAATTGCGTCCGCCGCACGTATTGCCCTCGCCGCGGTTAGCCGTGACGGGATGCGGGCAGGTGAAACCCGCCGCTGCACCACGCTGGATGCGACACCCCTGTGTTAGAGCAGACGCCAACCGCCTCCATGTCATTTCAATTACCACCTCAGAGCTGCAGCAACCTGAGGAGACGAGGAATCAATGTTTTCACTCATTTACCCGTCCTTGATTAAAACACCGTGGACCTGGATTGTTTGCAAGGCTTCATTTGGCCCGTATGAAACAGCTAGTTATACCGTACTACAGAGATGGTTATATCATGGGTATTTACATGGTACTTCTTGATATGTATCACAGTATTTACATGGCAGGCCTAATCCAGTGTAATTTAAATAATATTACAGTATAATGATACTGTGATATCATTGCATGGTAGGCACTTCCTATGGTTATGTAAAAATGCCACAGTATTAAATGTTTAGGCACATAATTGGTACTGGTAACATGTAAAATAAATGGTACTTTCATATCATTGTATCTATAAGAAAGGCCTACTGAAATTATTTCTAGAACACCATAGAATGCATAGTATTGTACTATGTATAAAATACATAGAATATTTACCATATTTATATACCATGGAATATATATATATATATATATATATATATATATATATATATATATATATATATATATAAAAATGATGGGTTGTTTTAACCCACTTTGGGTAAAATATGGACAACCCCAAATGTTGGGTTAAAAATGTAATTTAAAAATGTAACCCAATGGGTTTGTTCATATTTGTCCCAAAGTTGGGTTAAAACAACCCAGTAATTTTTAGAGTATATATATATATATATATATATATATATATATATATATATATATTAGTACAATGTGACACAATACACAGTAATACAGTAATAGTACTATAGTATATATTATTGTATCTACTTGTAGGCTGAGTAATTAAAAAATACCAGAGTACCACATGTATACCATATATCATAGCCTATGTAACTAGAAGAATACAACGGTATTGCAATGGGGAAAAAAAGAAATGTTGAACATGGTATTTTGGTCATTTCCATATTTATTAGCTTTTTACACAAAAGACCTACTAGAATATATACCCGCCACCCCAAAAAAAAAAAAAAAAAAAAAAAAAATCATGGTCCTGCTGTTAAAACAAACCTTCAGTGCTTTGGTACTGAATAATTACCAAATTTAAAATATAGTATTACAATAGTAATGTGATTTATACCACATGGCATTTCAAAACGCAAGTACATTTGCTTCATTTAAATCTTACAGAGAATATCAACTTTTGTGGTAACCGTGACAAATATTATTTGTTTTCCTGCAGTATGCGCCGCCAGAATTCGAGATTTGTGACCAGCGGTTGCAGGATTGGACACATTTTGAGTTTAAAGGGGGACGGCTCTGAGTCAGCTGGGCATCCAGTGTGATTGCCGGCCCCGGGCCCTCAATGGAAAGTTGTGGAGAGAAGCTGTGGTTGCCAGGCACCTCCTGAGGTGACTCTATCAGAGCCAGTCAAGCCTGAAATCAATCACTCAAACCTATCAAAGGCTGCCCTGCCCCGCCATTGTGAACCAGCCATCTGGGCCTCTGCAAACTGTCTGCGGTAGTGTGTGTGTGTGTGTGTGTATCTGCATGTGTAACTAAATGAATAGAGGGGTTTATGACAGTTACCACCATTGCACACAGGTTTTTTGCGTCTGTGAAACATTCACTTCACGCTCATTCATGGCACTTCTAGGATGGACGGTGACATAATAGCTGAAGTCTGCAGTTGACGTTCATTAGGAACCCCAGTATTTGGCATCAAGGTCTCCCTAACCAGCTGCAAGGGGCGACGGGGCCGGCCACGGGCAGCTCTCGCAGGCCTGCCGCTGACCAAACCTAACTGTCCTGGCGCAGAACGTGGGGCTAAACGCACAGCGTCCGCCATTGGAGGGCAGTAGAACACAGAGCATTTATCGGTGTGTGTTTCTTCACTGTAGTCTCACACAGCGGAGCCAAAGCCTGGAAGGACTGCGGAGAGGTCAGGTCGGTGGCAGCCGACGAAACTAGAAATATTCGGTGAAAATTGAAATAGGTTACCAGTTTTTTCTTGATATCTCAAGACCTTTTTTTTTTTTTTTACGCACATTACGAAATAACTCTGCAATCGTTCTTCCTTCAATATTTATGGAAGAGCTTTAGTTTTGTTTGAACTGGATGGATCTGCATTTTTATGGCATTTCCCGCAGCTCCAACTGCAATCAGAAAATGCTAATTTTATGACCAACTGTATTTTCTGCGATGGCACTTGGAAAGATCAAAGCTATTACAAAGTGAACGTAACACAGCGGAGGTGCGTGCAGTTTATTACTCCAGTCGCCGCGTAATACAGTCAATCCTTCAAAACCGAGCGAGTGCAGACGGACACACGCATACACACTGCTGTCCCTGATCAATGATTCAATAAGTCTGACACCTTTCTGCTGTAATACCTGCACTGAAAATCCCCTTATATTCATTGGGCTGATTATCTATTATTCCATAAATTGAGATATAAAGCCTAGTTTATCTCTGTTCAGAATTGGATTACTTGTACACGGCCATGGTGCTAAATCTCCCGTCTCTGTACTTTATCGGATAATATCAGTGTTTTAATGGCAAATCTAATTTTATTCAGCAATAAATGTGTTTAGTATGGATCATTAATAGAGATATACTGTGATCCTGAAACGTCCTTCCTTTTGCTTTCATGGGGAAACTCAATACTAAAAATTGTAGTTAACATAACACATCCCCTGCATTGTTTATTAAAAAATCTATCTATCTATCTATCTATCTATCTATCTATCTATCTATCTATCTATCTATCTATCTATCTATCTATCTATCTATCTATCTATCTATCTATCTATCTATCTATCTATCTATCTATCTATCTATCTATCTATCGAGAATATTTAATTCTAAAAGACATTTAGGTTAGATCTTATTTCAACACTTTTTAACATTTTTATTAATACAATGTTGAAATAAAACAATTCTTGAATTCAGTCTGTAGCTCTTTGTCATTTGACTATTTAGTGCGTTCAATATTTCAGTTTTGCTCTTTCATTGTTCATTTGTCACCTCTTATAAAGGATTCAATACTGTTTTGTTATTACATAGTTATTACATATTAGTTAATACATTTGTAATTTAACATTTGCACGAAAACCTCTTTCTCAAAACTCTAAAAGTGGGTTATAACTTTGATTTCAAAATAATATGTATTTGAAAATATCTTTCGCACAAAGTTTGTTTGAAATACTGTTTAAAATAGTTAAGAACGACAGGCAGAAAGCTTTTTCTAATAAAACAACTTCAACTAAATTTAATTTTCAAGTAAAAGATGTTGTCTGCTCCTGTATATTTTTGTCTCAGTTCATTTCGTAGCTTGTAGCATTAAGCCGAGGCCCGTTCAAAGTCCCGAGTGCAATGTTTCAGAGCTGACCTGCTCTTTTATGTACACGCTAACTCCTCGCTGTGAAGGGGTCCCAGAGTTAAGAAACTCACTTAGACAGACTTCTGTACACTTTAACGGAACACTCTATAACCAGAATACACTGTCCCAAAGCCCAGCCGCAAAATATTCAGTTGTTTGCTGGGAGATTTATTTGCTATTTGCTAACTTAGCACTTTTGAGCTAACTCGGGAACATTTACATTGTTTTCATGTTGATTAATGTACACTGTCTCCTTTCGAATAAAGAGAAATGAAAAGATATTAATTGTATTTACTTCACTTTATTCAGTTTACAAGTAAAACAAAGCTGGGTTGTTTCAAATACGGACAAACCCACCATTGATTTGAAAAAAAAATGTAATAAAAAAAATGTAAACCAACTTTTGGTTTTGCCCATATTTGACCCAAATATGGGTTGAAACATCCCCGCATTTGTATACTATAGTGTATATTTACAGGGACAATGGAATGAGTGACTGAGTAAGAAGTAAGTAAATAAATACATATGGTAACACTTTATTTTACAGTGTCAGTTACGTTAAGTAATAACAGTAAATGATGCATAAATACATGCAACTGACCCTAACCCTATAGTAAGTACATGTAGTTAATTAATATTACTCAGTACATAAATGCATAATTACACTGTAACAAGGACACTTTATTATAAAGCGCAACCAAAATAATGCTAATTGTTAAGCTCACTGTACTCATGTTGTATTACAAAACACTTTTGCTGCTATTGAGGTTGGATATGGGTCAGATTAGGGACAGGTTTAGTAGTATGGTTAGGGTTAAGGGGAAGGGAAGGGTCAAACTTTGTCAATTACAATGTAATTACAACAATGTATTAAATATGTATTTAAATGTAAGCACAATGTAAAAACATGTATGTGCACAATAAGTGCATTGCACCAGATAATCAATTTAAGTGTTAGTACATAACATAAAGTGCGCCCTAAAGACATGAATGGGATAGTTAAAATAGGACATTACCATATAAACACACACCGAGTGTAAGAATAATTATAAGAGCATATAATTGTGCTTTTCTTTTTGTTTTTAAGTAAAATCAATTAAAACTACAGCAATAAGATACATTCTATGTGAAAGAGATATAAGAAAACTCTTAAAAGGAACAGAGAGAGAGAGAGAAAGAGAGAGAGAGAGAAGCAAAACCTGTATAATAAAGGCAACATTTTCAAACATGGTTGCCATGTTTACAAGTGCCAGAGGGCAAAGCAGGACCTTTATTTCCCTCCTGCTAATTGTTTGATTTCTGTGCCACTTGAGAGTCAAGCATTGTGGCGAGGGAGCGGAGGAAGGAGAGTGAAAGAAAAAAAAGAGAAAGTGAGAGAGAGAGAGAGAGAGCAAATTTGCAGAGATCACACATTGCCCCTTCTTCATTTGTCTGTAACATGACGATAGCTTGAGGCATGTTTCTCTCTGGAGCTTTGCAGAAATACCAAGCGGTGAAATCCCCTGTCGCTTGCCTCTCAGCTCACAACACTCACACACGCTCACACACACACACAAACACGTCCTGAATGTGCCACAAGCGCTTTGTTCTGATAGCTACACAAACTCGCAACGCTATAATGCAACCGCGGTGATAACGAACTACGGTATGAAGTGGAGGTTTTGGTTCATTTCATTAAGAGTGCTCGAGATGGACTCTCGCGCACAGATGCATGTTGGGTAGACGGCTGAGCTGGATGCACGGCGTGATCTTTAATGCTCCACGCCATCTCCCCATGACATTGAGGCTGTCATCGGTCTGTTTCCGTGGAGATATTGTGCTCTCCTCCTGCGCTGATCTTGGTTTCTGCTACGGCAGGAGGCGCCTCTTAAAGTTCCTGTTAGCGAGTTACCGTGCAAGAGACAACACATTTAAGACAATCCACACAGCTGGATGGAGAGACAGGCAGCTGGAAACCAAAAAAAAAAAAAAAGAACCAGGAAAATCCTGGACATGAAACACGGCATTGCTGTAGAAAAAAAAAAGGCTGCTGTGGCCTTATCATCTTGCACTTATTATCATGCAAATAAACGTTAATCAAAAGACAAGGAGATTGTTTTAATCGGATTGCACTTTTCGAGGCTGTTTTTGTTCGCCGCTGGCTTTCGAACTCGGGACAACGCCGGGAACAAAAAGCTAGCGGTGGGTCTGAGAAACTCCAGGCGGTTTTCTCTAGTGTCGTGCCTTGCGAGAGAATCTCTCGACGGGGCACGGCCCCACCGTCACAGCTCACCTCCAGACCTGAACGCTGTCTCTTTAAATTAGCCGGGTGGGAGGGGACGCTAATGACAATCAGTGGGTCTCTGTCTGTTGCCCCTGACAAGCAGAACCCTATAGGAGATGAAACGAAAAAATGAACTTTTTAGCCCCACTAAAACAACATGAAAAAGCGGGTATGGATTGTGGATTAGCGCTCGCTGTTCATTGTCGGAACATCCACAGTAATTAAAAGAGCAAATGATCCCGCAGGGAGATGAGAAAATATATAAATAAACATATAGAAAACGCACAGCATCAATCTACAATATGTCTATAACAGCGTCGGGGAGCTGCTTTGAAACCGCAGAACGCCAAGACACAAGCTACTCTCTTAATTTAAAGCAGTTCTGCTCTGCTAGCCTTTTGAGAAAGTTGCTCGTAAATCCGAACTAAATTAAAGCTAAACTGAAATGTGATTTGTAAATGAGTGATATATATTTAATTATGCAGGTTATATAAATTATCATTTTGTAATTTCATTATTTTCTGGCTCCAATATAATGAGAATGTCAGTTAGGGTGGCGGTGTCAAGGAAGTAATGTTAAAAACTAAATGGCCTGGTTTCACACACAGGGCTTAGGCCTAATAATATATATTATAAACATACCTTAGACAAAACAATGGCATTGACATATTTAAAGAAATGAATACAATAACTTTTGACAATAGCCGCTTTCCGACCGGAGGGACTTTTGCAGTTCCTAGAACCTAACGTTCCTATAACCCTTTTTTTCTCGTGTTCCGACCGGACTAAATTGGGGATTTTTTAGTTCCTCAGACCGTAGTTCCTATAACTATTTCAGTACCTAGTCTAGAGCTAGGACTTTTTTAGTCCCCTTTCCCTCGGTCTACGTTGATTGGTTCAGCTTATAAGTCATGCCCACTGTCAACACGGAACTTGTAGCGCGCTGTCTGCCATACGCCGTGTGTTTTTGCAAAACATTACAACGAGGGTTAATACAAACATAACGCATTGAACCAGCTAATTGCTAATAATAGCTAAACGTACCCGTCGTTTTGTTTGCCTCCTGCGCTCTGCTCTTTTATCTTCTTCCATCATATTACTTAATATCATATTACGCTGGAGCCTTCGTCTTCTGTGTTTCTCTCTACAGAACTCAAGCATAATCTTTAAACGCCGCCGTTCGTTCTCCGTTATTAGCATCCTCCATGCTGGTTTGTTGTTGTTGTATGTGGCCGCGCTACGTCTAGTGATGACGCTATAAAGACTGTAGCCGTGCATGCGTTACCCCTCCTACCAGTTCCTATAGCCACTTGGCCAGTGCGAACGCAAGCAGCAAAACCGAGTTTGGGAGAGAGTAGTTCTTAGAACTGTTTAGAAGAGGGCAGTTCCTATAACTAAGTTCCTGTAACTACTTGGTCGGAAAGCGGCTAATGACACAGTTTGTTATGCAGAATGCAGCATGTAGCCTTGTAGCTGTTTTGTTTTGTCATGCTACACTGCTACTACCTTATTAGTAATTGGAAAAGGTGAAAATTGGAAAAATGTAAAAAGAAATGGCAGACAGGCCCTTACAAAAATAGTATACAAGAAGTTAATTTTATTGTATATACTTTAAGCTGAAGATCCTCTTTGTTGCCATCTCTGTTTGAAATTTGCAATAGGCTTTATGCACAACTTACTTCCGCATTCTCTGTAAAACGGGTCTTATCGCTTCCGGTCCAGATCTTTTGTATGTGCTTCATGAAATTTTTTGCGGTTTTAATCAAGATAACTTAAAAGGAGCGATAAAGATTAGCATAACCAATATCCCTCACATGTGCAGATTGATATTTAAACGTTTTATATTTTTTATTCTTCACAGTAACGTTTAGATATTTAAATGGAATAAAACGCCAATAACAAAGTGAAATAGGTAGGTTAGCTGATTACCTTACAAATACATAGATATCGTAGTCAGTTCTTACGGCCGTTAACACTTTCTCTGACAAGCGGATGCGATGAGACCCGTTTTCCGGTTTGGTCACGTGACGCTCGACATAAAGCCTATTGCAGTCATTTGCGGTATTATCAACTTGTGCCTTGTATTGTATTGTGCCTTATATAGTATTGTGCCTCGGCACAGCACAGCACGGATGAATCCAATGTTTTGAGGATAATGTGCGGCTCATACTTATAGTTTACTATTTGTAAGTCATTTTTCCACTTTAAGTATACTATTTTGTTCCTATTTAGGTATTTTGTAGTTGCCAGTCAGTAGGTATTTATTTTAGTAGGTATTTATTACGTTGCCAGTCAGTAGCAGCATTTTTGATCATTTCAAGACCCCTGAATATTTTGTTATATGAATATTATAGACGAATCCGGCGAAACTACCGGAAGTAAGCGGGCGCCATTACTGAGCTGTTACTGGGTAGCGTTGCTCCATTGCCTTCTATTGTTTTAGTTGCAACTTGCGTCCCCAGGAATAAACAGCCCGCGATTTACGACTGTCACTAACGTTACAACGTTAGCCCTTGTATAATGTCGAGTGGGTAAACAGTTTCCGTTATAAATTGTTTCAATGGTGGCAGTAAATTTTCAATTTTGAAGAGAAAACATTGTGAGTACCCCGGGTCGACTGCCCCTGTCAGGTGCCGTACGGTTTACACAGATTTCCTGGGCGAGTACAAGACGCGGACATTCGCGTATAATAACAATTATTTAATGACATAAGTAAAAAAAATATAATAAATGTGTGATATAGTGATCAGCAAAATCTCCTCTCTTGCTATTTTTTTCTATTTAATTAACATGCTATGGTCATTAAATGGCTTTCCTGAGCTAAATGTAACGTTGTGTGACATAATTGTTCTCTTGCTGTTATATTGACCTCTTTCCATGGTTTAAAAACACTAGTTGGTCGATATTGTGTATACTTTCTAGCTGTAACGTTACCTTACTCATGCCCGTTGCAATGTAAAAATGAGATAAATAATGGACACAAATGAAAAACATGAATTTGTTTATTTGATTTCATTTATTTATTTATTTATTGTTGCCAAATGGACAGATCGTTTGGACAGCAAACGTTAGCCTAGCTAGCTTGCCAAGCTATTTTCATAAATAACCTGTAAGATCGTTTGTACCTTCATCTGTGACTGGAGGCCAATGTCCAACATCATCAACCCAACAAGTCTGCCTGGCTGTAGCTGTCATCGAGGGTGCGTTATCACCTTATCACCGAGGTTTGTTTACATACCGGTGCATATGTCTATGCCGGTGTAACAGCTCAGTAATGGCGTCGCCACAAGATGGCAGCCTACACAAGAACGCTCGTCGGATTCGTCTATACATTATATCAAAGGAAGAGCATAACCTCTGCTTATATAATGCATCCTTTTCTTATCACTTGAATATCACGTCATAAGCTTGAAACTTTCAAGCTTATGATGGATGCATTGAAGACCGCATATAATGGAAGTTGCGATAGGAAAATTAAGACAGCATCTTCTTCAGTTTGGCAACATGTGGTGCACAGAAACTCACTGCAAATATTCACAAAAAAATGTGTGCAGTGTGTTTCTGTATTTGGTTGCACTGTGAGTATTTGCAGTGTATGTGGTTGAGTTGTGAGTATTTGCAGCATGTTTGTGTATTTAGTTGCATTGTGAGTATTTCCGTTCACATCTTTGTTTTTCCGTTTAGGAGCCCAACCTGTGACTCGGCCGAGGGTACTCGTGTCTCCATTCCCTACTCTGGGAACGAGGGTTACCAAACGTAACCGAGACGTTCCTCTTCGTCAGATCACTACAACATGAGTCAGAAGTGATTCTGACAAATGGGATAATTTCCAGCCTAATTACAGGGGGGAAAGAACACCAGCAGAGATGGCAGAGACAACAGAGAAGGCTCTGTCGATGGAAAGACTCAGGCTCGTCCGCAGAGAAGCTGATCGTGGAGGAATACGCATATAGTGCTGCAGGGACCTCTACATCTGGACAGCCAGCCAAACACAGGTTCCACAAGCATACGAGTGTTTGCTTGGCGTCAGATGCACCGCAAAGTCTCACTGCTGGAGGGGTGATGGAGGAACTTATAGGGTTAGCTATTTCTGGGGAACACTACTGGAGCAAAAAGACTAACGTTTCCGGCCCATGGGGGCGGGAGTGGCGTTGCAAGCCGACACCAAGAATGGGTCCCTCACGCTACTGGCCACTGGGAGCGAGTATATGGGAAGATACTGGCTCTACACGGAAGCTATAGAATCTAGCGAATGTGTTTAGTGTCACCCAGCCCGCAGCTCTACATATATCTGTCAGCAAGGCACAGAAACAAGCAACACTTCTAGTTGAGTGTGCTCACAACCTAAACGGGCACGCCTTGGGCTTCGTAAGCCATGGTGATAGCATCCACTGGCCATACTCTACTTGGAGACAGCCTTTACCTTCTGCTGGCCTCCGTAACAGACGAAGAGCTGATCCAAGGTCCTGAAGCTTTGCGTCCTGTCTATTTTAAACCGCAAGGAGCGGATAGGACAGAGAAAAGCCAGGGCTGGGTCTGCCTCCTCTGAAGGCAGCATTTGCAGGTTCACTACCTGGTCCATAAAGGGAGTGGTAGGAACCTTGGGCACATATCCAAGCCGAGGTCTCAAAACAACGTGAGAGTTAGCCGGCCTGAATTCTAGGCACGATTCGTCGACCGAAAATACTTGCAGGTCCCCTACCCTCTTGATGAAAGCCAGAGCAGTCAGGAGCACTGTCTTTAGTGACAGGATCTTTAACTCAGCTGACTGCAGTGGCTCGAAGGGAGGTCTCTGCAGAGCACTGAGCACCAGAGACAGGTCCCAGGAGGGTATAGAGGGGGGTCGAGGCGGATTCAGTCTCCTCGCTCCCAACAGGAACCTGACGATCAGATTCTGATTTTGCATCATGATGTGGGGTGATAGCGGTAACATACACTTTGAGTGTAGAGGGAGACACCCTTCGCTCCAACCCATCTTGCAGTAAGGAAAGCACGACTCTGATCATCATGATCTGACATCATAATCTGTTCTTACCATTGGGAAGAACACCATTCAATGAAGAGGTTCCACTTCAGAGCATAGAGGCGCCTCATTGAGGTTGGTCACCTAGAACCTCTGCGTCCCATCCAGGGGCCAGACATTGAGTTTCCAGAGGTCTTGACGTGGGTGCTATAGAGTGCCCCATCTCTCAGAATGTAGGTCCTTTCTCAGAGGAATGGGCCAACGAGGTGCTATCGCGAGAAGCATGAGTTCGGGGAACCAGGTCCGGTTGGGCCAATATGGTGCAACTAACAAGACCTGCTCCTAGTCCTCCGTAACTTTGCACAGTGTCTGTGCGCGAAGGCTCACTGGTGGAAATGCATACTTGCGCAGGCCCTGGGGCCAGCTGTGTGCCAGTGCATCCATGCTGAGGGTTCTGTCGTAAAGGGAATAAAGCAGCTGGCAATAGGACGAGTCCGGAGAGGCTGTGTGCCAGGCAATTGATGTGCTAATGCAGTTGAGGCCCTGTCCACAGACCTGAAACTGCATACCCGTTGTATGTAGCCCCCCAGCTGGTGGCAGAGGCATCCGTGAAGACCACAACATGCCTAGACACTTGTTCAAGGGGAACCAGCTCAATCACGTCCTTCGCCAGTCGGACATCAATCTCTGCCTGCAAGACAAAGGAACTCCGCACAGAGGTGAAGTGGATTCCCCTGAAGTTGGGAGGGTGCCTGGCGAACTGAATCGCATAGCCGAGTCTAATGGTACGGATGTGCCAGCGAGATGCTAGGAAGCACTAACCAGGCTCGTACCCAACCAGGCTCGTACCACAGACGTACCCTGGGTGCGGCAGCAAGGTGGAACACAGGGACTCGGCTTGAGAGGCACTGAGGCAGCCCAAAGCGGAGTCTGAAGTCAGCCCAAATCTTGCAGGAGACAGGAACAGCATTCACCGTCTGGCTCCAAAGCGAAAGACCTAGACCTTGTTATATGCTCGTGATGCACAACGGCTGGTGAAATGGTTGCAACGGCTGGTATTTCACTCATAGTAGATAGGCTCTCGCAAGCGATCCCCATGAGTCAGAATCACTTCTTGTAGTGATCTGACGAAGGGGAACCGTTCCTAGCAAGCGTACAGCACTAGGTGGTTCTGACTTCTGTAACCTGGATGTGCTTGTGTAATCTGTTTTCAGAGGTTGTTATTGGAGAAAAATATGTGTCTGGATGGTGCAATTGCCCAATCAGAATTAAGTATTCCACAGAGCCATGTAATAACTTCAGTTGCAGTGCATTGAGCTCTCTCGGCCACCATATTTTCTCCCCTGTTCTGAGTGAAACGGCTTCTCAAACGAGACAAAATGGAAGGGATTTGATTTAGTCCATCGGTAAATTATTGGATTGTTGTTGTTTGCTATTACTGTGATCGCATGTGAGTGAACCAGTAGGTGGACTACATATGGTTTATAATAATTCAAATGATTTAGCACTTGTTTATAATAAATATTGCAATTATTGTCCATTTTGATTTCGTGTTGACATATGTAGATTCAAAGGAAAATGTTTATCTGTCTGAATTTTTGTGGCAATCATTCATCTTGGTGTGAAGAGGTATTTACACAGGTAACACAACCTCTCAAGATGTTTACTAGCTTTGTCCACTGTTAATACTGCCCTTAAAATCAAACATGGACTACTTTTATGGTGTTTTTGTTTCTCTGTAGCCACTACAGAGATTTGTTAAAATTATCCTTTTGTATTCCTTGTTTATATATATATATATATATATATATATATATATATATATATATATATATATATATATATATATATATATATATATATATATATATATATAGTCTGTTATATCACAGTTCTAGTTAAGATTATGGAGCTCAGAGAAAAGTAAATTGAAACAATAACATTGATTTTTTTTTCTTTTTTCTTGTTTTTCTGAAGGTTACTGACTGACTGACTTTTGCCATGTAGCCGTGGGTGCTGTGCGACAGATGCCCCTGCCAGTTTTGGTGCCTGGGCCCCGTCATCTGCCAGCAGGCCCCTAATCCTTCCTAATGGGGATTGTCTTTTCACCGCTAATTTAAACCCTCAAACCACGGGACTGCCTCAACCTGAAAGCGCTCAATCCCAGCAGCCCTCCACTACCCCACAGCCCCTCACCCCTTCCGTGGGCCCAAGCTCCACTCAGGCCTGGGGCCCTCCAATGCCTCTGCAACAACACCACCTTTCTGTCATTCCACATGCTGATTGTATTAATCTTATCTCCGTTTAATTACATTTTTCAGGACTCTTGCCGTCTGCCATCTTTGCTCGCAGTGGGAGTCACTGAGAGGCCCTCATTTCACATGCCATCTCATTTGGGTTCAAAAATCCCTGACACAAGGCACCCGACCTCACTGTGGAAGACTGGAAAATGTGATTTATTAAACATGGGAAGTCGAACACAAAACTTTTCATGTTTACATGCAACAATGTTACAAATGGGTATAGGAAGGGAATTCCATTAATTCTTTACACATTTTAGGAGCTCTTTGTGAGATTTCAGCTGTTTTGGATGTTCATCAAGTTTATGTCACAAAATGTTTAATACAAATTTTCCAATCAGGTTGTGACATTATCCTTATGGCTTTTGTTTTGTATCTTTAGGTCCGTTGTTAAAAAATGACAGTGTGAATGCTAAGTGAACCAGAACTAAATGTATAATTTATTGTTTGTTCCAGACTAAATGAAAGAGAACCAAACTATGAGTTTGAACACAGCCACAATCTCAATCCCAAACATGAAGCGAATCTTCGCAAAAAAAGTTCGCAAAAAGAAAAAAAGAAAACAAACAAACAATGTTGTTATTTTTGGCAAATGACTGTATAGACAAATCAGACCTGTAGGCTTTCTGATTTAGGACCACACATTGTCTGGAAGAGGTCAAAATCAGAATCGGAAAGATCAGATTCCATGTGGTTTGTGCTGTTCAGACTGTTATGAAAAAAATAGATCTGAGTTGCATATGATCCACTTTTGCCTTCAGTCTTAACGATACTAAACACCCAAAAGTGAGCAAAACCTGATGTCATTGACATTGAAACAAAGGCAGATATTCTGGAAAACAAAAGAGCGGCATGGACACACAAACTGAATCTGAACAGTTGTGATACACAATATGGACAGTTTTAGATCACATTCGAATTGGATACACAAATAATCGGAGTTGGACTGATAGCCTAAAGGCCTAAAGGCTTGTTCACACAGGGACGGATTTCACGCACGATAATCGCCAGCGTTCAACGCCTCTTGACTAAATAAAGGGCGCCAATGTGAGTGTGCACACCGATGCGAAAAACGCCAAGTGTAAAAGTGTTTTTTTTTTTTTTTTTTTTTTTTTTTTTTAAAGCCGGGGGTTAGTTTTTTTTTTTTTTTTTTTTTTTTTTTTGATGCGCCGCGTCAAAAAAAAAACTATCTGACCAGTGTGATTGGAGCTTTTGTTCCAGTGTCTGGAGCTTCTGAAGTTACAGTAAAACACAACTTGGGGGCGCTCAAACACAAAACGGTCTTGACGAGCACACATACGAAGAAGATATACGCCAAGTAGCGTCACTGCCGGGAAGAAATAAGATAAGGAAGATGCAAGGCGGCAAGATGAATGTAGAGCTGCTGGTCTCGTTGGTGTCGGAACATAAAGAACTATATGACAAACGCGACTGCGACTACAATATAGGACTATTTCTGTTTTACATTAAGGGCCATCTAATGTCAGAGAATGAATTTGCATGTTCACTCGGCTCATCGTCAGCGAAAATCGCTTGGGTGTGAACACAAAAAACTTGTTGAAAAAATGCTGGCGAATAATGCAGACAAAACGTGTCTAATAAGCGATTTTTCATAAGCAAACCACATGGAATCTGATATTTTTGATTCTGATTTTGATCTCTGCATGTGGTCCTAAATCAGAAAGACTAATGTGTCAGTCATATCAGAATTCATGAGACTTTTATGTCTCTCTAGATCGATGTTCATCATGATTCAGAGCTGATGGCAGTCTGTCACTGAATATGGAAGACGGCAGAGAAGTTAGGTAGTCAGTGGAGGGTCGGTGATACCCGTAAGTTTTACCGTGACAGCTCTATAAAAGCAAAACTTGAGGAAAACATTTACGAGAAAAACTTTGCTCACTTTCTCCTCTTCCTCGTCTGCGTCCACTTTATTGACTGTCCACAAATTTGCTTTAGAAATGAATGCGTAAATGCTGACTTCAGTAATTTACATGTTTACTTATATATCATATTTATAAGTAAACATTACTTATACTTTAACTCTAATAATTTTACTTATAATAATTTTCTTATTCTTTGTTATTTTACTTTTTCACATGCAGTTCAAGATCGTGACATGTTCCCACTCACATATAGGCCACACAAAAAAAATGATGTGAACATCCAAACAAAAGCAAAAAAATATAATCTGAACAAAATCAGAATTGAACACTAAAGCTTTCAGTATATAACTTGTCCTTGAAATATGGTTAAGTTCGCACACACACACACACACACACACACACTACGCATGTTCTATTAACAACTATTCAGTAACTACACTGATTTAAGTATCACATACATATTTAACAAGTTATCAGTTCATTTAAAATCGGAAGTGTGGCTATTAGACTGATCTATGAGTCTTTTTGACCAATTCATAACCTTCTTACAGCTCCTTATTAAAAAATAGAATCAGAAATGGCATGTTTCACTCTAAAGTTGTGTTAAATAAACAGGATTTACTGCAGATTCAGAGTGAGTAATGACTTGTGCACCTCTAATGTACAATCTGTGTACAGTTATGAGGAAAAAAAATGACATTGATAAACAAGGTGACACTTGAGTGCTCTTGAGTCTTTCATTTGAGGACGCAGAGGCAGATTCTGTGCAGCGAGACAGGTGGGTTTAATTGCGTGATGTCTAATTTGGGCCTGTTAGAGGAACGTGTGTATGTCAATGCGTGTGCATGTAATGCATGTGTGTGTGTAGTCCAGATTAACACGAGCAGTATAACAGGTGTGCCAGTGATTTACGCTCAGCCTAATTAACCCGTTCTGCCAAGGAGAGAGTGGGGAAAAATCCCATGATTACCATGCAATCAGAAATAGTCTATTTTTCCCCCTCTCCCTCTTTCTGAGCAAATAAACAACCTGCCTGCTGATCAAATACAGGAGAATATTAGTGATTGCACATTTTCTGGAACGTTTTATGCTAGGAACAGTACTCTGGCATGAGGCAAAGGGTTAAAATGTAGAATTAGCTAAACATGTAACTGTAATGTAATTTATAGAGCATGACTAATGAAATCGGATTACTTTTAATTACTCTTAAAATGGACAAAAACAATTAGGATTCTATGCATTGGAAGATGTTTGCAGTGAGAGCTGTGTTTCTATCTTGCTACATTGTGGACAGTGTGGCAGACCATTCAGCGAAGGCTAGGATTTAATGTTCTACCAATTTCTGAGTGAAGCATGGCACTGTGTTCCTTTACATGTGCACAGCTCATGTTAGTGTTTCAGCATTACAGAGCTACTTTGTTCATTTACTGTGAGTCAAAAATGTTGACAAAACATATAATGAGCTGTGTAAATGACGAACGCCTTGACGTTTCACTTGGAAACCAGCTTGGAGATTCTAGAGTTTGATCATCACTGGGAAAAGGCCCTGCCAAAAAATAATGAAAGTCCTAACCCTAAAAAAACAGCACCAAGTTTGCAAAAATTGCATCAAAACATTCAATTCTGGTGACTTTAGGAGTCATATTTATGTATTAATTTCCTCAAATCACTTTAGGGAAAAAGCAAAAACGAAAAAATATTAATATAAGTATGTGTTGCAGATCATTTCATTAGTTCATTTTTGAATGTTATTTAATGTAAAAGGCTTTGCTAAAATTGCCACAAGTCTAGTGCTTCGAAAACAGCCACGTTTCTAAATTTAGAAAACCGTGCTAATTGGAAATCCAAATTGAAAATACACCCAATGGAAAGAGTCAATTTCACACACACACACACAAAAACCCCCTCCCAAATATCCAACGCATTCTCATCCTAGGGCGTCATATAGTGACACTTTTGGAATTTCGTCTAAATCCAACGCACATGGCACCCTTTAGCATCAATATAACACGCACAGAGCTTTGTTCGGTTATGTAGGTTTAGTTCTGGGGTAATGTTAGGGTTTAGACCACTAGGAGGTGCCTTCTGGCCCATATATAGACGAATCCGGCGAAACTACCGGAAGTAAGCGGGCGCCATTACTGAGCTGTTGCTGGGTAGCGTTGCTCCATTGCCTTCTATTGTTTTAGTTGCAACTTGCGTCCACAGGAATAAACAGCCCGCGATTTACGACTGTCACTAACGTTACAACGTTAGCCCTTGTATAATGTCGAGTGGGTAAACAGTTTCCGTTATAAATTGTTTCAGTGGTGGCAGTAAAATTTCAATTTTGAAGAGAAAACATTGTGAATACCCCGGGTCGACTGCCCCTGTCAGGTGCCGTACGGTTTACACAGTTTTCCTGGGCGAGTACAAGACGCGGACATTCGCGTATAATAACAATTATTTAATGACATATGTAAAAAAATATAATAAATGTGTGATATAGTGATCAGCAAAATCTCCTCTCTTGCTATTTTTTCTATTTAATTAACATGCTATGGTCATTAAATGGCTTTCCTGAGCTAAATGTAACGTTATGTGACATAATTGTTGACATAATATTGACCTCTTTCCATGGTTTAAAAACACTAATTGGTCGATATTATGTATACTTTCTAGCTGTAACGTTACCTTACCCTTGCCCGTAGCAATGTAAAAATGAGATAAATAATGGACACAAATGAAAAACATGAATTTGTTTATTTGATTTCATTTATTTATTGTTGCTAAATGGACAGATCTTTTTTTAGTTTATTCGGTAGCAAACGTTAGCCTAGCTAGCTTGCCAAGCTATTTTCATAAATAATCTGTAAGATCGTTTGTACCTTCATCTGTGACTTGAGGCCACTGTCCAACATCATTAACCCAACAAGTCTGCCTGGCTGTAGCTGTCATCGAGGGTGTGTTATCACCTTATCTCCGAGGTTTGTTTACATACCGGTGCATATGTCTATGCCGGTGTAAGCTCAGTAATGGCGTCGCCACAAGATGGCAGCCTACACAAGAACGCTCGTCGGATTCGTCTATATCTGCGTCTCATATTGACGCTAAAGGGTGCCATGTGCGTGCGTTGGATGTCTACAAATTGGCAAATATGTCAGTATATGACGGCTTGGGATGAGAATGGGCTGGTTACTCAGTCAACCGTTACTCAGCAAGACACAGAAAGGTAAACAACATGGCTAACGGCATCAGCACACACTGATAGGAACAAACCCGAAATTACACTTCATAATCATAGCCATTGTCAGTGGTGTAGCAGCACAGGAAGTGTGAAGAAGTCAAATTCCCCTGCCACTCAATTGTCAGACACGCTGAATTGGGCCTGTGATGTGCGTTTAATGTGCTGTAAAAACTAATATAAAGGTGCTAAGAATACCACAAGCAAATATTTGCATTACCATGAAGACAGTGGAAGACATACCAAATGGTGTTGATATTTTGTTCAAACCCCCTGTAAATTTCAGCCATGTAAAATGGCCAAGGGTGACCCGTGGAGCCCTACCACATTATTGACTGAATATTTTAAATGCACGCTCAATTATTTATTTATATTTTTTTCAGAGATTGCACCTCACCTCTCAAGGCATCCATGAAATCACCCGACAGACAGATGGAAGACGAGGTCTCCATGGACACCCGGCTCACGGCCTCGCGGTGAACACTCATGTAATGGGATCAGGTACAAACGCGTGGCATGTTGATTGCGACTGTGCGCATTTGAGGTTCAGAAGGTGTGCGGCGGTGAAAGGGGGCCACCGTCCAAATTACACAGGATTTCATGCATATGTTCGAACCTGTGCTTCAAGTGGAGCTGTGAAATAAGTGTGCTGCTAGCTGGGCGCATTTGAATAATTTGTCAAGGGATCGCAGAGATATGCTTTTGAAGAAGGGGTGATGGGATAGTGTGCACTAGACAGGGGCCAAGGGGGGCCGGGAAGAGGACACGGCGTCACATGAGGGCCCTACAGCTTCAAAAGTTCCTTTTGTGATATGAGGGGGACAATCTGATCGAGTTCTTGAACAACTCGTTTTTTGTTCAGTTTCAGAATTTTATGCATTTACACAAGTGTAGTAGAGTCTCTAAGCAACTAACGTTTTAAAATGATCTGATTGCTAAAAGCAGCATAAAACAATAGACAAACTAGTAATGACAAATCACATTGGTAATCTCATTTATTTATTTCTCCTAAACAGCAATGAGATTAAATGGGGAGCAGGACTATTGCTTAAAGGGGGGGTTGATTCCGGTTTCACTTTTTTGATTTTAAATAGTGTGTAATGTTGCTGATGGTGCATGAACAGTATCTGCAAAGTTGCAGCGCTGAAAGTTCAATGCAAGCAGAGATATCGTCTTTTAAAAACCAGGAAGTGTAAACGCCTACAAAAACGACTCGATTGGGACTACAACGGGTTATGGTACGTCACTAACCCGCACATTTGCATCAACCACTCCCTTCGGAATATGCAGGAAAGGGCATGCGCATATTTCTGCAGCACGTCGAGTGAGTTGTGTTCACGCAGCTGTCAGGTCATCTGTGTTTCGAGCTTCCCACGGATGCTATACTTCATCAACAATGGATACAATTTGTGTTTGATTATGTTCCTGAAAGTGACGATCGTAATCTAGCTCTCTGTGCTGCGCATTTTACGGAAGACAGCTTCCAGAATCTCCACGAGTTCAATGCAGCAAGAAACTGTTAATAAACAATGAAGCAGATCCAACTTTAAAACCAGAGGCAGCAGTTGTTGGACCACAACCTGTAAGTAGGCTAAGACTTAATCGTTTTAAATGTATTTGCATGTATAATTCCAGACGTAACGTTAGCCTGTGTTGTATTTATTTATTTATTTATTTATTTCAAAATGCCAGCGCTGGCTTTATAGCCACTAGGCTACTAGTTATGCTAGTATTTTGTGTCTACGACAAACACGTACAAACATTATGGACCTGAATTTTGTATAAGTACTAATGTTTTAAACGTATTTTTCATGTATATATGCTTTATGACGTTATTTTCGATTTGATCAAGAACGTAAACTTGCCAACGCTGTTTGAGTTTAACATTAGTTGCCAGTCAGTTGCTATCGTTGCCAGTCAGATGCTATTGTGTAAAACAAACGTGTATATGGTTAAAAAAATATGGCAAATTATCATTCAGAAACGTTTAGTAAGAGCCGTGTGTGGTGTGGTTCTGTTTGACTCGCTTCATCGCGGCTTTCTCGGGCTGATTCTGCCTCACTGATACTGCAGTTCGACGCCATTATTTACATCTGGACCGGAGCTGGCGTTTCCCCGTAAAGGGTAATAGGCGTTAACCTTCCGGACAACGTGAGCGACAGTTTAGCCAATCACAACACACCCGCCCAAACTAACCAATCTGCAGGCTGATCTCATGAAGTAGCGTGTGTATGACACGCCAATTCGTATTTGCATTTTTGGCGTGTTATCAAGACGCATAATCGCTTTTCAGCGTGTTTATGAACGCCGTTGACTTAACGTTATATAAATATAGGACTTACCTCAACCCTGTCCCTAAACTTAACCGTCACTGGGGTTAATAGCATTTATGACTGTTCCCTTACCATCCTATTGAAAAAAAAGATATGACTTACCTCAACCCTATCCCTAAACTTAACTGTCACTGGGGTTAATGGCATTTATGACTGGACATTTGACGCGCGTGTTCTGACACGCGGGATGACGCGGACGTTAATGGCGTAGACATACACGCATACACGCGGATACACGCTAATAGCTCAAAATGCGTATAAATAATACGCCACTTGACTCGAAAGTGGCGTGTATGTTTACGCAAAAGTCATGATGTCATGTTGCAATCTGAGCCCACGACGTGTTTCTGAGGGAGTGTTTTCATAGAATCAGGAAGTAAACCGCTCGTTCAGGGGACAGAGGAGAGCGCGGCTGACGATAAAGGTGAAGTTTATGAAAAATAAGACTTTTTTAAAAAAGAAAAACCACGAATACATGTTATATTGCACCCCATAAACACAATCATGCAAAGAAAAAGAGGACTAAACCACCCCTTTAAAGTCAACATTAAATCTCTTTCTATCGTAAGGTACAGTCACATTTATCATTGTTTGGGGAATTTTTGTGGATGAAATAAAGCCATTTCAATAGGAATCCCAGCGCTGTTTAAGTATGATTAATATTTCTGTCATGACAAATCTTGTGAGATTGGTGTTGTAATGGATAAGGCATTGTTAATGTGTTTGGTCTTGGCAGAATAGAACTGCTACAGAGCAAGTATAGAGATTTGCTACTACCAATATTATCAGTTCTACCAGAAAGACTCGGGAGATAAGATACTGTACAATAAAGCATTTTATTAACAGCCCAGCAAGCCATATATGCAATAAAGTTCTTTGGCGTATAGGCCCCGTCCGTAACTCGCGATCCGAGGGTACGGGTTCTGCATATCCTGCCTGAAGATGAAGGCAGGGGCGCAGCCGACCCCCCATTGGAGTTTTGGAAGGGACCGACCTGGTGGTGGTGGTGGTGGGAAGGATGGAGCAAAGACCGTCTTAGTGGAGGTGGGGAGGATAAGTGAAGCGTAGGCATCTGCGAACTCAGACAAGTGTAAGTAAGGGTCTTTTATACTTCACGTATTAGAACGCGATTGGATAGATGAGGTAATAATAAAAATATATAAGAAGGTAATAATGACGTGACAATTGAGTCTTCCTGGCAGAACTTACGCTACGCTTTCATTTATTGCTGTGAGCATGTAATGCCTAGTTCACACTACATGATTTTAAGCCCGATTTGAAAATCGTTGAGTCGCCGACAAGTCAGGGTGTTATCGCGTGCAAATCGCGGGCGATTAGCGGACGATGAACGCTCGCCAATCTGTTAGTATGAAAGAGCCAACAACGCAGCGAAAACGCTCGCAGATGCCTCGCAGACACGTCGCCGAGCCCAGAAAAATATCTAACCTGCTAGATATCCAGAGCCGTCGCGCGACTCACACTCAGTGATGTCATGAGGACAGCCAATCATAGCAACGCATGGGTTGAGGACACCAGGTAAATCTTTAGTTTTTCTTCTTTTTTTGCATTTTTTCCCTCAGAGCAGATCGTCGCGCAAACAGTGTGCAGCACTAGTTTCTGTCTGACGTCCATATTCACGTGTTGTGTTCTCTTCTTTGCTGGGGCGCAATAATTATTTATTTATTGCGTGTTTTCATGACAAAACGTGGTTTGTAGACAAGATAGAATCGTTTGCTGACAGAGTTGTTGTCCACTCGTTATTTATTTGATTATTTTCAGGATTTAGACCGTAACATAGTACTGAAACAGCTCTCACTGAGTCACAAATGATTTGCTATCATCTGATCGTGGTTGTATCTCTATGCGGTGCGTTGTCAACTCGTGTAGTGAGTTACCTCCTGTTGTGGATCAATCACGTTGTGTTGTGTGGTGTGAACAGCTAAACAACTTGAACACTCCTGATTTCACTGAGAGCAAGTTATGTAGTGTGAACCATACAGTTCAGCCCGACGTTTTAAAATCATGTAGTGTGAACTAGGCATAAGACTAATGCTGCTGCTGCACAGTGACTCATTGATAACCCCATGTAGCAAATCTATACAGGTGAAGCTGGGGAAGGTGAAGGGTTCCTGGAAATTTGCAGCAGACTGCTAATAGCAACCGGTATTTGTTTGAATGTGAGCCACAGATGCAACAACAACCAATCTGGGGTGCGTTTCCCGAAAGCATCGTTAGCCAACTATGCTTGCAAGTTGGTCGCAATTTCCATTGAACTCTATTGGTAACGACGGAACTTGCGACCATAGTTGGCAAACGATGCTTTCGTACAACGACGTAGTTCACTGTTTCACTACCATATGATGCATCGTTGGAAAAATCAACTAGCTAGTCACGACTGTTTCCTGAAACCCATTGTCGCAAAGTATCGTTCAAGCACGTTGGTTTCGCACGTGGTGGAGTAATAACTACTTTCAATTAACTGCTTGGGATCGCTAGATTTGTTTTATATAAATTACAGACATGTCATCTGAGGACTATTTCTAATTGTTCGCAGTTATTTTGCTTTATTACCAGACTCAATATTTGGCTCGTTCTTACATAGTAGAGCACATGCGCACTCTTCAAACACGTTACTTTAAATCTTTTGACAAACTAAAAGACGTAAATTACATTTGTATGTTTTCTAAATAAAAGGCACCGGTTGTACTGAATGTCAGCTTGCTTATTTTGCTCAAGATAAGGATTTATTACCTCCAAATGTGTTGCAATATAGAAACGATGCCTCTAACCACAGGCCGATAGCTGTCGTTCAAACCACACAAATTTGCGATGCTGTTTGCGAATGTTCGTTGGAACGATGGTTTCGGGAAACACTGACTCGTTGAAATACTGTATGCTGATAACGACAGAACTTGCGACCATAGTTGGCTAACGATGCTTTCGGGAAACGCACCCCAGCTGCGCCTTGTAGATGATGATGTGATTACTACCAAATAAGTGAAGAACTCATCAGCCTGCACTATCTAGAGTTTCATTTCAATGTTTGGTATATAGTTTTTTTTTTTTTATTTGACTAAAACTATTTTTTGTTGATTTTAAAGTTCATTAGCCATTTTTATTTAATTTAAAAAATGTAAAGTTCTATATTTTTTATTTAATAGTTCTAGTTTAAATTTTTTGAACAGGAGCCTGTTTCCGCCACTGAATGAAAAAATACAAAATGTAGTTGTGATGTCATTTTTCTTTCTTTTTCTTTGAATAAACTCACAGTTATGAGAAATAAAGTCTGAATTAAAGGTAAACTTGCAATTGTAAAAACAAAAGTCATTGTGAGATGCAAGAAGATGACTCAAAATTGCAAGTTATAAAGTCAAATTCGGATTAAAAATAGACATACAAGAAAAAGACGAAAATGTTTTCGGACAATTTCGACTTCATATCTAACAATTCTGACTTTGTAACTTGCAATTGCAAGTGTGTATCGCAATTTCTTGGGGGTAAAAAAACAAACAAATCTAAACTAAATTGTGAGATAAAAAAATGCAATTAGAATTTATTTATTTTATACTGAGGCGGAAACAAGCTTTCATGTTTTAGTACTTTAATTTAAAGTAAACGAAACTGAGAAATGTTCCTTTGTAACTAAAATAATAAAACGCTGACAAAACATAACAAAAAAAAACACTTGACTGTAGCCATTCTGATATCAAACGTCCACTTTTCATGATCAATTTCGAATGCATAAAACAAGCCCTGCTCACGGGAATTCGTACGAATTTTACGAGGTGGCTAATTCGTAACAATTCGAACGACCTCACTCGTACGAATTAGTACGATTTTTGTGAAATCGTACATATTTTACGAATTGGCCAATTCGTATGAATTCATACGATTGACCTACCCCTAACCCCGCCCCTAAACATAACCGTCACGTGGGTTTAGGCAATTCGTACGAATTCGTACGAGTGAGGTCGTATGAATTAGTACGAATTAGCCACTTTTGAATCACTCGTACGAATTCGCACGAATTGGTCGTGAGATAGGGTAGATTTTTCCTCGTTGAAATCATGTTTCACATAACAGAAGTAAAATGGGTGAGAGTGATTCATTTTAGCGCTCTATACTTATTGTATGTCAACTGACTATATATTTGCATTCACATTTTTAGGATCAGTACAATTTTTGAAAAAATAAATTAATACATGTATTCAATTAAGAACTGTACATTTCTAAAATATGGACATTACTTGGACTAAGTCCCCTCTGATAACAGATCACCTAAAATTTTTTCACATGTAAATGTGAATTGAATTGAACATGTAGCCCTATATCTGATATAATATAAAAACTTTATATTATTAAAGATTCCAAATGTGCTCAGATTTGACTACAGTGAAACTCGGAGATCTTTTTGGAGGCCAGAACACCAAATAATCTGAGCTATGATATTTTATTGGTCTGTACTATGTTCTCATTTGTATATAGTTTCATATATTATATATATAAATAATTGAGAACTCCATTAAGTCTACTGAGTAATGAAAGAGCAATCAATATAGCATTTTGTTCTCGATGATCTAAGCTTGCCTGGGAATTGCTCTTCATCTCCTTTCTTGGCTTCTTTCTTTTTTCCTTGAATGGCATTCTCGAAACCTCTGTTTTCATTGGAGAGCTTCACGCCGAAGACGAGCCGCCACGCGTGTGACAGTACAAGAGAGCTCCCATAATGCCCCCCTTCAGCTGAAGATCACTGAAAAAAGGATTAACTAATTCAATTAACAAACCAAAGTACTTTATAACTGTTAATTATGTGCCTCCCCTAACTGCTGTAAGGCCACCAGTTTCCTTTGTGTGGAGAAAAGCTCATCTGTCCTAATTGACCTCTGGGGAGCGTTCAGGGGGAGCAAACATCTTACGCAATCCCACAGCTTGTATAAACAAACTGACAATTCACTTTGGTGTGGAGTGACACCCTGTGTAAGTGTGACACAAACTCAAATGACCCTGAATGTGCCCCCAGAGAATAGACCTCCCCGTCTTTCTCTCTCCCTCTCTCTCTCTCTCTCTTGTAAGGTGAAGTGTAGAGTTAAGAGTACAACCAGTTTAGTCTAGGTCTGGTTTACTGTGTTTTTTGTTCATTGGGAACATTTCAGTCTAGTCTGCGAAACTTCATGTTTCAGAACAATTGAGAAGGAGCTTTGTTTTACATAGTTTTGCATTGATTTGTCATGTGCATCAATTTTTTATTTTTTTTTGGACATTTTGTATTTAAACATATCTGAAATATGCAGTGGTCCGAAAAGTCTTAGGAATATTCCCGGTTCAAGTGACTGGAGACAATTTTGGGAGGATTTAAAAATGTGAAGCTTATAGTTTTGTAAAAAAAAAAATAAATAAATAAATAAACAAACAAATAAATAAATAAATAACATTTATTCTTCTGTTAAAATGTGTATTATTTGAGCTGTAAAGTTGTTACATTTCAGGGTTGTAGGCATTGCTTTGTCTATGCAACAAAGTTATAAAGTTGGATATAACTTTACACAGAAAGGTTAGTAAGGGATTTTTCAAATTGAGATGTTAATATACTATTGTAATTTTGAAACAGTGAGTATTTTTTGGTGTGTTTACTCAGAGTGTGTACGGATTGGCCTCATCGACTTCCATTGTAAGTTCCTTACTCTAACCCATATTTGTCTTTCCTAAAGAAAAGAACACCGTCGAAATTATTGTTGTAGTAGTCAAATGTTGTTTCAGCTAGAACCGAATATTCCTTTTAAAGGAGTAGTTCACTTTTTAAAAAACTTCTGCCGATAATTTACTCACCCCCATGTCATCCAAGATGCCCATGTCTTTCTTCAGTCGAAAAGAAATGAAGGTTTTTGATGAAAAGTTCCAACATTTTTCTCCATATAATGGACTTCATTGGGAACCAAACGGTTCAAGGTCCAAAAGACAGTTTCAATACAAACTGTTCAAAGGGCTTTAAACGAACGAAGTTCATCAAAATGAACAAATCTTTTTTCGTGTGGTTCGTACGAACGAAATGAACAAATTGACTCAGGAAAAGATTTGTTCATTTTGATGAACAAGTTCGAACAGGAGAATCACGAACGCGCATCACAGAACAGAGCAAGGCGAGCATTTGAGCTTATAAAACTTAAACTTTGTTATTATTTTTTTTAAATAAGCGATCGTTTCGCTTGATAAGACCCTTATTCATCGTCTGGAATCGCTTAAAGCCCTTTGAACAGTTTGCAGTTTATACTGAAAGTGTCTTTTGAACCTCGAACCTTTTGGTTCCCAATGAAGTCCATTACATGGAGAAAAATCCTGGAATGTTTTCATCAAAAACATTAATTTCTTTTCAACTGAAGAAATAAAGACATGGACGTCTTGGATGACATGGGGGTTAGTAAATTATCAGTAAAAGTTTTTTTTTTTTTTTTTAAAAAGTGATCTACTCCTTTAAGACACACTTGTTGACTTAAAATTTGAATACCAGTTCACTAAAAAAACAAAGCAAAAAAAAAAAAAACATCAAATCAAAGTGTAGATAGCACAAGCGCACATTTCACAAAAAATATAGTTTATTGGGTTTTAAATACGCATTGTATCACTTTGTGGATGTTGAACAATATCATTTAAGGACTCATCACCAAAATATAATAAAGTTTCTGAAGCATTAGCTTGCAGATTGCGCTTGCTTTGATATCCGACGCAATGCCATTCAGACAGTTTTAAGTGTTACTTAAGTGTCCAAAATACGTCTTTAAGTTTCACGGGTAACTAACCGACTCTTTCAGTCAGTGTAGTCTCGAGCGCGATAATTGTCGTCTTCATAAAAGACCGCATAAGTAGTGTGTTTTCCCCACACAATAGGGGGAGGGTGTGTCTAATTTAAGGGTTGACCATATCCCACGACCAGGGTCCCGAACCCATTACGAATCTCTCATCTTCCAGAGACGTCACAGGACTGGTCGTCCAGCCGTGGCACAGGCCCTTCCCTTCTTTTTCGAGTCACCTCCGTCCGTGATGACCTCCTCCCCGGCCCATCCATCAGCTGGCAATTACAACATCTGTCGTGGATGGCTCCTTCGCAGCGGATCCCCTCTCGATTATGTCCGTGACTGAAAAGGGAGGACACACACACATTGGTTTTGTGAAGCCAAAAGCGGCAGCCCCACAAAACAGACAGGCATGTTGACAGCAAACACAAACATGGCTAAACAAATGGTTCACGCCTACCTCTTTAGATTTCCATTCCAATGCACTTGGCCACTCTGAGAAAGTTCTCGATGTTCAATGAGCGGAGAGGACCCTACCAGCTGCCATCGGCCCTCTCCACTACAAAGAGGAGCTTTCAGAGAGGAAACAATGAGAAGCTCACCCCTTTTATCCTCTTAAGTTCTGCTCCGGCGTATATGAACTCAAAAGGCAGATCAATCCCTGACAAACATCTTAAAAAGGCCACTGGCCTTATTTGATTAACGACTTGTGCCGGGGCGCTTTCAAACGCTCGCTTTGCATCTGAACATCTCGGCGCTCGTCATATCGTCGGGGCGGAATGTTTCGACGTCGCGCTTCGCCGTCTCGTCCGACGCGACGCATTTAAATCTGCGTTTCGCCAGTTTCAGGTGGTTATATTTGCAGATAATGCCTTGTGGCTGTCTTTTCAATCTCGTGGTGGGATGACAGTGTGGGACCGTGCCTCCCTTTCTCTCGGCCCTTTAAGAAGAGCGGCGGATAGATGGCATGACATCACGGGCAAAGCCGGGAACACAATGCAAAGGTCAGGCTGCCCATTGATCTGGGGGCCCCTGATAGAAAACCTGCACATTATGGGCTCTCTCCTCACACACTGCGCCATAGAAACGAGCCACAAACCCGGCCTTGTTGTCTCCCCATTCAGTGGTGGCAATCAGCGGATTTACACTTTGATGTGTGGCGGAGAAATAAAACCCTTTGGAGTAGTGACCTTTATCGACAAATGGATTAAAATCCATAGCTGTCTCTCTCTCGCTCTCCTCTTACACTACTACGTATCACGGGTACAGTCGGCCCGGCTTTTCCCTTAATGCCGTATGTTTTCCTTTCAGAGCCTTTCTTTCATACTTTTCCCTTCTGGCTTTTGTGCGGCACAGCTAAAGTGAAGCATTAGTATTTTTTTTTTCTTTTTCTTTTCGAAACTATGACAATGCACTCTAGCAAGCAACAGAGCACTGGGTCTGAAAGATTAAACCAAGATGCCACAAACACAGTCACAATGCTCTGTCAAATATCAATGTGATCTTATTAGTTTTGGGTGCATATGGGTACAGCTTTGTAACAAATCCTTAGGTGAAAAGAATATTTCAACGAAAATTAAATCTATATTTTAATTGTATTTCTAATAAATCAGATTATATGGCGTGTGTATGTGATTTAAAAAAAAATACAACAGAAATACCTATGAATTTTAACAAATTCAGTATTCTTTGAACCTAAAAGGATTTGTAACAATGATAAGTGTATATCATATGTATCATTGGCCATGTATATCTTTCAGTGGCACTTATTTTTTTAAGGTGTCTTTTTTACATTGTAATTATACATATAAGTACTGGGTAATATTTTAACACATGTACTTACTATTTGGATTAGGGTTTGGTTGCATGTAATTATGAATAATTAATAGTAGGGCTGTCAAACGATTAATCGCATCCAAAATAAAAGTTTGTGTTTACATAATATATATAGGTGCACTTTGTAGTATAATTATTTTGTGTGTGTATGTATGTATGTATGTATATATATATATATATATATATATATATATATATATATATATATATATATATATATATATATATATTAGGGCTGTCAAAACGATTAATCGCGATTAATCGCATCCAAAATAAAAGTTTGTGTTATGTGGCGGCACTGTGTATAATTATTTTGTATATATATATATATATATATATATATAAACACACATGCATGTATATTTAAGAAAAAAAAAATAATTTATATATAAAATATTTATATTTATACATAATATAAATTATATATAAATCCATATACAGAATATACATGAAAATATTTCTTAAATATATACAAGCATGTGTGTGTATTTATATTTATATGTATTTATATGTATTTATTTGTTTGTATTTAATTTGAATGTGATTAATCGCGATTAATCGTTTTGACAGGCCTAATATATATATATATATATATATATATATATATATATATACACACACACACACACACACATGCATGTATATTTAAGAAAAAAATATTATTTATATATAAAATATTTATATTTATATATAATTTATATATTTATATATATTTATATTTGTTTATTTATATTATATTAATTATATATAAATCTATATACAGTATATACATGAAAATATTTCTTAAATATATACAAGCATGTATGTGTATTTATATATATATAAAATAATTATACACAGTGCACCCACATATATTATGTAAACACAAACTTTGGATGCGATTAATCATTTGACAGCCCTAATGAATAGTTATTATGTTAGTAACTGCAGTGTTACCTGTCATATGACAAACTTATATAGAATTGTTATATCCAAATATTGCACCCAGTCACAGTGATGCCTACAGAAAGCGTTCTGCAATTTCAGTTCAATTCATAAAAATGTTCTGTAAAGTTGTAAAATGGTTTATGATGGTATTTACCATAAATACACTCAACGTCAATCGTGCATGTACACTTTACATATGAATACCTAACGTTACCGTACACAATATACAAATGATAACACTAGAAATAGACAAAAGTACAAAAACAGCATCTAAAGGACAATTCCCACCGTGCTTGAAGATTTAAGCACAGACTCTTTAATGAAAAGACGTTTTGGTGTGTTTTCACGGCATTTATCTCTGTTGAAGAAAACATAAGTACCTAACTTTCCTTATTTTAGCTTAGAAGCCTTGTGGGAGTCTGGGGTTCAAAAAAAAAAGTCTTGTGGAGAAAATAGCACAAATAAGTCAGTTATCTCTGTGGAGAACCGACGACGAACAGCGAGCCTTTCTTCATCTCTCTCTCTCTCTCTGCATATCACTCACAGCTATAGGACCCTCTCCCACGTCTCATACGGGACTTCCGCTGTCTGCATTGTTCTCGCATATCACTGAATCCGGGCCACTTTGGACCGCCACCTGTGCCCTTGTTCCTTCCATTTCTGCATGCATATTTCAAATAAATAAAGATACAAAGATGCAATATTAAAAAAAAAAACAAAGCACGGTTCCTTTGAGGTAATGGCACAGTAAGCCAGACGTCGCTGATGGCTCTCCAGCACTTAATTCAGCCAATACTGGGAAAGAGTCGTCCAGAGAATACAGGGACTGCCCGCAGAGCTCAGGCCATCAGAATTAAAGAGCATTACCAGTGCAATTCAGCCATTTCCACTCCGAACACGAGAGAAAACGTCCCCAGTAAAAGCATTTTGAGCTAATGTCCATTAAAGCAATGTCCCCGAGTCATTTCTATTATACGTTGCTGGATTTAGGTGTTGATTATTTGAAGTGCTTGAAAACAGCCACCTATTTTTTTTTTCTTCTAAATCTTCAATTATTCAAGCACTAAGCGTTTACAACTCTTTAACTTTTGTATTTATATTGCAAACCTGGGGATAACTAAAAGTCCCATTGAAGAAACAATGTCTGTTATCATTAGTAGCAATGCCACGCCAAATATTGGTTGCTTAGAATAGAAAAATAGCACTTTACTCTTGCTATATGCAGTACACTCTTATATAAATGCTCTGAATGGGAGTTTTCACATGCAGCAAAGCAATAAAATAACCATTTTTGGAACCTTTTAGTGACCAGTTCTCAGAATAACCTTTGTGTGTGTGTGTGTGTGTGTGTGAGAAGAATATTTTAATAACCCAAATGACATTTTTTTTCACTAAAAAGAACCTTTTTTTAAAAAAAGTTCCATGGAAGTTAAAGTTTCTTTATGAAACCACATACTGAATGCCATTAAAGAACCTTTATTTCTTTAAAGTAATACATATTGTGCAAATGTAGATTCTGTATGCATAGAACATTGTTATCCCACAATGCCATGCATCTATAGATCTTCCATTTCCAGTGAAATTAATGAGCATTCGTCAATATACGACTTTTTAGGGCCCCCTTAAACGTCGGTAGATGACGTTATGGGATCCTAACTCTACCCCATACCTAAACCTAACCCTAAACCTAACCCGTCACCTAACTGACGTTAAAGGTAAAGCGTCAGTTGTATGACGACCCGGGATCGTCATCTACCGACGTTTAAGGGGGCCCTAAAAAGTCGTATATTGACGAATGGTCAAAAGACGTCCCAAAACGTCAGTTATATGACGAATTGGGATGAGACTGTGTTACAACAACCAACCCCATCTCACGAGAATTCGTACGAATTTTACAAGGTGGCTAATTCGTAACAATTCGTACCAGCTCACTCGTACGAATAATGCTGCGTTCACGTACTATGGAAAGTAGGATATTTTCCACTTGTGAACTGGTATTTCCCAGTGTGTTGCATTCAAGTGCTTTTGTTGTCGTAATGTGGTAAAAAGATGGAGATCCAGACCTGTTATTTAGCTAGAACTACTTTAGATTGCTTAATTCATCTGCAACAGCAAGAAAATGATTTATCAAAACTCAAAAGGTAAATAATATGCTATATATATTTTCTATATCATGAATAGTATATATTTTTACCATTCACGACTCTTGCGGTGCTTTTTAAAAAAGCATTTTACCGCCATTTTAAAAAGTTCAAAGGTTATCTCATCTCAGCAACTCGTCCATCAAAATATTCCACGAGTTGCCCAGTGGAAAATCGCAGCATCAGTACGTTTTTGCTAAATCGTACATATTTTACGAATTGTCCAATTCGTATGAATTCGTACGAATGACCTACCCCTGACCCCGCCCCTAAACCTACCCATCACGTGGGTTTGGACAAATCGTATGAATTCGCACGAGTGAGGTCGTATGAATTAGTACGAATTAGCCACTTTTTAATCACTCGTACGAATTCGTACGAATTGGTTTTGAGATAGCGTGGTAACAACTGCCATTTTCAACTGTTTAAACAGCCTGTTCTCACGTAAATGCGTCTCTCGTGTATTGTCGTGTAATTTATACGCGAAAATGAGTTTTTACGTGCATATGATTCACAGATTTACGTGCGCATTTGATACGCAGTTCATTTGCGTATAATACTCACGCACCCCACACCACTAATTCTACCCAAATGCATATTACCAACCAACACTATCTCACGCCCAATTCGTACGAATACGTCGAATGAGTAAAAAATGTTTAATTCGTACGACCTCACGCGTACGAATTTGTACGATTTGCCTAAACCCACGTGACGGTCAGGTTTAGGGGCGGGGTAAGGGGTAGGTCATTCGTACGAATTCATACGAATTGGCCAATTCGTAAAACATGTACGATTTAGCAAAATCGTACTAATTCGTACGAGTGAGGTCGTATGAATTGTTACGAATTAGCCACTTTTTAATCATTCATCGAATTCGTACGACTTGGTCGTGAGATCGGGTTGTACCAGCCCGTTCTCATCCCAAGGCATCATATATATGACGCTTTTGCCAATGCGTACATCCAACGCACATGGCACCCTTTAGCGTCAATATGAGACGCAGATATGTGCCAGACGACGCCTCCTAGTGGTCTAACCCTAACCCTACCCCAGACCTAAACCTACTCATACTCTGTGCGTGTTATATTGACACTAAAGGGTGCCATGTGCGTTGGATGTCCACGCATTGGCAAAAGCGTTGTATATGATGCCTTGGGATGAGAATGCGTTGATAATACACACGCACCCCACCCCACACCTAAACCTACCGTTACCAAGCAATGTGTATCATATGCACGTAAAAAGTCACTTTAGCATATAAATTACACGACAATACACATGCGTGCTATAAAGACGCATTTAGTGTGATCGGGTTGGTTTAAACAACGTTTAACTCTTTCTTTACTCATTAATTGATCGGAAAAGAATGAAAATATTTGTAACAGAAAATGACCTAAATTTAAAATAAATACATATAACCCCAAATAGACGCAACATGATGTATTAGTGTGTGCTAATAAGATACAGCATATCCAGCATGTTTTGTAAATAAGTTTTCCATTTCCAAACATAGCCACAGTTTCATCGCTGACATTGAATAATGTCAAAAGCATTGTGTCCCTAAGCTTTCAGGAGTTTGCAACATGAAGTAAGGAGACGTGTTTTGTCTGATGAGCAATAAGAGCTACACGCTCTATTCAGACAAATGGAAAGGCAAGAACATGATGTTACGCTCAGGAAAAAAACACAGCCGCATGAAATATTAATCAGATATTTACTCACAGTCATGTCATCTCAAAACAGTCTTAGGGGCACTGGGAGAACGCTTACATGTGATTGAGTGTGTGTGTGTGTGTGTACAGTTTGTGCGTGTGAATGGGATGGGAGGAGGGGATATGTTTGGAAGCATGGGGTAAAATTAGGCCCAAGCCAAGACCTGCTTTCTGGCTAAATATTCTAGCTGGCAAAAAGGTGAGCGCTGTCTTCCCTTGAGAAACAGCTTCTCTAGGGGACACTACTCGGCTCGGCCCTTTGTTTGGCATCTGGTATTCTAACATGCTTTAGGTTTCAGACTACGGGCGAGTGAGGATTTTTGTTTCATGTTGTCTTGTTGGTTTGTATCTGTGGCTAAATAATTGATTTCATCTTTAAGTGCTTGATGTTTTCATTACACTTGATGCTTTGTTCACATTGCACACAAATCGAATTGTGTTTTTTTTTATTTCTGATTTTTAGGATTGACTGTGCTCACTGTTATTTCTCAGTCAGATCTGTTTCTTCAGTCAATAATTTTGTATCTTATAACTAAAGAAACGTTGTAAGTGTCAATATGATGCTGATTTTGGTGAAAAAGTACGGAATGTGTAGTCCACTTCAAATCTTAAATGCATATTTTTTTTTTAAAAAAAAGCAACAACTACTCACAGATCATATGATGTTGATGAAAAAAGGCCACTTAAGTGTATTTATATATACACTTATACCGTGACTGTTTCTTAACACACTTACTGTAAGTACACCTTTTAAAAGTGAACTTTGTATAATGTCAAATTAAAAGTTTTACTTTTTAAAGTATATTTATGTTTTAAAATGTATGTTTTAGCATGTTTTTTGTTTTGCTTTAAAGAGGTAACTTATAAAAAAAGTTTCTTCAATTTCTTCAATTTTTTAAGTACAATCAACTTAAATGACCTTAAACTGACTTTAAAATGAGTTGAATCTTATATAAAACAGTAGAAAATTGGTTAACTTATTGTGGTGATATGACATTACCTTATTCATCATATAATTTTATATATTTTTAATAATAATGGAAAAAAACATTAATAATTCATTACATTTATATAGCGCGTTTTGTAAAGAAAACCAATTAGTTCAGTTTACTTAATTTTATTATGCAAACTCGTTGCCTTAATTTCATTAAGTAAGCATAACTTAATTGCATCAAGTTATTCTTACTTAATCCATTTAAGTTTTGTCAACTGAATTCTGTCTGTGATCTGAGGAAGTGTACTCCCAGAGTGCATTGCGGCATAAATAAATTAATTACTTTGTTTTTCTATTTTTGGCTTTATTTTTTTTACAATTTTATTTGCTATCATTATTGGAGTTAAACTAACAAGAGACATCAAAAATGGTACTCAAACCAGTCAAGTAATGTTTACAAGATTTTTCTGAGTAACCAAGGCACAGCATGCAAACAGTACAGATTGCTAAGAAATTTTAAGTAAGTTATTACTTGATTATTGAACATTAAGTAACGTTAACAAAAATATCTTATAAGAGCAATGTTAGATTTTAAGTGTGTGTTGAACTAACTAAAGCATATAAAGTACTTGATTATAATTTTAACTGTAATGTGTTATTGGTAACACTTTACAATAAGGTTCATTAGTTAACATTAGTTAATGTATAACATGCACTAACCATGAGCAATACATTTGTTACTGCATTTGTTCATCTTTAATGTTAGTTCATGAAAATACAGCTGTTCATTGTTTGTTCATGTTAGTTCACGGTGCATTAACTAATGTTAACAAGATTTTAATCAAGTATTAGTAAAAGTTGAAAATAACTTTAACAAAGATTAACAAATGCTGTATATGTGCTATTCATTATTAGTTCATATTAACTAATGTAGTTAACTAATGTTAACTTACGAACCTTATTGTAAAGTGTTACCGTGTTATTCAATATTACTTGGCTATATTTTAAATGTACTAAATTGCAACTTCAATAAAACTGTGTAATTACACATATATTTGTAGTTTGTCATATGGGTTTTAATAGAATGCACATTGTTTTAGTTTATGTTAGTTATAAAGGCTCGTCAGTACATTCTGAAGCACACTTTAAACATATTTCAGACAGTAACATAATTATGAAATGATATGTAAAGATGTACATAAGTTCTACTTATCGTAAGTGGTCCAGAAAGCATCCTAAAGTTTATAAATTGATTTTAAATGGCAATTTATAAAAATTGAAACTAGAATGCATTACAATACAGCATGCAATTAAGTAACCAACAACATTGCTTTCAGTTTGGGCTTAATTGTTTAAAAGTAAGTAATAAGTACTCTTTATGAAAGTATGTCCATTGTGAAATCTTGTTGTGGTCCTGTGGTCACAAAAGGCATGAGAGAACATTTGACGTTTTCATTGAACAGGGTTCAAAGCTGCAAACCCGTTCACACACACAGAGAATAGTTCACTATATGACTTAGACTTAGACAATATTGCACACATTATATGACGTTAAACTCACAACATGTCGCAAACATAAAAACAGATTTTGCTTTTAAGATTTTTGCTCTCCAGACCCCAATAAATTAAATAGATTGAGGTTGGATGTGCCATCAAATGTGATGTGTACAGAAGCAGAGCAGTCAACTAAAGAAATTCACAATACATCTTTCTTTCTTCTGTCATACTTATATTCTCTTTCCATGCAACCACGCACTTGTGTCTGTCTAACTTTTGTTTCTTTCGCTGTACCCTTCTTTCTGCTCCAAATTTCAGCTTCTCTTACCTAATTCTGCAGCATATTTCTTTGCCACAGGAGGTGGTTATGACAAATTAGAAGTCTACAAATGTTCTGATAGTGTAAAGACTCCAGCTGTCACCAGGGAGATGGTGATCAGGTTTCCAAGCCGCATGGTCTCCTGGCGCCACGAAGAGTTCCATATGGTCATCCAAATGCTGCGCCTAAATACACACGTACACAAACATACACACGCATGCACATACACATAAACACACACAGACACATGCGCTTCCCTCCTCGCCGCAGCAAATTTACTAAATCTTGCTTCTCAGTAATACCTCTTTGTGTAAACTCATAGTTGAGGAAATTAGCTTTGCTCTCTCTTTTAGCATACAATAAATCAAAATGAGGTTTAAGCTAATTGAGGCTCTTCGTTAATGTGATTTTATCACAGGTAAGGGGTAATCCACAGCCATTCGGCCTTATAGCTTTAAAAAAGGACAAATTATGATGTAAATATTTACATTTGTTCAAATTAATATCTTAACTTATTGTTTTACTAGGTAGTGAAGATTACATTGTGTGCAATCACATGTGTGTTTATTAGGAATTTGCAATGGCTTTGTGCTCAGCCAATCAGAATCAGAATATTATTTGGTAACGCTTTATTTTAAGGTGATGTTAACTATAGTAAAACAGAAATTTAAGCATAGTTTTAAGTAACTTACCCTAAACCTCACTTTATTATACAGTGTTACATACTGTTCCTTGTTACCTATTTTATATGTACTAACACTCTAAAAAATGCTGGGTTGTTTCAACCCAAATTTGGGTCAAATTTGGACAAACCAAAATGTTGGGTTAAAAAAATGTAATTAAAAAAAATACAGTTGAAAGTGAAAGTTGAAGTTGGGTTAAAATTTTAAATTACATTTTTAACCCAACTTTTGGGTTTGTCCATATTTGACCCAAATTTGGGTTGAAACAACCCAGTATTTTTTAGCAACTTCAACTTTCATTTTCAACTATAAGTTTTTAAATTGCAATTTTAACCCAACATTTGGATTTGTCCATATTTGACCCAAATTTGGGTTGAAACAACCCAGTATTTTTTAGAAACTTAAACTTTCATTTTCAACTATAATTTTTTTAATTGCAATTTTAACCCAACATTTGGATTTGTCCATATTTGACCCAAATTTGGGTTGAAACAACCCAGTATTTTTTAGAAACTTAAACTTTCATTTTCAACTATAAATTTTTTAATTGCAATTTTAACCCAACATTAGGATTTGTCCATATTTGACCCAAATTTGGGTTGAAACAATCCAGTATTTTTAGCAACTTCAACTTTCATTTTCAACTATAATTTTTTTAATTGCAATTTTAACACAACATTTGGGTTTATCCATATTTGACTCAAATTTGGGTTGAAACAACCCAGTATTTTTCAGCAACTTAAACTTTCATTTTCAACTATAAGTTTTTAAATTGCAGTTTTAACCCAACATTTGGGTTTGTCCAAATTTTACCCAAATTTAGAGTGCATTTTAACCCCAAACCCTTACTCTAACTCTAACTTAGGGTTAGTTGCATTTAATTATGCAGAATTTACTCGTATTAATGTAATATATAGTACATGTATAATGTCGCAAGGACACTTACATAAAGTATTACCGAAATCTGTTATAGTCTTTAGTTATAGTCATAAGATTTTAAGATTCTAAATATGATTTTTATTTAGATTTTGTTTCTGTTATCATTAAAATTTTACTCAAAGTTTTATTAATTTTGTTGGATTCCTGTTTTAGTTATTGTAGCACATGAAAACAAGTGTTGCATTGACACCAAAGTTTATTTTATTTCAAGCAAGAAAATGTTTTTTTTTATGGTTTTAGTTTATGTAGCAATTATAATTACTGTGATGTGATACTCTCTGGTCAAGATGAAGAGCTTGTTTTTGGCCTGTTTTTGATGCAGTATATGGGCATGGCGGCAGTCCAGTCTTGCCGTTAGCCTGTCTCATCCGCTGTCATTGTGTCCCTCATTTGGGCTGTTTTGCATGTAAAAAGGCACAGCTACTGTAATTGCTTGCATCGCTGCAATAATGGAAGGTCGTGTGTAATTACGGCTCCGTCGTAGCCCTCAGCCATGTCTGGCCCATGCCGGCCTGTTTGAAGGGATTAGCAGCCATCAGCGTAGAGACAGACACAGTCACACGACCCCCTGCGCATCCGGACAACAACCTCACGCTTTTACTGCTGATATTAGAGACAAATCGCACAAACAAAATGGATCTGGGGTGAAAGAGGAGGGAAAAACTGTAGATTTAATGGCTAACACTGAAGGAGGGCGTAATTGGTTTGTCAAGGAAATCATAATAAAAAAGGGTAAAGACGTAAAGCATTGTTTTGCCATTTTTAGTGACTATTTGATTTCAGTTCGCTATGCAAATGGCTTGATGAGTGCAGTTGGGCAATGCAAAAAATAGGTCTTTTTTTTACTAGCCAACAAAACAATTTACAATGATTTGCGTCTTGCGATTGCTATTTTTTGTTGTTAACTAAAACTAAAACCATTTATAAGAAAAAACAAACAAACAAACATTTCCTTGAAATAAAATAAAACTTTAACTGCAATTAATTATTCCAGACCTCAAAAGAGAGATCTCAGAGCAAATGCTGCCTTCATGTGCTATCAAAAATGTCCTACTTTGCACCTCTGAAGTCCTGATTACGAGCTTGTCACATTCAAGTGCTTTGTTGTCAGAAAGAACGGAAATCATGGAGGACAGCTGGTTTATTCTTGCCTATTTATTGGTGATGGAGGTCATTGTCATGTTCAAGAAACCAAACTTGAAATGATTCCAGCTTTGTGACATGGTGCATTATCCTGCTGGAAGTAGCCATCAGAGGATGGGTACATGGTGGCCATAAAGGGATGGACATGGTCAGAAACAATGCTCAGGTAGGCCGTGGCATTTAAACAATTCCCAATTGGCACTAAGGGGCCTAAAGTGTGCCAAGAAAACATCCCCCACACCATTACACCACCACCACCAGCCTGCACAGTGGTAACAAGGCATGATGGATCCATGTTCTCATTCTGTTTACGCCAAATTCTGACTCTACCATCTGAATGTCTCAACAGAAATCGAGACTCATCAGACCAGGCAACATTTTTCCAGTCTTCAACTGTCCAATTTTGGTGAGCTCTTGCAAATTGTAGCCTCTTTTTCCTATTTGTAGTGGAGATGAGAGGTACCCGGTGGGGTCTTCTGCTGTTGTAGGCCATCCGCCTCAAGGTTGTGCGTGTTGTGGCTTCACAAATGCTTTGACTGAAATAACCACTCGTTACAACCGAGGTATGCAGCAAAGTTGCTCCTCTATCAGCTTGAATCAGTCGGCCCATTCTCCTCTGACCTCTCGCATCAACAAGGCATTTTCGCCCACAGGACTTCCGCACACTGGATGTTTTTCCCTTTTCACACCATTCTTTGTAAACCCTAGAAATGGTTGTGAGTGAAAATCCCAGTAACTGAGCAGATTGTGAAATACTCAGACCGGCCCGTCTGGCACCAACAAATATGCCACGCTCATAATTGCTTAAATCACCTTTCTTTCCCATTCTGACATTCAGTTTGGAGTTCAGGAGATTGTCTTGATCAGGACCACACCCCTAAATGCATTGAAGCAACTGCCATGTGATTGGTTGATTAGATAATTATCATTAACGAGAGCATTAAAGAGAAATTGAACAGGTGTTCATAATAATCCTTTACTTGAGTGTACAATGGCTGTAATGATGTTCACAACAAAGAAGTAGAGAAACAAAACCCAACTTTATTAGAACAATAATGGAACACTCGATACCTCGATATGGAACACGACGATACCGGACACTGAACAAAAATAACTCAAGGCTTAAAAGCCCAATGGAGTGTCTTGAAACATGCAGCATTATTCAATGTGTTGACGTAATTTCCTCTAAAATAGTAAGACAGGACGGGGCTCCTCCTCTTTTTTAAAATAGCCAATAGCATTTAGTTTATGTCAGATTGGCTAGAGCTGTTGAGCTCGTTAAAGCCGCAGTTTCCTCCTAATCTCTAACCGTTTCTCCTTCTAATACCCTCCATATCGCTTTAAAAGTTGTGGTATGTGTCGACTCGCATATGATCTACTCTGTGCTTATCCAGTGCAGTCTCATCCCAAGACGTCATATAATTGACGTCTTGGGACGTCTTTTGACCATACGTCAACATCCGCCTTTTTAGGGTACCCTTAAACATTGGTTAGATGACGTTATCAAATCCTAACCCTCCCCCAGACCTAAACCTACCCCTAAACCTACCCCGTCACCTAACCGACGTTAAAGGTAAAGCGTCAGTTGTATGACGGCCCGGGATCGTCATGTAACCGACGTTTAAGGGTACCCTAAAAAGGCCGATGTCGACGTATGGTCAAAAGACATCCCAAGATGTCAGTTATGTGACTTCTTGGGATGAGTGTTAGCTTATCGTGAGTGTTAGCTTATCGTGTCTGGACCGAAGCTAACTGTGTCTGCGCTCCGGCGATTCGCGTGACACTAACCAGACTTCATTTGCCTAAATGGAAAGCTTATTTACACTGTCTGAGTCATATCCTATCCCCTACATAGTGCACTATGTGCCATTCACCAAGACAATAGTAAATGTGTGAACAAGTGACCGATTTTTGGTGCAGATTCAGTGTCTATTCATAATTTAGGGGGCAGGGCATATTCTAGAGAGCATTTGATTGGACAGAAAATCTGATGAGAAGCTGAAGTGCAGAGTGATGTCATCAAATTCACTGATTCATATTGGTGGAAGTGAGAGACTACATTTTGAGCGTTTACATCTTCTAAAGGCAAATTTGGTCATTGTTTTGGAGCACACTATAGATTATAGATAACAGTAAGGCTAATATAATCACACTAGCAAAACAACTTAAATTTTGATATCATGGGGACCTTGTATATAGAATGTAATCAAGAATAACAGAAACATGTGTGTGGAAACCAATTAACAGCCAGGGAAACTATAGGACCTCAGGTAAACAGGAACAGAGCAAACTAACACAGTCTCATCCCAAGACGTCATACTATAACTGACGTCTTGGGACGTCTTTTGACCATACGTCAACATCCGCTGTTTTAGGGTACCCTTTAACGTCAGTTACATGACGATCCTGGGACGTCATACAAAAGACGCATTACCTTTTATGGTCAGTTAGGTGACGGGGTAGGTTTAGGGTTTGGTTTAGGTCTGGGGTAGGGTTAGGATCCAATAACGTCATCTAAACCGACTTTAAACGGCGGATGTTGACGTATGGTCAAAAGACGTCCCAAGACGTCAGTTTTATGATGTCTTGGGACGAGACTGCGCTGAGCAAACAGTGAAAACAAAAACAAAACATGTTGATGTTTCGTTATCTAATGTCTTAATGAATAAACCATTGCGTTACTTGTATTGTGGTGTCGCCTGCGGATTATTCAACTCAATTTTGTAGTTAACACACTGTAAAAAAAGTTCTAAATTATTTGTTTTACAAGAAGATATCGTCACACTTTAGTTTACGATCCGATTCTCACTATTACTAGTGGCTTATAATGCATATTAAACTGGCTGTATACTTTTAAATCACATATTAATGCCTTATTCTGTATGACCTTATTCTACATCCCTTAATCCAACCTAAATTTAACAACTACCTTACTAAATATTAATAAGCAGCAATTAGAAGTTTATCGAGAGAAAAGTTGTAGTAAATAGTTAGTTAATAGTGAGATTGTGCCCTAAACTAAAGTGTGACCAAAGATATACTTCATTTCATTATTTCAGTTCTACTTAAAAGATTCAATGTTAATTGTTAATCGTTGTTTCTTTGTAATAACGTGCGAAGCGTACTAGCAATTTCTGCGTGAAAATTGTTTCAAAGTAAATCCTACACCAATCTCCCCTTTCAGTGTACTGTTGAACGTCCCGGGTTGTCACCTAGTAATTACGGTAATTACTACATGGCGTGAATGCAGCATAACTCCAGTTTGAAAAAGTTGCCTTGGCTTAAGTTTAAATGTTAAAATTTAGTAACATTAATTTCATGAAATCACATCAGTTATGTGTAGTATGTAGCGTGAAAATATTTGCTGTAAAGGGAAATGCAAATGCAAATACCTCTGATATTGCTATCACTTTGAGATGTCGGGGTGTTCTAGGGTTGAGCTCTAGAGGACTATAATTAAACAGCGCTTGCTGCTGATGTCATTACCCCAGCGTGGAGGTGGAGGCTGGCCATGCCAAGGCACCTGTTGTTGTGAAGAGAGGCATCTGATATCATTACCCACCCAGCCGGATTGCCACAGTCTCCCGCTGCGGTGAGAACTGTACCAAACCCAAATCCCAAAGCATGAGCTCCAACACTTACCCTGCCAGGAGAACACATGGTACGGGTAGCTTTCATTTTGGAGAATGCACGTAATAATATATTTATTTACATTAAGAAGAACATGCTGCAGGATGAGCTCACTTTTGGCACAGGAAGCAAGGTCGACTGGACCGTAACGGTTATAGGACGTAAATAGCCAAAGATTAGCCTAGACGGTAATGTGTGCTAATCTGTCCTGCAGTGTTAAGAAGCACAAAACGTAGCAACCGCACACTGTTATTTAACTTAATCTATTAATTAAGTTAAGATTAAGTTATCTATTAAGTTAACTAACTTAATAGATTTAATATAGACTTCGTTTATTATTCTATACAATACTTTCTTACAATACATTTGTTATATTTATAGTTTGCACTTAAGTTTATTTTTAAGTGTTATTTCCTTAATAGGTATAAGGCAATATAAAAAGTATCCTTTCTCTTTACTCTTTATAAAAGTATATTAAAGTGTACTTCTTTTTCACACATAATAACTGATTCATTTTGATCTACACTGTAAAAAATAAAAACCGGTTTAAAAAAACGGCAGCTGTGGGTGCCAGAACATTACTGTTAAAATTATGGTAGGGACATTAATGGTTTTACAGACTTAACTTAAAATTTAAAGTAATAAACCGGCAGCTGTGGTTGCCAGAACTTTACTGTTAACAATATGGTAGGGACGTCAATGGTTTTACAGACTTAACTTAAAATTTACATAAACTGGCAGCTGTCATTGACAGAAGTTTAACATTAAAAATATGGTAGGGGCATTAATGGTTTTACAGACTTAACTTAAAATTTACAGTAATAAACCGGAAGCTGTGGTTGCCAGAACTTTACCGTTAAAAATATGGTAGGGATGTTAATGGTTTACAGACTTAACTTAAAATGTACAGTAATAAACCGGCAGCTGTGGTTGCCAAAACTTTATCGTTAAAAATATGGTAGGGATGTTAATGGTTTTACAGATTTAACTTAAAATTTACAGTAATAAACCGGCAGCTGTGGTTGCCAGAACTTTACTGTTAAAAATATGGTAGGGACGTTAATGGTTTTACAGACTTAACTTAAAATTTACAGTTATAAACTGGCAGCTATGGTTGCCAGAACTTTACCGTTAAAAATATGGTATGGACGGTAATGGTTTTACAGACTTAACTTAAAATTTACAGTTATAAATCAGCATCTGTGGTTGCTAGAACTTTACCGTTAAAAATATTGTAGGGACGTTAATGGTTTTACAGACTTAACTTAAAATTTACAGTAATAAACCAGCAGCTGTGGTTGCCAAAAATTTACTGTCAAAAATATGGAAGGGACATTAATGGTTTACAGACTTAACTTAAAATTTACAGTATTAAACCGGCAGCTGTGGTTGCCAGAACTTTACTGTTAAAAATATGGTAGGGACGTTAATGGTTTTACAGACTTAACTTAAAATTTACAGTTATAAACTGGCAGCTATGGTTGCCAGAACTTTACCGTTAAAAATATGGTATGGACGGTAATGGTTTTACAGACTTAACTTAAAATTTACAGTTATAAATCAGCAGCTGTGGTTGCTAGAACTTTACCGTTAAAAATATTGTAGGGACGTTAATGGTTTTACAGACTTAACTTAAAATTTACAGTAATAAACCGGCAGCTGTGGTTGCCAGAACTTTACCGTTAAAAATACGGTAGGGACATTAATGGTTTTACAGACTTAACTTAAAATTTACAGTAATAAACCGGCAGCTGTGGTTGCACCAACTTTACCATCAAAAATATGGTAGGGATGTTAATGGTTTTACAGACTTAACTTAAAATTTACAGTAATAAACCGGCAGCTGTGGTTGCCAGAACTGTACTGTTAAAAAATAAAGAAGGGAAGTTAATGGTTAAGCTGTGGTTGCCAGAACTTTACCGTTAAAAATATGGTAGGGACGTTAATGGTTTTACAGACTTAACTTAAAATGTACAGTAATAAACCGGCAGCTGTGGTTGCCAGAACTTTACCGTTAACAATATGGTAGGGACGTTAATGGTTTTACAGACTTAACTTAAAATTTACAGAAATAAACCAGCAGCTGTGGTTGACAAAACTTTACCATTAAAAATATGGTAGGGATGTTAATGGTTTTACAGACTTAACTTAAAATTTACAGTAATAAACCGGCAGCTGTGGTTGCCATAACTTTGCCATTAAAAATATGGTGGGACGCTAATGGTTTACAGACTTAAATTAAAATTTACAGTAATAAACCATATTTTATTATCTGATGAGTTGTTCTTTTTCACTTTCAAAAACTGTAAATTTAACGTATTTTACAGTAAAATTATATCACAGTTATTTACTGTAAATAGTACGGAATCTTACTGTTAACCAATTAACAATTTTGCACCGCAGCATTTTTAGTCTTTTACCGTTAAAATCACAATTAATTTGTGCATTTGTCACTATAGCCACTAATGTATAAAATTTGTTCATACTCTTCATTATGAAACAAGTTTTTTTTTCGCTTTTACTAAAACAATATGCTTTATAGAAGACAACATAAGACAAATGGTTGCCTTTCTATGATGTCCTTTTTTTCAGAGCAAAGCATAATGAGAAATGATCTGTATTGAGTGTAATGAGAGTAAAAGTGTGTCCAACTTTCCGTCTCATGACCATATATCATAAAATCACGTCTACTGCATCATAAAAAAATAAAAGAAATCTCAAGATGACAGCTTGTCTATTTCCTCCTCATTTATTCAGCAATATGCAAATATGAGGCTAACAATGGGGCTAATATGATTTTTAAGATGCAATATTCTCCCAGGGTACACCCCTCTGATAAAACAATCTCGTTGATAGTATTAATCCTATAAAATTCATTTCCAAACATCTGCAAGGAAAAACATCTCACTGTGCCGTTCATTTGATACCTGTTTCTTTTTTTCTTGACTGCCTGGAAAATCATTAAATAAGTGTCATATAGCTCAAAGTTGGTATCAATTACCGAAGTTGCGATTGTGTCTCTCTTCCTCTAATCGGTCTCGAGGGATGGCTCTCTAATGAGTATGTTGTCTTCTTAGCGGCTAAATCACTTCGACTATTACATCTGTCAGAATAGCACAGCTCTATCTCTCATGGAGACCCCCCACCCCCACCCGAACACGACTCTTACTGGGTCAATCTGCCAACCCCATCCCACGCGAAGTATTAAAGATTAATATTTCTCCCTTAGCATAAACAAAACTGCTCCACCTCATTTAGTAGGGAAATGCTTGCGCTAATATCACAATAATTGCACAAAATAAACTTGGGAGCTTTTAAACTCACAAAAGATAAATACACTTTGCATTTCAATAAACCGTATATATATATATATATATATATATATATATATATATATACAACTTGCATCTTACATATAAAACTCTCCTTTAGGATTTGAAGTGATGTTTTTTTTTTATGCCAAGTGGTCAGCTGGGGAAGTTTTGGCCACAACATGTTACTGTTTGACAGACTTGAAAAATTGGTGTAAGTGCTGGAGCTGTAATGGAAATACGGCGAACCCCAGAGACCGTCAGTCAAGGACAAAGGGGAAACAATATCATAATCTGCTTTCAACCACTCCCCTGACCCCGAGGTAGAAGCTGCCGTGCTCTCAAGATCCTACTGTACACACACACACACCTACATCTGGACTACATTGTGAGGTCCGCCGGCCTCCAGTGGTGGTGCACCAGCGGTCGAGCACGGGTGAAAACCAGGGCGGCATGCACCATAGTGGGAGCGCTCCATCACTCTGGCCCCTGGCTTTGACAGGCCTGATCCTGGAACGCAGGCAGAGGCATGCTGGGAAGGTATTCTGTATCAGCCTAATGGAATACTCACCCACATCACCTGTCCGACTGCATTCTCATGACAGACAAATACACACTCATTCACACACACACATTCACAGCCAAGTCAAGCAGCCCAGCGCACAGTAGGTGACAAGCATCAACAGAAATCCACTTCACACACCTCACAAAAACATACTCACTCAAAAAAGAAATATTATATTTTTAGATTAAAAGTGATTTGTGTATTTTAAAAAAAATGTGTAAAAAAAATGTTAATTTTTGTGAGTGTGTGTGATATAGGAATAGTCCACTCGCAAAGCTTTTGTAGGACGATGTTGATTAACACAAACAGACATGAACGGGGACTAAAAGCAAGCATTTGAAGTTTATAATTTGATAAAAGCACTTATATTACATTTTTTTCTGTTATATATCCGTTAATATTGAAGCTGTACAGTAGCTCTCATCATTTTGGGTTTGGACGTTACATTGTCTTGGCAACAAAGTTGTAACATTTAAGAAATTTTCAGAGAAAGGGTTAGTAAGAGAATGCGCCCCTTATTATGTCGAAATAACGACTTATTGTGTCGAAATAATGAGATATTATGTTAAAACAACGAGATATTATGTCAAAATAACGAGATGTGTCACAAAAACATTATTTCGCAATAACAAGATATTATGTCGTAAATAAGATATCTGTCGTTATTTTTGACTTATTAAGTCATAATAACGAGATATGTTGTAATAACAAGATATTATGTCTTAATAACGAGATATTATGTTGAAATAACGACTTAGTAAGTCAAAATAACGATATATTATGTCGTAATAACGAGATATTATGTCGAAATAACAACTTAAGTCGAAATAACGAGATAAGTTTTCTTTCTTTTTGTCTCATTTTGGTTCAGGGCTTCCGTATAAGGGTTATGAATATGGTTTGGTTTAGCAGCATGTATTTATGCATAATTGTATAGTTATTACTACTGTAACTGCATGTAACAAGTGTAACAAGGACACTGTAAAATAAAGTGTTACCAAAGACTTTTATTTACAATCCCTATATCATCTCTACAATAAATTAATGTCTATTCTCCCAAACGCTGTTATTTTAACATTTGCATATAATATTACAGCATTTTTTTACTATTTTAAATTAGGTTATATTTTTATATTTGCATTTATAATTTAGATTTTAGTTGGTTCACATAATTGTATGTGCTATTGTCATTTTAGATATTTTTTTTTAAAATGTTCAATATTTAAACATACATTTTCAGTGTTAGCTCAAGTAATTTTACTATAAACTATTATAAATGTTTACATATTTCAATATATATATATATATATATATAACAGTATGAAAAGAATATCTCCGAATTTGCTATATTCATAAAACAGTATGGTTGCCTTACTATTTTCCGGCAAAATTCTAAAGTGTGCAACCAACAGACACTATATAGTATCCCATGAGGCCACAGGACAGCAGTAGAGCGTATGTCCGGATTATAGTCATACTAGAACATACTTTTTCAATGGTTGAAAAGTCGTCCTAATTCAAAAGAATAACCTAGAGTGCGCTTTCGGACGCAGCCAATCATTTTCCCAATTGACTTTCCCAAAGCAGTGGTTGACAACTTTTAGATTAAAGTCCTCCTCTATCTCTCAGAAGGCGTCATTCATCGTGCAGCAGGGACCCGTGTATCCAGTCCCCTCGACGTCGTCAGTCTCTGCCGCGCACCGAAAGGTCACGTCTTTTTCCTCATCATTTACCCCTAATGCAGCCGGAGTAGTGGTGGGGTCAGGTGTCGTGTGGTCAGGATCGGTGGGCAGAGAAGCGTGTGGCCGATAATCAGCACCATGCATTAGTGTCATCTCTAATGACCCATTTACTCGACGCGGCAGAAAGACCTGCCCGGGAGACTTTCCTACGTCCCCAAAGGTCTCCACTAATGGGCACCTGGGAGTCGGAGTGCAGGGAAAGGTATTGTTGGCAATTCAACCTGCAAAAAAATCGTCGCTCTGCGATCCGGTTCTCGGGACACGCACGCAGCAGTCACCCGAGCGCGGGTTTCTCTGGTATCGCGTGAATAATAGTCATGGGGTCAAGTATTGATTTAATTTGGAGCACTTCCCTGAGGGAACGGCTTGCTTTATTATTCCCATGTAATAAAGTCATTATGTACACAGGTTTGACAGGCATACTTCAACGCCGATGGGCATCATGCTAAGGCGATGAAGGCTTAATAATGGATTATCAATGATTTTTATGACACGTCATAGATCACATGCGAAAGCAGTCACCCTAACTGTAACTGCAAGCGTACGCATGAAATCCACGTGTAGTTGCACAGCTCGTAGCAAGCTCTCTCTCTCTCACATAGACAAAGCTGCATTAGTGGAAAGTTATATTGAAGTAACCTTTACATGAGCACTGATATTTCATGTGCTATGCATTACCTCCACATGTAACCCGCTTGTTAACGCAGTGGCACCAAAACCTCCTCCATCAGGCGGCGTCTATTAGCCCGAGTGCAGTATCAGTCAAACACACTCTAAAAAGGACAAAAGGAAGTATCCATCTAAACATAACCTTTCCAGCTTTGATATTTATGATAAAAGCCATTAGGCCCGAGCGGAGGATTGCTTGCGCAAGGGCTGTAAGTTCAATGAGCTTCTTCTCAGAGCTTTTGTCCTTCTGCTACAGAAAGTGAAGACTAGAGGCACATGAGCAGATCGCTTTTATGGATATTCAGCAAAATGACTTTTTGTATGTGTTCTGCACATCAAATGATGATTTAGTTTTCATAAGGTAAAAAAAAATCCTACCCCTGGTTTTACAGACAGGGCTTAAGCCTAGTCCCAGTATTAGGCCCTGTTTACACCCGGTATACGCCTTATTCACGGCAGCGCCATCTTTGATTTTTAATGAGAATGAAAGCGAGGCTGTGAGGGATAGACTTGCATCTCTTCAATGGGCTGTACTGTTATTTAATGTGTTTTCGGATTGTTCTGCTCATGAAACACTGGAAAAATATATTTACAAGAAATGTCAGTTGACAAAAAAACACCCGACAATGTAAACTGTGGAAAATTATAAGTAACCTAGCCGCTTTATTCAGCTTTTTACAGCGGATGCCATTGGAAACACGGTAAGTCTATCCCTCACAGCCTCACTTTCATACCTGTCATGGCGCTGCTCTGAATATGGTCTATTAAGACGCGTTTTGACGTCTTTTGACCATTCGTCAATATACGACTTTTTAGGGCCCCCTTAAACGTCGGTAGATGACGTTATGGGATCCTAACTCTACCCCATACCTAAACCTAACCCTAAACCCAACTCGTCACCTAACTGACGTTAAAGGTAAAGCGTCAGTTGTATGACGACCCGGGATCGTCATCTACCGACGTTTAAGGGGGCCCTAAAAAGTCGTATATTGACGAATGGTCAAAAGACGTCCCAAAACGTCAGTTATATGACGAATTGGGATGAGACTGTGTTATTTTGATCGATCAGATCACAAGGAGACGAGAGACATATTCCAATTCACACCTGGTGCTTTAATCCGTCTCTTTTGTCCACTTTCATCCACTTCTGTCCTGCATTTCTTCGAGGGGAGGGTCTATGGGCGGGTAAATGTATGGGTTTTCTTTTATCTTACAATCCAATTTAAATTTGAACACGACCAGGAAAACAGAGACAACATGAACGCTCCGAGTCTGTGTAGATATCCAACGCATTCCCATCCTAGGGCGTCATATAGTGACGCTTTGTAAATTTCGTCTAAATCTGACGCACATGGCACCCTTTAGCGTCAATATAACACGCACAGAGCTTTGTTCGGTTATGGGTAGGTTTAGGTCTGGGGTAGAGTTAGACCACTAGGAGGCGCCTTCTGGCCCATATTGACACTAAAGGGTGCCATGTGCGTTGGATGTAGACGAAATGTCCAACCCGATCTCACAAGAATTCGTACAAATTTTACGAGGTGGCTAATTCGTAACAATTCGTACGACTTCACTCATACGAATTTTTGCTAAATCGTACATATTTTACGAATTGGCCAATTTGTATGAATTCGTACGAATGACTTACCTCTGACCCCGCCCCTGAACCAAGTTCGTACGAGTGAGGTCGTATGAATTAGTACGAATTAGCCACTTTTTAATCACTCATATGAATTTGTATGAATTGGTCGTGAGATAGGGTAGAAATGTCATGCCTTGGCATGAGAACGGGCTGAGATATCAGGATTGGTGGTGCGTTTTTTTGATCTTGAAACCAATCTTGGGTCTCCAGCCAAAGTTGAAATCCCGCCTGGCTAGCGCGCTTCCCATAATGTTTAAGCATTGGGTCAGTAGGCGGAGAGTAGGAGTCTTTTGCGGCTTTTCGAGCGCATGACCACATGAGTGCCTACACCACGAAAGCGATGCGTTTTCGACTACCTCAAAAACTTTCAGACCCCGTTTACACCTAGCGTCGTCCACTTGTGAATCGATCGACCAAAACACTTCTTAATACCAGGTGTAAACAAGAACTAAAATGCATGTTTGAGCTGAAAGATCAAGATATCCATGTCAATGCAAATTAGTTCAAATCTCCCGGAATCTAGAGCGAGCAAGACCTTGCGTGTGTGTGCTAGTGTGCACATAGAAATCACATAGATGAGTATGTGCGTGTGCCTCGCATGCGCATGTAAGGACCCAACCAATCAATTGTCAGTGTGGGCGGGTTTTTAGGTAACGCTTTCTTTTTACAGTACAGTACTTGCAAGGTACTTACAGTGTACTTACCTAGAAAGTACTGCTAATATAAGGTAAGTACATGGAACAGGGGTAGGTTCAGGGTTAGCACTAGTTATTACCCAGTAATTGTAGTTACTAAGATAAGTACATAGTATTTACATAGGTAACTGGACTGTAAAAGGAAGCGTTACCGGTTTTTATCTCTACAGTACTTCCGAACCGAAAATCAGAAATTACTTGCTGGGGAGGATGTTGGAAAGTGATATCTAGCTTGCTACCGTACATTTTTAATGATTACAGTAGTTAAAACAGCCAAACTTCCAAATTTTAGTTATAAAATGTCACATGCAGTAGCTAATATTAAGGAATATGTTGTGCTTTTACATTTACAAATGTGGGTAATGTTACAGTTAATGCTTACAAACTTCGAAGATTTTGAATACAGAAGTTATATGAAGTAATGACTTGAAGTTATGTATGTGTTTGTAATGGTGAAGCCAATTTTCATTTCGACGAATTACCTCATAAATTAATTAAGATGATCAAATGATAAATTCATTTTAAGACAGCATGGAAAAGATTGTATAATATGCTGATAGGCACAGTTAAAGTCTTGTGACACTCATGCCAGGCAGCAGGCGTTTTCGTTGTTATATAGTTTCCTTGCGCCGGTTGCTTTGGGCCTACTCAAAGTCCAGGGCCGATTTTTAGTCTGAACCAGGGGATGATATTCCTTTAAAGAACGGAGTATGCATCTGTACTGTCGGAAGCACCTTCTTTTCCTCTGAATCTGTCTCTGTCTGTCCGTCTAAAGGTCCAGAGGTCCTCCTGAGGTCCTGCTCCTGTCAGTGGTAGGCGTCGAGTGCACAGATTACTCAAGTGTAGTCGACTGTGGTGGTGTTCTGCACTGCTGTGCCCTTACCTTCAGGCCATTCCATAAGTAACTTCACATAAAAGCTGAGGTTAAGAGGACTCTCGGAGCATGTGTCATCCCCGATCCCATTTACAACGCGCCATTTGAAGAGCATTCGTACAATGTTTATGACACAGGGTACATTTAATGCTTCTGGTTCTGAAACCAGAGGAGGTCAATATGCAATAAATACCTAAACAGTAGCCTAATAAACAATAAGTGTTTAGCACAAACAGTGCAGGGCAAGTTTGATACTTTAAATTAAGGTTAATGACTTACTTTACTATTTACACGACTACATGTAAATTCTGTTTTTGAAACCAGTTCATTTGGGGAGCTAAGATGAGGTAAATAAACAGTGATAAATGTAGAGGTACATTTTGAATTTCATGAGCCAGTTATATCGTGATGACAGCGTTTGAGGGACTGGTAATTTAGAGTAAGTACATTAAAGTGCCATCATTTGAATAATGTCGCATTTTTATTTACGTTTCATCGAAATTTGACACAACGTTCCTGCTCTAGTTTCATCATCAGGCTGATTTGATCAAAATGAATGTAGGAAATGCATATTGACTGTGATTGCTTTTTCAATAAACAGTGGCATTAAACAGTGTAGCTGTTTGAATCGTTTGTATTAGCTCACCGATGGGACTGAAATAAAGCTGGGCCTATATATTACGCTGCCAACGCAGACATGATGAGCCGTATCAATAGCGTGCAGTTTTGCCTATGAATATATGATACTGGAGCGTGACACTTTCTTTGTCCTTTCATTTTTTGGGGAAATGAATCCGAGCCGTCCGTCTTCATACGACCTCGGAGAATCTTGTCAGACAGAGCTGTGCGCTGACTGATTTTTGGAAAATGTATGTACCTCTAATTTATCATCCTCTGCCACAGGCGTTCCATTCCCAGACCGGGAGAATTTCAAAAGCCGTCGAACAAAAAGAGGACTACGAGAACTTTGTCCACTCAGTCAATCAGACGGAAACCCCACTGGGACCAAATGCAGGGATGTTGTTTTCTCTGAAGCCTTCAAACAAGTGTCTTTCCCTGTACCCATGTAAATAAACTCTCTCACTGTTTGCTAGTGTCATTACTGTAGTTGATATTTTGCCTGTGGCCCTGATCAGTGTAGGACACAAAGTGAACTTCAAAGCAAAACTGAGATAGTGTGTGCAGCTGCTCAGTGTGTGTGTGTGTGTTTGTGTGGGGGGGTCTAGGTCTGTATGAAAAACAGACAGCGCTCAGCTGCCCAGCTTAATAAAGCTACAGGGGAACAGGGGGGGTTTAAACATAGAGACAAACGTAGACACACTATATCAAAGCCGTAGTCGCTCCCTAATAAAACGGAATGTTGCCCATCCTGCTCGTATTTATCTCGCCCGCCGCAGCCTCCGTGTAATTCTAACACTCATCATGTATCACATCACTTTCAGCTCACTTTAGCACACTACAAACTCATAGACATAAGTATCTCCGGTGTGTCGTTGTCCAACCCCTTTGTGGGGTTATGGGATAGCATTTCAAGGAAAAAATGCTGTGTGTAATACCACCATTGACCTCTAGAGTGCGTTTGAGAGCAGCATATTGTCTAAAGGTCCTATACGTATGGTTCCATGTGGGAGAAAGAAAAAGCATTAATAGTTCTTTTACAAAAAAAAAAAAAAAAGTTTTTTTTTTTTTACTTATTTTTTCGTATATATATATATATATATATAAAACACTTTAATGAACATTCAACAAATTATAAAAACCTAGCACATGGCCACAAAACATAAACAGTATTAATATTATACTATGTAATAATAATAATGTAATAATAAACATTTATGGAAGACAATGTGTGTTGTGCTTCACTGCCATAATGCTACTACTAAAAACAATATAGTAACCTAAATACTAGTTTCATACTAGTAGTCAAAACTATCTAAATACTAATTTGTGTAATTTATACCAACAGAATAAATTTGTACGTGTTAATCCACCTGTTACCCTAAAATCTGATCAATTTGACCCCAGTAATTTAAACCTCCACAATATGATTTTTTCTTTTTTTTTTTTAATTTATGTCTTTGTTGACTACTTAAGAAACCTTTTAAGTTGACATCCACCCACCACCCCCCTCCCCACCCCACCTAACCCCTGAATACCCATTGCACGACTATGGACAAATTTACAAATCAACATAAAATCTTACTGATTGACCTAAAATTGGACAAGTATAAATATATCTGGTGTTTTATTTGTTTTGTAATATTTCTAAGTATAGATTTTTGTAATCCATAACATTTGGACGAAAAACTATTTATTTTATCAAGGATAGTAACCCGAGTTATGTTTGGGGTCAATCTCTCAAAAAAAAAATAAAAAAAAAAATAAAAAAAAATAAAGTTTCCCCTCCCGCATAGCACAGAAGACATCAAAGTTCTCACAAAAATGACGTTTTTCCCTCCCCATGGCACAGGAAAGAATTATTAGTTCTCTTGAGAATTATGTCACATGTCATGTGAAGTAGTTCTCGCAATACTATAGATTTGGTTCTCTTTGGTTAGAGCCCTAAAACAGAGGGAAGGTTTTTTTTGAATATGATATTGAATATGTAAAATTACAATGAACCTTATACATTCAAATTATAACATGTTATAGTGACCTCAATAAAGCAACCAAAACAAATGTGTGTGAAATTTTTAATATTTCTTCTGTTTTATTATACATCTAAAAGAGCCTGGGGTCAAATTGACCCCAAGGAACACCGATGCTACAAAATGTGTACAGGATTTTGAAAAAAAATATTAACAGGTTAATTTTATGTTTACAGAGTTGTCCCCATTAAATTAGGAAAAGTCATCAAATCTGAAGCAAAAAAAAAAAAAAATTAAAAATAAAATGGGGTCAAATTGACCCCAAGGATAATAGGAGGGTTAAATCAGGTAGAAATAGTTATTTACGTTAAAAATAATCTATCTATTTTTTTATCAAGTACCAAAGTTTCTCTTTACTCTGCAGATCAAATTTATATCTCATAATAGCTCTTTTAACATTTGAAGCTCTGCTTTTTTTTTTTGTTTTTTTTTTTGCAGAAAACCTGAATCATTTCTCAATGGAGCGTTCCAGCGCACGGAGCGCAGTGTAAGTCACAGCGATGTGGGAGAAGATGTATTGCAGGTTAATGCTCTGAGTTAGATTGATCTGGCAAAGGGCATTACTTGTCTGTTCTAATCACATTAGCCGGCCATTACTCATGTGTCCATTAATTCATTACTTCATTTGTCTCCATGAATATTTAACAATGTCTTGACATCTTTATGGACTGCTTGTTCTGCCGGGCGATTAAAAAGAGCACTGTCCCTCAATAGCCACATGCTCGCTATCAAGTGATAATACGCCTCTTGAATTTATGGATGGGTAAAGTAATGTGAGTCTGACAGCTGGTTTTTTTTTTTTTAAATTCAGCCTTAATAACCAGATTAAAAAAATGAAAAAAAAGTGTTTTACCATTTTCCCCATGGTTAAAAGAGCACTGAAAAAATATAGTCTCGCATTTTCTTTGAACTGACGATAGGATGAGAAGGTGAGGTTGTAGCACTGTCTTTGTCTGACACATTTGATTGGTTCCAACACCATCTACTTTGCAAAAATAATCAGACCGCTGCCTCCACAAGCATCGTCTGCTCTTAACTTACGGATACAGATGAAACTTGCTTGCTAACTAGCACCACACATGTACCACACAGCCATAAACACTCACCAGGGTGGCAAACCCTATGGGAAGCAACAACATTGAGGCCATATTTGCATGATCACCCATTCTATTTGTAGAAAGACAAAAGTAGACTTTGACAACCTGAGGTTCCAGTCCTTTCTTGCGTGGTTTCCTTCAGATTCTACACCATCAACATAGCAGAATGGACATCCAAGACTTCCTAGGTCAACCAGAAAGAACCATTAACAGCAATACTGTGGACCAGCATACCAGTTTAAACTGGCCGAGACTGCTTCACAAGTTTTTCTAAAATGAGTCTCCATTGCAGCTGAATGACCTTGGGGCTCTAAAAGAACTCAAAATCAGAAGTCAGAAGCCTTCAGTGGAGCAATTTTGGTCAATCGAGCACTCGGAACTCCTCTGGCGCGCACAAACGGGACTTTAAAATGACAACCTTAGACTGGAGCGGGCCTGGCGACTTTTCCAGGATTGGATTAGAACGGCCGGCTCTAATGACCAGCGCTTTGCTCGCTAACCGGTGTCCTTCACAATGCCGAGGCCTTTCAGGACCGGGGATGGTAGTCAGGGTGACCTACGTACCTGCTGTGTTTTTTTGAAACCCAGACATTTTCAGCGGGGCTTACGCCCCCTCCTCCCAGTTTCAAATAGCCCCCCCGAAGATTATCTTGAGTTCATATCACCAATTCAAATTGCTGGATAATCAGCATCAGATCAAATAGCATTCAGTCCTTTTCCTCGTTTTCCTCACTGCATCATCTCAAATGGGTTCCTTGTCGATCACAATGAAATGGCCTTTTATTGTGTCTTTATTCTTCACAGTCATTATCTCTCTTCATATTCCTTTTCCCAAGAAAATATGCAATTTGCTAACATAAAGAACATGCATGTACGAGTGTGCGCGCGTCCTTATTTTGCCGTATTGATGAAACGCACTATCACAGTCAGGACGCCGGCTTCTTTTTCTCTTTGTCTGGCGGCTTTGATGAGAACATTTGTACAAGGCCTTTGATATCAGCACACTTTTAAATGGATTTTGTGTGCCCTGAAATACGCACACAATCAGGCTGAATTAGACAGAAATTAGACAGTGTTTAATGGAATTCCCTTCATCGTAGCAGTGCACCAAACACAGCTGTGATGGATTCTACGCAATGCATATTTAAAATGTACAAGTTTCATCTGTACTTTCAATAGTTGAGTTTTTGGACCTCACTCAGGGAGGATTTCATTTGAAATGAATGAAAACGAAGTCGTAAAAGTGCTGTAGGGGGGATGGATGTTTGTGAGCAGAACCCATAGACAAGTTAGCATTAACAAGGTAGCACTTCCGCTTCCATATTCCTGAAGTCAATGGACTTTGGGGTAAATGCCTGACATAAGATCTGTGGTAAGCACAAGATATTTTCAGGTTTTATTGTACAGTATAAAGTACATCTGTATGAACCCCTTGTGATGTTTTTAAAGCATTTACTTGTCTTGTAAAAGGCTTAAATGGTACTTCGGAGGTTGTCAGGGACTTTAAATGTCATCGGCTGAGCAGGTAAACTCATCTTCTCTACTGTACTGCAATAAAAGCCTCTTTTAAGGGGACATATTTTTAAAACGAAGACTGAAAGAGTTGTCGGAAGCTTAGTGATGGTGATACCCACACTCCCGTATAGACATACACACATACTCTCTAGTATATGAAAAAGGGGCCAGTGAACCGTCAAATGAATCAGCAAATCACATGAAGCAGGATGGTCTACAGTGTTTTTTGCATTTTATTGGGGTCCGCAAGCATATCTGAAAAAGAGATGACAAGAAGGTGAATTATTTGGAGCTTTATATATATTTAACAATGATTTCTAATTTCCAGAATTGTTTATTTGCTGTTTCATTTTGCGTACTAAAGGCTGGTCAGAAATCATGATTAAGCATGATTAGTGACCGTTTTTAAGAGTAAGAAATACAAAAAGATTATTTATCTAACATAAGTGGTTAACTTGATAAATTTACTTCTAGCATCCACCCGTGGCTGCTCAAACATGCATTTTAGACTGGGACTAGGCTTAAGCCTTGTCTGTGAAACCAAAGAATTTCACAGACACAGAAGGTTTTCAAGTCAAAGGCTAAAATTTGTAATAAGGTTAGCTGTCGGGGGGCAAGAGGAGGCAGGAACCGGCGAACATTAAACAACTTTAATCAAAATTACACAAACACAAAACGAAACATAACATATATACATTATATATATACATAAATAGTCCAGGCCTGGTCCTCTCTCATCCTTCACTGTTGTCGCTACTCCTTTTATGCTTCCAAAGCACCTCTTTGAGAAACTTGAGAATGGTGCGGTCCGCCGGTGACGCTCATTGTCAATAACGCCACCGGCCTCGTGCTGTTCTCAAGGCCCTCTGCCTCATCCTTCTTGCCACGATATTGTAACACATTTTTTAAAAAAATAAATGGCATTAAGCATAAAAAAGTGAACTCTCATGGGGATTTCATCATATTTTGAGGTCTAGGACAGGGGTAGGCAAGTTTGGTCCTAGAAAACTCCGCTATCCTGCAGGGTTTGGCTCCAACACTGAAAAAAAAAAAAAAAAACTTCTCCTGCCTATAGCCTTAGTAATCCTGAAGACATTGACTAGCTTGTTCAGGTGTGTTTGATAAGGGTTGGAACTAAATTCTGCAGGATAGCGGCTCTCTAGGACCAAACTTGCCTACCCCTGGTCTAGGACATGACCTAATCGTTCCAAAACTAAATGGCTTTCTTCTGTGGAACTTTTTTTCTTTTCATACAATGAAAGGATGTGGTCTCCAAAAAGGTTTGGTTTCCAACATTCCTCAAAATATCTTCTTTATGTTCTTTAGAAGAAAGACTGGAAATTAGGGTGAGTCAATGATGACAGAATATTCATTTTTGGGTCAGCTATCTTCCTCGACACATTCAGCTATTTTGTTATGTATTACTCTATTTAAGCTCATATTTTCAAACCAGTCGCACATGCGTCTACTCTTAGCCAGTCCTCAGAAGATCCAGAAGCTCCAGTGATGAGTTAGTGAGTAGTCAAGGCTGTTCTGTCTGTCTGCTCAGCACATTTGAGACATGTTTTGCATTCCGCTGGGCCTTTTGAAATTGAGCCAATGAGATGGAAAGCCTTGTTCCCGAGCATGTTTCAAGCATTGAACAGCCATCCCCACTGCAGGATGTTTTCAAACTGATGACTCTGTCAGAGAAGGAGGGTCAAGTTTGGGTCGTGAATCAGAGACCCAAAGAACACAGATGGGCTTTTTTTAAGATGGTCATCTTCTATATGTAGAATATATCTGCATTCCTTCAAGCAAGGCCATTGACTACTAAAGAAATGTCATCGATATTCATCTGAAACTTAGATGTGTTTATACGAAAAACAGTGAACTAAACTGAACAGTCTACCACCTCTAAGATCAAAGACTCATGGTTCACTTTCACTGTCTCACACCTTTGACGTCACAAACATACTTTCACACACTGGCCTGGTCTACATATGTTCCGACACATTCGTTTGCAGCTCAAGCATTTCTCTTTCAAAGGCAGGAACCAATGAAGCGGGGCATTTGTGTGTGTGTGGGGGGCAGTGATTCAGACTGCACCCTCCCGGACGTTATGGTGTTATTTTAACGTAGCGAGATGCAATTGCGTGGAACAAGCCTGCTTTTTTTTCCAGCAGGTCAAACCGAGGACAGCCCCCACTGCAGCCATCCTATCCCTAGCTAGCCTCCAGAGGTGGCCCTGGTCTGAGACCTGTTTGAAGTTCCACCTGCTGAGAGAACTTCACTCAAGAAACATCGTTGGACTCCTCGAGGCCAGCGGGTTCAGGAGCCAGGGGCCGCTGTGTGTTAAAGTCAACAACACAGAATCAGGGAAGTCTTTGTGCCTGGGAGTTTTTTCTTTTTTATGTGTGTTTTTGAAGCTGACCTTTGGCAGGTCAACACTACAGCATCACATTCAGGATAGTGAAACTAGTGAAATCGACTGTAGAACTAGTTTTCTCCCATTTTTTTGTTTTTCCTCACTGTTGAAAGTGAACTGCTTTGGCTACCAGTGAACATTTATAAGTCAGTGGGTGACTTTTCACAGCTTAAAATGTCAACCCTGCTATCTAAAGTCTCTTGTAACCCTAATAATCGATTACTGAAAAGCGGTTTCATGATCTTAAAGGGTTAGTTCACCCAAAAATGAAAATTCTGTCAGTATTTACTCACCCTCATGTTGATCCAAACCCGTAAGACCTTCGTTCATCTTCGGAACACAAATTAAGATATTTAAGATCGCTCCTGCATACTAGTCCATAGGCTTCTTGAGGGAATGACACTTGCTGGCATCGAAAAGTCATTAAAGACATCGTTAAAATAGTCCAAGTGTCTACAGTGGCTCAATTTTAACTTTATCAAACGACGAGAATACTTTTTGTGTGCAAAAACAAACAAAAATAACGACTTTATTTCATCTATTCACTTCCTTCTCTATGGGCCTACAATAACAGAAGCTTACGCTATTAAACTAGTAACCTGACTCGCGCAGAGGGAGAAATAAACGAATAGTTGAAATAAAGTCGTTATTTTTGTTGTTTTTTGCGCACAAAAGTGTTCTCGTCGTTCGATAACCTTAAGATTGAGCCACTGTAGTCACTTGGACTATTTTAATGATGTCTTTAATTACTTTTCGAGGACAGCAAGTCATTCCCTCAAGAAGCCTATGGACTAGTATCCAGGAGTGATCTTAATATCTTAAATATCGTAATTTGTGTTCCGAAGATGAACGAAGGTCTTATGGGGTTGGAATAACATGAGGGTGAGTAAATACTGACAGAATTTTCAGTTTTGGGTGAACTAACCCTTTAAGAACAAGTCTCGTAATGGCTAACTGAACTGTACTGTAAGACTGTTAACCCTGTTAACTGAACGCATTGGTTTCAGAGGTAGCTAGCTTGTAGTAGCTATAATGAAACCCTGATAATGGTGGTGTCAAGGCTCAGACAGGTGTTTATTTCAAATAAAATTAGCATTGGACATTACAAAATGTGTCTTGTGAGAAAACTGAAAGGCGGCATGCAGTCCTCGCTGTATCTTGTACTGAGTAATATTAATATAAACAACACGTAATAACTGTAGTGTATGGGTTTAGCTTCAGGTTAGTTGCTTGAAATTATGCATTATTTACTGTAATCACTATAGTAAGTATGTGTAACAAGGACACTGCAAAAAAAAAGTGTTACCTAAATAACGAATTATTGAAAGTTTTTAATTTCACTATATATCAATATTCAAATCTATCTCTAATAACTCGCAGAGTCATGACAAGGTTGGTAATGTCTAGATTAACTGTAAATGCCAAGCATGTCATACTGTCAACTCTGTTACCTTTCTGAACAAATTAATTCATTTAGCTTGAGATAACTCTTAAACTCCCAGAAAAAAAAGAACGAAATTTGAACGTACTAAAACAATATATTTTTCAAAATGAAAAAGGCATCCGTACATTTCAAGAGCAACAACATGTTTGGTATGATTAGTCTGACTGTGATTTCCTGTTTCCTGTTTGGAAGGAGTCATCTATCAAATCCAAGCGGACAACGGAATTTGGCCCCATGCTGGATCCCCGAGAAGAGGAAGCCATCGCTCATGGACAAACACACAGTAACACTCATTCAACATGTGTGTAAAAAACGTAATATGTCCGAGTGTGTGTGTGGAAGTATGTCCTCAGCTGAGGTATTCATTTTCTCTCATTCTCTTTGATGGCATGTACTGGACTTCCAGCTCCCCTGTTATGTGGTCTCCTGTGGTGGGGTCAACTCAAGCAGGCCACAAAGTCTCTTAGTCTCCACGTCATGGCGCTCTGGGCGAGTAGAGGCTTGTACCTCCGCCAGCCCGAGGTCCTGTCTCTTTTCTCTTTAGCTCACACTCGTGTCTTGACTCTAATGGCTCTCTTAGCACGCAGGAACCGTTGAGGTGGAACATGTTTAGCCCCTTGCTGTTCTCAGGTTGGACGAAGACACGACACACTCTTTTAGGACCCCCCCTGAGTTTAGCAGGCCACTGCAGTGCCTGAGGTAAATCCATCTGGTCCCTGTAATCCATCTCTCTCATCTGACCCTGTTTATCCACGTGACACTGGACCAAGTCTATGTGTGTTCGGCTTTACCCGTGTTTCCTCTTGGTACTGGAAGCCAACCACATAAGGGCATTCCAGTGCAGTACTACAGGCAAATTGAACCATCTGCCTTTGTTTTCTTTATCTTTATATTTTAGCATACACATCAAGCAGGCAAATGTGGATGTTATGGAAAAAAGAATGGAGTGAAATGCTGAATGCTGTCCATTAAGCCTGGGATGAGATGTAGAAGTAATGGAGAGGTTTTCCCTCTCTCGGGTGCTACGGGAGATGTGAGGTGAATACATGCGAAATGCAGCGACTGCGAGCAGACGCGAGGGGAACGGGGGTAATGAACATTGCCATGGGCAGTTAGGTCAAGATGTGAGGGAAACGATGTCAATTAAGGTGGGCAGAATGACTTTTAAACAATCTAATTTACAGCCCGGACAGGTGGAGGGAAATTCGACGCTTGTGAAGCATGTCAAAAGAAGAACGGTCATCTGGAGGTAAAAGTCAAACACGAGCGGCTTGTTTATGAAAATGCAGAGGAGTGTGGAAATCAACTTATGGAGGATGTTAAAAAGTTGCTTTACACAAGAACATAAAAGAGCGTTAAAGACTCCACAACCACAGTTTTCTTTTTGGATAGCAAAAAGAGACTTTGTTATACCATGATCCATGATTTGCTATTTGGTATTGCTAGTCAGTGACAGATATGAACATGATCATAAGAATCAGAATCAGAATACCTCTGTTAAAATCTCTGAAAATTTTGGTTTGGGGTGACCCTTTAAAGACCCCTGGGGTGAAAATCACATTTTTTGTTGTTGTTGTTTATTGTCACGGATCTGCAAGAGAGAGGATCCAGACACGGAATGAGCAGTGATGGAGTCTGTTGACAAGGCTGTACACAGGGCTCAACATGGAGAGTGAGGTGTGAAACAGTTCAATCTAACACAGTCTCATCCCAAAAAGTCATATAACTGACGTCTTGGGACGTCTTTTGACCATACGTCAATATCCGCCTTTTTAGGGCCCCCTTAAACGTCGGTAGATGGCGATCCCGGGCCGTCATACAACTGACGCTTTACCTTTAACGTCAGTTAGGTGACGGGTTAGGTTTAGGGTTAGGTTTAGGTCTGGGGTAGAGTTTGGATCCCATAACCTCATCTACCGACGTTTAAGGGGGCCCTAAAAAGGCGAATATTGACGTATGGTCAAAAGACGTCCCAAAACGTCAGTTATCTGACATCTTGGGATGAGACTGCGCTGTTCAATCCAAAGTCCTAAAAAGTGAAGCCAAATTGTCCCCAGGTGGTTGGCACTATAGGTCACAAACCATGCCCTCTCCCTCTTTTTTTTGTTGTTTTTTTTTGTTTTTTAAATAAGTTTGGTCTAGGTTATTTGATGCTATAAAAACGGGAATGTGACATCATGATTGACAGTTGTGATTGACAGCTTCTCTAAACGAAGTAGTCACTGAGGCACCAATGGACTTTTGGGGGGATTTTTAGGAGGAGATTTTATTTTTAACTTACATTTCTTCATTTCCATGACTGTGTATTTCACATCAACATAATGAATGGTTCTGCAGGAAACTGTTCAAACCATTTCAGCGAGAGTGTGAGCGGGACTTTGATATCGCCGCTCCACTTCACACTCAGTCAAGTCATGTCACCTTTGTTTATATAGCACTTTTTATTGTTTCAAAGCAGCTTTACAGAGAAAACACGAAAATAATGTTGAAATAATAATGTTAAATATAGCTGCGAGCAGCGATTGCGGGCCCAAGCCGGTGGCACCGCAACCCCGGTGCCTTTAGTTACCCAAAGGCACCGGGGTGGCGGTACCGCCGGCTTTGGCCCTTCATCGCTGCTCGCAGCTATATATATATATATATATATATATATATGTATATATGAAGAGTTCAGATGCAAAAGCCTCTAAGTGCCATTTGAAATTTTCTTCTAAAATGATCATTTTTTATCAAGCTTATATATTCAAGTTCAGTAATTTCACTTGAATGACAATTAATAGGTAATCTTGCAATTTAAGCGAAATTACTGAATTTAAATATACAAGCTTGATAAAAATGATCATTCTAGAAGAAAATTTCAAATGGCACTTAGAGGCTTTTGCATCTGAACTCTTCATATATATATATATATATATATATATATATATATATATGTATATATAGCTGCTCGCAGAAACTTAACCCCCGCTTTGACTGTCGAAGAGAAGTGTGCTGAAGAGCTTGCATCAGTGAGGGCTCTGCAATATATACATACAAACACACACACACACACACACACGCACACATACACATACATATACATACATATATATATACACATATATATATATATATATATATATATATATATATATATAATCGCCAATGGCGATTAAGGCGAAGAAAGGCAAAAAAGGCCACAGTGGCAAGGAACCATAACTTCATCAGGTGACAGAATGGAGAAGAAGAAAAAAAAAAACCTGGGAGAACCTAGGCTCAGACAGGGGGCCAGTTCTCTTCTGGCCCCCTGTCTGAGCCTAGGTTCCGAGTCATCATCAGAGTTCGTTGAGGATCAGTGCGATGGCTGTTGTGTCAATGAGGCTCTCACAGGGGAGAGTCTAGTTGACACAAGCTCTGCTGACACTTTAGGGATGCGTTGTGGTCGTGTCTAGGAGCAAGTCCACCATCTGATCCGGATGTGGCCCGGGTCCGGCTGATTACGGTTAACCTCGGAATAAACAGAAAGACTACATTTAACCTAGATGCCATTCTTTTTATAATGTATTGAGTACATCAGGGGTTATAGGAAGTGTTCCTGGTTCCGGCTGACCTAATTTATGCCAACTAGGATTGTCTTACAGATACTAAACATGTGACTTTCAAATGAAAGATCGGTATCAAAGAGCACACCCAGGTTACTAAACAACGACAAAGAGTTGCCAGAGCAGCCATCAAGTGTTAGACGTTAGACAGTATTCTAAATTATTACGTGAGGAAGTTCCCTATCGAGGGAACTCAACACTGCGTCGATAAAATCGACTCTTGGGGGACGCTCCCTAAGCGCGCGCCTCTGAAGTATGAATGAAACTAATCCAATCCTGATTGGTGTTGCGTCGTGACGTAACATGTGACGGCATATCCGGAAGTATAAAAGTGACGCTGTCACAACACACACTAGCTTTCGCTCTTCAGCAAGCGCTCAATGTGAAACTGTCTGTCTTATTTGGTGTTGTTTGTCTATATATATATAGGAAAGAATAGCAGTGAACAATTTAAGAGATGTATGCGTCCGCGCCCTCGTTTTCTCACGGGTGGGGACGCACACACTGTGTTGGATTGTTTGGGAGTGGCCAAGTATATGAGGGACTGGTGAGGTTGTGACTCGTGCCGTGGCCAGACTTAACATCAGCTGGCCACAAGATGAGCAGGGAACGCAAGTTCAAAGTAAATTGAATGAGCGTTTCATGCGGCGCGAGTAACAGCCTCAGCGCCGGGGTTTGCCGTTTTCCCCCGATCTCCACAAAAACATCACGAGAACGTGGGATGAACCGCATTCGTCCCGTGTCTCCAGACCCAGTGTTCTAAATTATTGCACTGCATTGCAATACAGAATCTTTGGTGGCTCGGATCTTGCGTTTGCCGAGGCAGCGTTACGGGTCTAGGCTACTCTGCAATAAAGATTCTGCGACTGAGATCTCGAGTTTGCCGAGGCAGCGCGCAGATTTAAGGTCTGCATTGCAATGCAGAAACCTCAGTGACTCAGAAAAATAAAAAAGTATATATATATATATATATATATATATATATATATATATATAGCCTATATATAACGAGTTTATTTTGCAATAAAGTAAACCTGTTCTCCGACGCTGTAACTTCAATCGTCGACAGGTTAATAGATAAATAAATAAAAAATAATGATAAAGATGTGTGTGTGTGTTGTCCCGCCGTTTTGAACGTTTCGGGCTACATCGATTTCCACACCGTGGCATTCGTCCCAAGGGCTTGCAACCGGGCACCGACTATGGTTTTTAAAAATTTTTCGACTTTTTCCTGCCGGTCATCTGCTTCAGGAAGTCGAGAATAGTGCTCGAGACCGGTCTCGAGGGGCTGGTTCCCTTAGTAGATTTTGTAACGCCTTCCAAAATATCTATATGGGTCCTGAATATTTTTAAGAAAGATAGAAAAAAGATTCAAAGGGCTGCCCCCTCCGCAGTGAGTCAACCGAGGTTGTTCTCGCAGCGGGGCCCTCAAGGAAAAGATGCGTGCCCGCCATTAGATGCGTTTCGGGCCGCGTCAACTTCCAGCGAAAATACGATCTTAAAACATCGGTTATGGTCACAGGGACTAGATCGACTACAGCCTGCCGGTATTCCGCTTCGGGTAGTCGAGAAAGTTTCTAACATACTTTTACAAATTCCTATAGGAAAGAACAACCATTTATGAACTTTACTCCAGCATTGTTCAACAAAGTTAAGTCAGTAAAACTGTAAATGTCGTATTAAAATGACCTTGGACAAAATATACATTTGGCCTGCTTAAGAGGGGGCCTACAAAACATTGTGCCCAGGGCCCTCTGAACTCTTAATCCGGCCCTGCGCGCAGGTGCCTTCATTCTCTGCAAATATGGAAGAAACCTTGGTTCCTATCCCAAGGGCCAGTGTTGGGGGTGTCATGTTCCAGAGGCGTGCGACCTCTGACATAAATAGCAATTTTAAGTCGCTTTGGATAAAAAGTGTCAGCTAAATTAATAAATGTCAATATAAAATGTAAGCTTTGTTGTGAGAAGGAAATTTAGTTTTGACACATGAGTGAACTGTTTTGGGAGAGGTATGAGCTTTTGCAGGTGAACCGTGGTGTTGTGCTGAACCATCCACATTATTTTGGCAAAAGCACCAAGAGTGTTGAGAACGTCCGGTCTGTTTCGAGAAATGAGCCAAAGCAATTGAGAAGGATCTTTGCCATTTTGGTGGCACTGACTCTTTATATGGCAAATGAATTTAGTTTTGAAGCATGAGTGAACTGTTTTGGGAAAGATATGAGCTTTTGCAAGTGAGCTATAGTGTTGTGCTGAACCGTAAGACTGTTTCGCCGCAGCCAAATGATCTTAGAGTTATGAGAATGTAATTTCTGTTTCAAGAAATGAGCCAAACCAATGGAGAAAAAATGTAATAAAAAATACAATAACATTCTTAGAAAATGTTTTTGGAAGTACAATATATTCTTAACATTAGCAAATAAGAATAAAATTGTAGTTATGTATGAAAGCAGGATGTAATGTCATCATTAATTCAATTATTCAAATAGTTTTCCTAGAATAGAATGACTAATAATTTTAATGTGAATATCCAAAAGTCACTTTGGTCTATTTTAGGTGTAGCCCCTAGAATATAAACTAACACACCTGGAATAAAAGACACTTTTCAAAGTTCTGTTTTTATGACAATACTCCCTTTCTGTCTGTTTAGAATTTTTTTTTTTTTTTAACTATTTTCATTCACTGGTCCAAACATTATTATAGCTTTGGCCTTATTTGCTGTAACTGGATACCATCAGTGTCTGACAAACTTTTAAAGTATATTTGCTATTCAGTTCTAGCTCTTCAGTGCAAATGAATACATTTCTAAAAGGTCATACTTATTTGTGGTCACACTGCTTTTCACAAAACAGATGGAGACAATTTTTCAATTAGAAAAAGGAACACAAAAATGAGGGAAGACATGCGTATATACACACATATTCATACAATGTGCAAACACAAGAATTACACCTATTGCACACTTGAATAAACTTTTTTTGTAAAGGTAAGCATGACTTTTACAAACCGTTTACACAAACCTTTTACAAACCTTTATATAAAACATGTACACAAACATGCCTTTGGGCCACGTCACTTAACACATTATAATGATCAACACCCGGTCAAAGATAAAAAGTGTGGACAGAAGGCCAAAACTTGAGAAAAATATGCATTGTATCTAGATTAATGTAAACGTATCCTGCATGTACAAACGTATATATATATGTATGTGAGTATATAAAGTTAAAACACACCACACGCCTTATATTCCATCATGTGTTGCTTCCCCAGCCCCCCCATATGCCATGTATGCAATGAACATATGGTAAAATGCTGCAGTCATCCTGCATATGGTCACCCATGAGATTCATGGACTCTTTGCCTTTCTCTGCAAGACTGGTGCTAAGTAAAACCAGCAAAAAATATAAACAGTCAAAAAAGAATAACCTTTCATACAATAACAGAAGCCATGTCAGCCATTTTGAGTGACAAATCAGCATGGTGCATGGCACAGGTTTCCCGAATGGTGGAGGAAGGATCTGACAGCCGTTTGAAGACGTCCTCAAGAGAACAGCTCCCTCTCCTGCTCCCCCACTCGTAGTGGTGCTGGGCCGCCATGCCCCTCACAAAGGGGGAAGACGTTCTGTTCTGTTCCAGTCCTCTGTCAGAGCGCAGAGTGCTGATTTAGACATAACGAACGGAGACACAGATGCTGGAGTCAAGCTCTTCCTGTGTATGACAGAAGGAGGAGCAGAACGCCAAGCAGCCCGGCCGGAGCTGACGCTGGGAGATACTCAGACCTGCCCACGATCTGCTAGCACTGGCATGAGCACACAACACGCATCAGATGTTTTTGAAGAAAAAAAATCAGACAAACACACAAAAAATGTGAAACATTCACATTCAGTTATTAATATTGTTGACCACAGTTTGTTTCAAAAGCTTTTGAAAACTATATCATTATCGTCTCTGTGTAAACTACAAAAACCTTATTTTTTGTGAAACATGATGCACTACTTGTTGGCCCCACAGCAGAATACAGTAATTTTTCTGGGATAGGCAGGGCGGGGCCGAGAGCCATGGGAACGGATCGAGGACGGCGTTTTCATTTTGTTGTTTATACGTATTTTATCATTAACAATTTCGCCCATCGTTTGCTGCCTCCCACCTCCTTCTTCCCTGAACATGAACAACGTTACAGCGGATCGTTTTGACAACATTGTCATCTATACAAGAAAAACGCACATTTTAGTACATCGTTGTTGTGTAACACCGTGTCCTAACTACATGTGACGCAAAACTGCGACACGAGATAAAAAGGCATCTTTTTCCATGTTAATCAGAGTTTTTGTTCTAACCAGACGCAACGGCGACATGCAAAGTTTCTAATTTAGAAACGGTTCCTATTTCTGCGACGTCGCAGCGGACAGATCCGCCCACATGGAGATCTCATTGGATGGAAGTTTTACGTGTCATGAATATTTAATCATCAAACATGGTGCGATTGTCGAAGAACTGATTGTCGAAGTTCAAAGGCATTAGGTCACTGTGCCACAAGCGATAACGGATAATTTACCTCAGATGTTGAAAGCATATAATATAGCGTTCAAAATGAATTCTATGCAAACATACAACTGTACTCCATAATAAAATTAGTCAATGAGTATATTTTGTTAATGTTTTGATTTTTTAATAATGTTATTTCTTGATTTGATTATGTCCTTACCCATTTCCAATGCGAGTCTGGGCCAGCAGTGCACTTTCACAGAGAGACTCCGCCCGCACGCTGTTCTGGAGTGCGTTTCCCGTACAACGACGTAGTTCAATATTTCACTACCATAGTACGATGCATTGTTAGAAAAATCAACTAGCTAGTCACGACTGTTTCCCCAAACCCACTGTCGCAAAGTATCGTTCAACCACGTTGGTTTCGCACGTGGTGGAGTAAAAACTACTTTTAGTGAAACTGTTTCAGATCCAATTATTGCTAGGTTTTATATAAATTACAGACATGTCATCTGAGGACTATTTCTAATTGTTCTCAGTTGTTCTACTTTATTATCAGACTCAATATTTGGCTCGTTCTTACATAGTAGAGCACGTTAGCACATGCGCACTCTTCAAACACGGTACTTCAAATCTTTTGAAAAACTAAAAGACGTAAATTCCATTTGTATGTATTGTAAACAAAAGGCACCGGTTGTACTGAACATCAGCTTGCTTATTTTACTCAAGATAAGGATTTATTACGTCCAAATGTCATGCAATATAGAAACGATGCCTATAACCACAGGTCGAGAGCTGTCGTTCAAACCACCCAACTTTGCGATGCTGTTTGCGAATGTCAGTTGGAACGATGGTTTGGGAAACACCGACTCGTTAAACTATGCAGATAATGACGGAACTGCGCAACGCACCGGTCTCGTATCTCTCAAAAAGGAGCGTAACCATAAAAGGAGTAGCAACGACAGTGGAGATCGAGAGATCCAGGCCTGAGTTTATGTTTTGTTTTATTTCTGTTTTGTATCGGCAGCAATCGTCCGTGAGGAGCTGCTGGCATACTTCCATTTTTGTATTTGTTTATTTATTAAAATGGTTGAATGTTCGCTGGTTCCAGCCTCCTTCTTCTTATAGCATCTGAACATTGTTAAAGTAGTTAAAGGATGGTTTCGGGAAACACCGACTCGTTAAACAATGCATAAAAAACAACGAAACTTGCAACCATAGTAGGCTAACGATGCTTTTGAGAAACGCACCCCTGAATGGCTGTGATTTTTGATTGACGTGTCAAACAAAAATTGACCCCATTCGTCGTCATCCGCCGGAACGTCTTCGTTCTCTACTCAGGGAACAAGGGTTACATCTGTAACCGAGACATTTCTTTGTTTAGTTCCCGGTCCCTTCGTCAGTTAGTTGGTATTGTTAGCCTACTAATTGATTTTTTGATTATGTTCACCTGTTCTTCATCTAGTTTCTTTAGTATTTAATATTGTACACTCCCTGTGGTTCAGTTGCTCTTGGAGTTCATTTTGTAAATAAAAACTATTGTCTCGACTGTTGTCGTGTAAATGAACTGCCAAAATGCTTAATTTTTTTTTCAATTTTAGTCGAAAATGGTGTTGTGTAAACAGCACCTCAGAAACACATGCACACTTTCATAAAAGTTACACCCACAGAACATGCACGAAAAGAACTACACACAACACACAGGGGAAGCGTGTTCCATCTCACATTAATTGATTCAAGCAGCTCAGAAACATTGAAACATTTTCAAACCCATGACGACTCAATCTTGAGTGTGGATGACAAAAGCTGGAGTGAGAAGCGCTATGAATGGTACCTCAGAAATAACTGTAACAAGCTTCCCCAGAAGACTCGCTCTTATTTAACAGCTAAATTGACCTGAATGACATCTGGAATCTCAGAGGAAATCTCTCTCCATTTCTGAGCGCAGCGCACATGCTTGTACTGTAGCTGCTCTGCTCTTCACAACATCTGCGGCTGATGCAAGTTTAGCTCTACCACCCAGCGAGAGGCGCGTAGACCCCATCAGTAAATCTAAAGGCTTACTACCATCAAAAAAACAAGTTACTTACAGTCAGGCCAACTGTGTGTTCAGCGACCGCATGTTTGTGTGAGAGAATGTTACAGCTAAAGAATGTTCGACTCAATCCAAAAGGGAATTGAAATGTCACATCAACAACAATTATGATCATAAAACATCTCTAAGATAGGAATGTGTCATACATAAGTTCGTTGTTCAGTCCAATGCAGAAACAAATTGGCAGTCAATGACTACAGAACGGAGAAGGCCAATGGCTTGTTTTCAATCTGTGTGATCTAACTGATCTGGGGTGCGTTTCCCGAAAGCATTGTTAGCCAACTATGGTCGCAAGTTACGTCGTTATCTGCATAGTTTAACGAGTCGGTGTTTCCCGAAACCATCGTTACAACGGACATTCGCAAACAGCATCGCAAAGTTGGGTGGTTTGAAAGACAGCTCTCGACCTGTGGTTAGAGGCATCGTTTCTATATTGCATGACATTTGGAGGTAATAAATCCTTATCTTGGGTAAAATAAGCAAGCTGACATTCAGTACAACCGGTGCCTTTTATTTAGAATACATACAAATTTAATTTACGTCTTTTAGTTTTTCTAAAGATTTAAAGTACCGATTTTGAAGAGTGCGCATGTGCGAACGTGCTCTACTATGTAAGAACGAGCCAAATATTGAGTCTGGTAATGAAGCAAAACAACTGAGAACAATTAGAAATAGTCCTCAGATGACATGTCTGTAATTTCAACCCGATCACACTAAATGCGTCTTTATAGCACGCATGTGTATTGTCGTGTAATATATACGCTAAAGTGAGTTTTTACGTGCATATGATACGCATTGGTTGGTTAGGTTAAGGTTAGGTGTGGGGTAGGGTGCGTGTGTATTATACGTTTGGCTAGAATTAGTGGTGTGGGGTGCGTGTGTATTATACGCAAATGAACTGCGTATCAATTGCACGTGAAAAACTGCGTCTCATATGCACGTAAAAACTCATTTTCGCGTATAAATTACACGATAATACACGATGCGTGTTATAGAGACGCATTTACGTGAGAACAGGCTGGTAATTTATATAAAACAAATCTAGCGTTAATTGGATCTCAAACAGTTTCATTAAAAGTAGTTATTACTCCACCACGTGCGAAACCAACGTGGTTGAACGATACTTTGCGACAATGGGTTTCGGGAAACAGTCGTGATTTAGCTGTTGTTAAAGCTAGAAGTATGAGAATATCATAGTTGGCTTATTATTATTATTTATCAATGGGATGCCTTGTTTAGATGCTTAACTTCTTTAGTCTGCTGAATCAGGCACTGTCTCTGATGAGACTTCTTGCTGTCATGGTAAAGTTGATGCTAAAACGTTTCTTTTAGCTCTTTATTTGTGTCTCTGAATTGTGCAATTGTTATTACGACGTCACAAATTCAAGTTGGATACATAAAATGGACGTAGCTTAAAGGGGTGATGAACTGAGAAATCCAATTTTTCCTTGAGCATTTGACATCTAAGAGGTCATCATATTATAAGAATTTCCTGTAAGTTTCAGAACTGAAAACGTCCTTGTTAGTCCAATAAAAGCTTTTATTGACACCAGCCTCAGCAAACGACTCCATTTTCAAAGTGGGGAACTATGACGTCAAAGAGGATAAAACACCACCCCCGCAGAAGAAGATCAACACCTACTTCAAACATACACGGCCGATTTAACCCCGCCCACCGATTCGCACATTACACGCATACCTAAATAACATAGATGCGTACCTCATGATGACAAAGCTACCGAGCAATACAAAATATTGTTCAGTGCCTGGTTGTGGAAGAAGACAGTCACTGCTTAAGCTTCCTCTGGATTCCAATAGGACAGCATGGATAAACTTTATTTTTAATGACGTTCCAGCTGATGAGGGTAAAATATTGTCGTCTGTTCGCTTCATTTCACTGAGGATTGTTTTGTAAACAAGACTGGATTTGCAGACCGATTAAGAATAAAGAACGTCTATACTGGATCCAACAGGAATGGTCCAACACACGGACTCTGGGTCGAACATGTATGGGCGAATCATTCCGGTTGCCATTTTACAATATTGGACGTTTTCAAAAACAATTTCCCCCAAGTGCATCGACGAGTGAGTCGAAACTCATTATAATATGCAAAACTGTTATCCACTCACAGCAGTGGGCATTTACTTCCAAGTCTTCAGTGCGAGACGCCCATAAAAACCCAGCGTTTTTCAGCTAGGCTCAAAACTTGGGTATAAAATAGCCTATTACTTATTCATCTTGATGTTTTTGAATGCAAAAACCAAGTGAACGTCACAAATTGACCTGAGACAACAATATAATAAAATTTAAAAAGCCAGTTCATGACCCCTTTAAACTAAACAACAAACAATATGAACAATATACAACCAACCAAACAACTAGAACAAACCAAACAACTACTGTAGGCTGCATCTGAATTAAAGATCATTGGAAATCAAAACATTTTTTGGGTTGTGTTTGCATAAAGCAAACTCGAGTACGTCTCACCTTTAAGATGATTGAAATACAGCATGTACAATTAAAAATGCTTGCAAAATAATGCATTATAATTGACAGCATACTTGCTTTTCGCTCACAAAACTCTGCCGTTGCCAGTCCCAAGCCTGGATGAGAAAGGAGGAGGGTTGTTCCCCTGCTGAGGTACCCTACCAGGCGTGTATCCAATAGATCCCGGATAAATTGTACACAACAATGCCATCGCATACAGGGCAAACAATGTACCGAGGCCAGGGCATAGGTGTGAAGTTCACTACTGGCAAACGAAAAAAAATGGACGACAGCAAAATATTGTACAAAACATGTGTGACCTAGCGGCACCCACAGCAACATAATGGATCAGGGATAAATATAGTTCAAACCCTTGCTAAGGGATTGAGTAATTGACCTAAAAATACAATAATACTGCCTCTTTATTATGAACGTTTCAAATGTACAAACTCATTCCAGCATTACAATTAGCCAACTCATGTATCATTTAGATTATGAGTTTCACAACTTGACGTTCCTGACTCCATGTGAATAGTTAGCATCCCATGACTTTCGTATTTGAAAACAAAGCATTCTTGTCCAATCAAACTCTATCGCAATTTATTAATAAAAATAAAAATAGCTTCCCCCAGGTATTGAAACATCCTTGGTCTTGAGGTAAAACCAGATGAGATATTATCATACAAGCAAATATGCAATCAGTTTGAACTGAATTTGGAATGATGGGTAAACACTGTCAGCGAGAACAGAAATTCAGGATAAAAGGGTTAAGAAGGGGGAAAACAAGCTGTAGGAAATGAGCAAGAGAGAGAGAGAGAGAAAATGAGAGAATGTAGGGAAAAGAGAGACATTAGTGGCTTCAACCAGCTGCCAAATGATGGCCGTGATTGCCGGAGTTGGAGTGTAGAAACAGAAGGTGTGAGGGGTGATTATCCAGCCTCCATTCCTGATGAACAGATGTTAATAACAAAGCAGCACATTCATTGTGTTTAATAGCCAAATACAGGAGGCTAGGCTGAGCCTATCTCTCCTCCTCTCCCAGAGAGATGGGCTTGGTGCGCTCGCGTTGGCAGCTAGCTAGTCATAATGAGCCAGATATTTGCAAGAAAAGGTAATGATAATCAGTCACCGAGCTGAACGCAAACACTGATGATGGAATCGTGCAAGGCAAAGGCGAAGATGCAGACGTTGTGCCCTTGGTAGCTTTTTTACAGTCTTTAGCCACGTCCTAAATGATAAGTTATTAAAACCGTGCGAGGTAGTGGTAATTGTCGCGTTCACATGGAGTTGCTCACAGCGTGGCCTTGTGTCAAGAATGACGTCTACACCGCAACGATGCCAAAAGATCTGTGGAGACTGACCAAGGATGCGAACGCAAATGGTTTCGAACCGCTTTGCTTGTGAGGCAGGCACAACGAAGGGTTAACAGGCTGTGCAAAAACACATTACGGTAGCATCCGTGTTTAGCTTGTTTACGAAAGATAAAGTGAACACCCAACAGCTGCAAATGAAATGCCATTCCATGTTCCATAAGAGTACACAATTTACTTATAAAACATTAAAATGCCACGAAACGCCATGAATTATTGAAACGGTGCAGATGCAGCAAGTTGAATAGCTTTGCTGTGTTTCTCTGAGCAGGAAGGCCCCATTCATCATGTAACGATCGTGTCTTTCTCTTTAACTCCGCGATTTTATTTGCTGTAGTACCCTGAAATGAAGTTCCTGTCGCTCAAACAGTAGATTGGGCTTGATTCTTATAGAATACATAAACTTCTAATGTAGGGTAAAAGAGGCCTAAAGGTGCATTTGATTTTATTCTACTTTAAACAAATAGATGGCACACAAAACTTGCCACAGTACTTTCCTAAACATCCGTGTTTCACAATGCATACGGGAATGTGGATGATTATTGGCACAATTGTGAGCAACAGCATTCACGATTCAATAATCATCCACGATTCATCCACAATAATAATCAAGTTGATTCTGCACTAAGTATTTTTTTTTATTTTTTATTTTGTTAAATGCTATAGATTTATGTAACAAATGAGAATTGAACTGAATAGTTTGGGCACTGCTAAACTGGGCCAGGACACAGATAAACACCTAGGGGACTTCCCAATGCATTCTCATCCTTTAGCGTCATATAGAACGCTATATGACAAAATGACGCTACTACGCACATGGCACCCGTTATCGTTAATATAACACGCGCTGTGATGGGTAGGTTTAGGTGTGGGGTAGGGTAGGGTAGTCTCATATTACGCTAAAGGATTTATGACGCACTGGGTTCGCGTGTTATATTAACGATAAAGGGTGCCATGTGCGTAGTATAGCGCCGTTTTGTCATATAGCGTTTTATGTGCGCTAAAGGATGAGAACGGGCTGGATTTCCAGACCCTGAATATATTTTTGGACAATGTCTCTCAATATGTTTTGATTCAATATCTCAAGAATATGCTATGTATAGTATTTGGGGTGAAAAAAGCTGTGTGATAATGATAATAAATAGCTTTTTGGTGTATCAATACTGGGCCTGGGCAATATGATTAGCCGTTTGCTTGACTGCGCTATCAAAGAGCTAACTATGTGTTGCTAGCAGTGTTGGGAAAGTTCACTTTGTACATAAACTAGTTCAAAGTTAAGTTCACACATTTTAAAATGACAGTTCAGTTCATAGTTCATACTTCAAAAAATGAACTAGTTCATTTATAGTTATTTTTTTCCTTACACTCACCGGCCACTTTATTAGGTACCCCATGCTAGTAACGGGTTGGACCCCCTTTTGCCTTCAGAACTGCCTCAATTCTTCGTGGCATAGATTCAACAAGGTGCTGGAAGCATTCCTCAGGGAGTTTGGTCCATATTGACATGATGGCATCACACAGTTGCCGCAGATTTGTCGGCTGCACATCCATGATGCGAATCTCCCGTTCCACCACATCCCAAAGATGCTCTATTGGATTGAGATCTGGTGACTGTGGAGGCCATTTGAGTACAGCGAACTCATTGTCATGTTCCAGTCTGAGATGATTCCAGCTTTATGACATGGCGCATTATCCTGCTGAAAGTAGCCATCAGAAGTTGGGTACATTGTGGTCATAAAGGGATGGACATGGTCAGCAACAATACTCAGGTAGGCTGTGGCGTTGCAACGATGCTCAATTGGTACCAAGGGGCCCAAAGAGTGCCAAGAAAATATTCCCCACACCATGACACCACCACCACCAGCCTGAACCGTTGATACAAGGCAGGATGGATCCATGCTTTCATGTTGTAGACGCCAAATTCTGACCCTACCATCCGAATGTCGCAGCAGAAATCGAGACTCATCAGACCAGGCAACGTTTTTCCAATCTTCTATTGTCCAATTTCGATGAGCTTGTGCAAATTGTAGCCTCAGTTTCCTGTTCTTAGCTGAAAGGAGTGGCACCCGGTGTGGTCTTCTGCTGCTGTAGCCCATCTGCCTCAAAGTTCGACGTACTGTGCGTTCAGAGATGCTCTTCTGCCCACCTTGGTTGTAACGGGTGGTTATTTGAGTCACTGTTGCCCTTCTATCAGCTCGAACCAGTCTGGCCATTCTCCTCTGACCTCTGGCATCAACAAGGCATTTCCGCCCACAGAACTGCCGCTCACTGGATGTTTTTTTCTTTTTCGGACCATTCTCTGTAAACCCTAGAGATGGTTGTGCGTGAAAATCCCAGTAGATTAGCAGTTTCTGAAATACTCAGACCAGCCCTTCTGGCACCAACAATCATGCCACGTTCAAAGTCACTCAAATCACCTTTCTTCCCCATACTGATGCTCGGTTTGAACTGCAGGAGATTGTCTTGACCATCCATGTCTACATGCCTAAATGCACTGAGTTGCCGCCATGTGATTGGCTGCTTAGAAATTAAGTGTTAAAGAGCAGTTGGACAGGTGTACCTAATAAAGTGGCCGGTGAGTGTATATTGCAAGCTTTTTATTATTATTATTGCCACAGCCCATATACAACCACAGACAACAATTATTTTATCGATGGGCAATTTGCACAGAAATGTACGATTTTTCCTATCCTCACTGACCTCATCATAAAATACGCCTGATCGCGTGCTGCTTTGTCGATGGTGGCCGCGGCGTGACTCTGCTGGCTAGTGTTGCCAGGGTGTTTTTTCGCTACATATTAAGCCCTGTTTACGTGTGTTTTAGCCGGGTTTCCGCCTTAAAGGCTCTATTGAAATCTAGCACCCTATTGTACAAAGTTAAACTGAAAGAGCGTGCGTTCACAGACACCAGAATGAATGCGTTCACAGTAACGTACAGTACGTTCAGTTCACGTTCGCCCAAAATATGAACGCGTTCAAGCACAACACTGGTTGCTAGTTATACAAACCAAGTTCGTTTTTGCCATCTCAGAGTCTTTCTTTCAAACGCTTTGAACAACAACTTTGAACATCAGTGAAGATAGGCATATTTTGTTTGACTTTTATTTAACCAGGATAGTCTCTGTGAGATTAAAAATCTCTTTCACAGGAGTGTCCTGGCCAAGAACGGACAGCATTTACAGTAACAAAATTACAAATCACCAACAAATATAAAATTACGTCACTTAAAAACAGTTGCACATCATCGAGTCTTCTTCCGGTGACTGAATGATAGTTTTAAAATGTTCCATTGGCACCAGAGTTTGTAATTTCAATTTCGTTTGGAGTCGATTCCATTCAAATGGAGCTGCATATATGAAAGCCCTTCTTCCCAATTCAGTTCTTACAAGTAGAACAGGCCGCTGGATAACTGAAAGATAGGCTGCTATCTCAGACTGACTACAGGAGCGAAATGAAATTAGCGGAAGTAGGAAGTCTGACGTAGTCAGGCTATGGTTCCTGACCCTCCAAGGTAAATAGGACATTCGCAAGGTGGAAAGGCAGTATTTTCTGCCTGACGATCCCACACTTATGCTCTTGAAATGACGCCTTGTGTCCAATAAGAAGAGGCCGTGGTAATGGCTGCACTTGAGAGATAAGGAGGCAGGGCAGGCGCTCTGACTAGTAGGCCTTTGTAAGGGCTAAATGTCCTTTATTGTGTCAGTCAGATTACAGAGTGAGGACCACAGAGAGACAGATGATTAGATGAAGGACTCATGCCTGTCTAAGTGTTTCTTCTCCGGGACATACAAAGCGCTCTCTAGAAAATACTAAATGTTTTACATAATGATTTTCAATTATGCATAAACATTCAGAATGTGAGAGGGGGTCAGACAGCAGATTTGTTCTGTTTGAAGGTGTTAAATGAACATGTGGCTTTTGTGTCGCAGCCAATACGAGATGTTTGACACAATGTTTTATTAATCCACACACGTACATGCATCTCTGGTTGAGTTCCAGAGGAAGGAGCCGAAGCGCTCTCAGAGTCAGGCCTTGTAATGGTCAAATGGTATTTAACCCTAGAATAGGATTTGTTTTATCAATAAAATCAATTAATTTTGTGACACTTCAAGTATTCCTCAGGAATCATGTGATGTGAGCCTTAAGAATGTCATTTGCATATTTATAGGTCATAGGTTTAAACACATTTGCATTTTTTATCCATACAATGGGGTCAAAAACTACCTCTATGGAATTTGGACTCACTATGGACTTGCCCTAACCCTAAGTTTTTAAATATTTATTTCCTCGACATTCAAAATCATAGTTGAAAAGTTTAGTTTTATAAGGGGTCATGTTATTTACTACACAATTTCCCTTAAAAAAAAAATAAAAAAAAATAAAAATCATTTTATATCTTTCAAAAGAGTGGGTACACTTGAAAGAATTAATCTCATGAACTGATTGTTATTGGTGTCATTTTCCTAAAAGGAAGCGACGTAAAATCTACTCGAAAGTAGGGCTGGGCGATAAAACGATAACGATAATTATCGCGATATAATTTTCCTCGATAAAACGATATCAAGAGGTCGATAAATGTTCGATAATGTTTATGCGTCAAAAGCGGAACGAAACGCATTTAAACCGCGCGCGCCACACGGAGCATTTATCCGCTCGGGTCAAAGTCCAAATGGCGCCTCTGATCGTTTTGCTCACGAGTTCCAGTGAAAAGCACTTGAGTTCAGCGAAGAACACAAATGTCAAGTTTAAACAGTTTAAAGGCAGATGAAACACCGCTGACAAAAAGGAGAAACACTGCGTGCAACGATACAGGCAGAATCTGAATTGATACTGAATCCATTTAGCCTACCATGGATTTACTGTAAGGTTAGCCTGGTAATATTAACTGCACAATGAAATGTGGGATATACATATTGATTTGTATAATATTATTAATGTAGACAATGTATTATGACTAATGGAATATAAGTACAGTATTTAATAATGTATTTAACTGTTAGGCTATTGTTTTCATACAAAAAATACAGAAACCATAAAGTTATGCCATGATAGTGAGGAGCTAGGCTATACCTGGTTTTATCTGTGGTTATCATGATCTAAATGCATGATACTGGATGACCAATGGTTAATTTGAATACAACTCAAACAGTCAGAATATTACTTTTTACCAAATAAAAATGTGGTTGTTACATAGGAAAAAAAAACAAACAAACAACAAAAAAACAAACAAACAGATTTTTCTTTTTTTGTTAATGAACATAAATTTAAAGAGTAGTTTAAAAACACAATTAACACTCTGGTTTATACAACTTTCACTTAGTTGCAAAAATCTGCCTTTAAACTTAAAAAAAAAATAAATATTTGACATATATCGTGATAATTATCGATATCGACTGATATAAAAAAAAAAAATTATCGTGATAATTTTTTTGGGCCATATCGCCCAGCCCTCGAAAGGTGAAAATGTTTTGCCTGAATCATAGCAATTTAATCTGCGAAAAGTGCCAGCAAATAAAAATGTCTCACCTAAACACACACATCTGTTATATGTGTGTTTAGGTGAGACATTTTAACTTATAGTTTTAATTAATCATGTTTAAATGTACTCGTTATTTTATATGTACATGGGAAGGGAACAAATTAAAGGGATAGTTCACTTTGAAATTAATTTTTTAGATGTTTTAGCTTACCCCAAGGGCATCCAAGATGTAGGTGTCTTTGTTTTTTCCGTAGTTTAAATTTTGATGTTTTTAGGTCAAAACCGTTCTCGTCGGTCAGTCATATAGTGGAGGTCTATGGTCACTAGGGGTGTAACGGTACACAAAAAACACGGTTCGGTACGTACCTCGGTTTTAAAGTCACGGTTCGGTACGTTTTCGATACAGCAAAAAGAAAGAAATGCCAGAGAAATTTGTTTAAAGAAAAAATATTTTTTTAAATAAGTGTGAGTTTTCCTAGATCTTGAAACTTTCAGGTTTATAAATGGGGGTCATCTTTGAAGGATGAACAAATAATGTTTTGGTCATCACATTAAAAGTAACATTCAAATATATATTTATTTATATAATATTTGAATTTTGAAGTGCTGGAAAAATATGTGTGAAGTACTTGAAAGCATTTCACCATTCCAGCCAAACTGGTTCTAGTTAGTGTTACTATATTAAATCCATGGTGAATGTTGCTGGTCTGTGGACGTAAAGTATTACTAGTTTATTCACGGCACAGTGTTTCTCCTGGTTTCCATGACAGCGCTGTTTGATCTAGAGATCTACGGTTAATAACGGAGAAATGTGAATGCATCTCACTAGTTATCGCAGTGATGTTACTACCTCAGTGGCGAATTCAAATGTTTTCTTTACCGGATCTCTTAGCGCTGTGTGGTAACAGTGTTGCTTGATCAAGATCGGCTCGCGCTGCAGAGATGTTGCTGGTACGAACTGATAAACGATCCGATCATCCGTGAAGCACATAATGAGTAGCGCAGTTTCGTTCTGCTTTCATTACGCTTGCCATTTGATGTGTTGGCCGCGTCAGCGCGAATTTTGCCGGCAGGAAAAATGGTCCATGCAATCGTTCGGTTTGTATGCGTACCGAACCGGAAGCCTCGAACCGTAACGGTTCAATACGAATACATGTACCGTTACACCCCTAACGGTCACCACCTTAAAGTCAAAAATTAAACATGATTTAATGACTCGTAAATGTAAGTACACACTGATGGCCTAAGACACGAAACAAGCGGTTTGTGTGAGAAAACGAACAGTATTTATATCGTTTTACCTCTTGTAACCACAGCCACCTCCAAGTGATCTGAGGGCGCGGGCGCTTTGTGGCTTTGGTCACAAGAGGTAAAAACGATATAAATACTGTTCGTTTTCCAACACTATCTCACGCCCAATTCGTACGAATACGACGAATGAGTAAAAAATGTTTAATTCGTACGACCTCACTCGTACGAATTTGTACGATTTGTCTAAACCCACGTGACGGTTAGGTTTAGGGGCGGGGTTAGGGGTAGGTCATTCGTACGAATTCATACGAATTGGCCAATTCGTAAAATATGTACGAATTAGCAAAATCGTACGAGTGATTTCGTATGAATTGTTACGAATTAGCCACTTTTTAATCATTCGTCGAATTCGTACGACTTGGTCGTGAGATCAGGTTGCGTTTTCTCACACAAACCGCTCGTTTCATGTCTTAGGCCATCAATGTGTGCTTACTTTTACGAGTCATTAAATCATGTTTAATTTTGACTTCTCTGTGCATGCTCTTTGAGGTGGCGACCATATTATATGACTGACAGACAAGAACGGTTTGACCTAAAAATATCAAAATTGAAACTACAGTGGAACCAAAGACACCTACATCTTGGATGCCCTTGAGGTAAGCTAAAACATACCAAAAATTAATTTCAAAGTGAACTATCCCTTTAACATTATTGAAATACTTAAGTCTTTGAAGGAAAGTATCAAATCCAGCATGGGACATTTTTACCCTCTTTATGTCCTTGTGTAGATATTTGGGGGGTTATACACTCTATATAAATTATAAAATCCATATCTGTCAGTTGATGCATGTGATATCTGTAAATAAGATTTCAGGCTGGCTGGAGTCGCTGTGCAGAACAACAATGAATTGGTTGAAAGAACAATGAAACAATGAACAATGAAAGAACAAATAGGAATTGGTTTGTCAGCCAGGTTTCATAATGGGGCAGTTTTTGTTGTTTCAAATTAACCAAATTGAGTTGCTGTTAATTTAAAAAAAAATCTTACACAGTGAGTAAATTATCCAGTCAAGAACTAATGTGAGTACACTTGTATCCTGCTTTACTTTTTATATAAAAACTGCACAGATTCTTCAAGTACTGAGACAATTTGACATGTAATATTAGACCCAGCAGTGGATAAATAAATAAAGGAAAGAAGGAAAAGATTATTTCAATTGGTATGACAGAAGTTTCACTGCATCCATTTGGGGCGTTGAGCAAATAAAAAAATGGCAGCAAAAAAAAAAAAAAAAAGAATGAAAGAAAAGAAAATGGCATCCTACGTCACATCGTAAAGGGCACTTGTAGTGTAGAGAGCTTCGTTGATTTTAATGCGTGCGATCTTGTTTTGTTGCATGTTCGCATTCGCAGTCTTAATGACTTCACAAGTGTGTGTGTGTGTTTTTTTTTTTCTTCCACAATGGCGAAGACATTGAGGGGGGTCATGAAACATGAATAACCCAGAGCAGCACGGAGCCATTCCGATTCCATGATGACAACGAGGTTTCTCTCAATATTCACACCAATACAATTGAACAAAGTGAAAGAGATGAGGGCAAGGGGAGGAAAAAAAAGCACCCTGATGAAAGTGGAGGCCGTTATTTGAAATTGAAAGAATATGAGGATAGTTAGTGGCTGTATTCCCAGCGGATGCCTGGCTGTCACGGGTCTGGAGCTGCACTGTTTAATGTACACTCATGCTCCATCACCCTTCCCGTTCCATTATTCCAATCTCCAAACTGCCGTTTCATGCACACTTGGGCCGACCCCATGCTGCTCCCGCTATTTATTGAATACATTTTTTACTCCAAAAACATTTTTCCACCTGAGCTGCCACTTACAACTTCCGTGCCCATGAAAGCATGCAAGAGGGAGTGAAAGAGAGGAACAGATGAAGAGAGAGGCAGATAAAGAGAAAAAGGAGAGATGAGGGAGAAAGACAGATCCCTCTACTCGGTGACGGTGTCCATTTGTTTGACTCGCATCTTGAGTTGATGCGGGTGAGCTAACACAGAATAAACTAACTGATAAAGTCGTTTGTTTCCTTTTTTTCTCTCTTTTTATGTATTGTAGGAAGCCATCAACATTCTCTCTTGTCCTCACGAAAATAAATAAATAAAAAGAAGAAGTGGGGAATAGGTTGCCCCCAGCTGTGAGGAGATGTTCAGAAATCATAGTGAGGGTAAGTACACACCAGCCTGGTCCATTATTCAATACAAATGCACTAGATCAATTTTAAACAATGCTGATAAAGACCATGCTGAATGTGGATTTAGCTAGAAACATATGTTTAGTGAGGACGCAGATGCAAATACTTGGTCAGTGCACACTTTTGTTGTATTAAACTGTGGGATTGATAAACTCCAAGACTGAAGGGGGCGATATAATTTCCTTCAACTGTCTGTGCCATTACATCAGATGTTATTATTCGGGTAGCTAGCTGTGGACATGCTTTAATCAGTTTGTCTTTAAATTAGTCTTGAAATTGTTCCTACAAACGCGAAAACCAACCAAAGTAGAAGACAACTGAAGTTACTAGCCAGGTCAAGTCAAGTCAAGTCATCCTCATTTATATAGCGCTTTTAAAAATGTAGATTGTTTCAAAGCAGCTTTACAGAGATAAGCATATAATTTAAGGTAACAGAGATTGGTTTGGTTTTAGCGGTTCTTGAATATCCAGCTAAAGTTAGTTTTGATTGATTCACGGCTAGCAATAAACAAGTCAACAGTTAGCATAACTGTTTCTGTTTCATATCTGTTAGCATAACTAGTAACTTAGCATTATTCTCTTCAACCTGTTTCCGCCATGACTTGAAAAAGAAAAGTAACTGTAAAAAACAACAACAGTTACGCTAATGACAAGAGATCAAGCTAGCGATAAACACGTTGACTGATAAACTTAGTTTAGCTTTTTCTAACTTAGCATGATTCTCTTCAGTGTTTCTCAACCCTGACAGTTTACACTAATGCCAAGAATGAAAATAGCTAGCTACAAATACATGCTTATAGCTTAATTATCCTAGCTTAAAATACTTCACTTTAACATAAGTTTCAAGAACATAATAATAATAAGAACATATTTAAGTACAAACTGAATGTAATATTTCCAGACATTTACTTGTTAATTGCAGTTAAATGACAATAATTAACATGTATATGAATTAGCTGAATTACAGTGCTTTTTTTTGACCCAATACATAGGACTTGACGACATATTTATAAGTAATATCAAAATTACTTCTATTGTCTTTGAAATACGGTTAAAGTGTACTGTTGAATGACAAGCGTTTCTAGTAAACTAAAATTTACATTATACATATGTCATTTCTATTGAACTTTGTATGTCATGTTTGTAAAAATATTTGTAATTAGGCTATCTGCAATGATTAAGTTGCAATTTACTACATTTATAATATCGTAGCTGTCCGATGAAAACCGCGTATGTCCATTTTGTCGATTTTGGGATTTTTCGATGGATAGAAAGTCCAGGTTCATTTCCGTATACAGCATATGCTTCACATTATCTTAATGGCCAATGAAAAGCTGTGAAATCATGTCATCTGATTTCCACGTATATCCATTTGCTGTCAAAGCTGTCAATCACGACGCAGCATATCTCCCCGCCCTGTGGAGGCATCTCGCCGGTCTCGTGAAGTTTCATCTTAAAGGTGCCCTATAATGTGAAATTGAATTTATTTTGGGATACTTACATAACAAGAGTTCAGTACATGGACATGACATACAGTGAGTCTCAAACATCATTGTTTTCTCCTTCTTACTTAAATCTCGTTTTTGAAAAACACCCCTGAAAAACAGGCGATAATGTCTTCATCCTCGCGATCGACAGGCTGTCTGTCCTCTGCTTGCTCAATACTCAACACAGCAACATTTTATGTAACGGGAATAGATCTAAATACTTCAAAAATATCTCAGGATTCGTTAATCTCGATGGCTGTAATAGTAAAAAAAACGTATAATAGCTGGAGTAAAATTATTCGAGACAGTTTCACATGTAATACATAGCTATTTTATATGCAAGCATGTCAGCCAATCACAGCAGAGGCCCGGTTACACACAGCAGACACGCCCCTTCAAACCGGGTGTTCAGATCAGAGGCTAAAATCAGGCTAGGAAAATTGCCTTTTATTTCTAAATTATGACTATTTTTGATCTAAAAAACATACTAACATTATATGTGCAACCCAGGAAACATTATAAAATAATTTAAAAAAAAAAACATTATAGGGCACCTTTAAGCGTCTCTGAAAGCTCAGCATTAGATTGCTGAACACTGTGAGGTAAAGTATCATCAAACTTTTGTTTTTGACAACTGTTCTCAATACTTTCCTTTACAGTAGGCCTAACTTTATCGAGGTAAACGTTTCCCCCCTGATGCCAGACATAGTGGAGAGGAGTGACAAAATTACGGTTGGATTGTGTAAACAAAGTATCAGTCTAGCATCACCTTGTCAGTGTATTGATTCATTGTCTCTTCATAGTTTGCAAGAGACATTTAATAAACTGAGCGTATTTGATAAACTGAGACGTAGGCTATTTAATAAACTGAGCATAGCCTATTCATCTGTCAATATGAAACGCGATTTGGTCATTCTAATTAATGATCGAAAGAACGCGTATCGACCACCGTTACTATACAATATGCACGTATGTCCATTTAAACTCGATTTTGGGTCAAATGTGGATTATATCATGACAATGGCAAGAATATGGTTATATTTAAAGATGTTGTACCAAGTATGACAACGCTACGTTCAGCTGCTTTTGAAATTGCGTGTTTTTTTTCCACTTCCTGAAAAGTAACCGTTTTGGACAGACGTGAGTTTCATCGGGCAGTGACGATATATTATTTTTAAATGTAGGTCTTAATAAAATTATCAAGTAATTTACATGTGTGTTAGTATTTTAGTCAAAACAACAAAATAAGATTATTTCTTTGCAGCATGACAAAGGATTATTAAAACAAATTATTTTCAATAAAATTCTTCATTTGACATTATTACAAAGAGCACTTTCAAAAAAAAAAAAAAGACTAAATCATTATATAAAAACTAGGGCTGTCAAAACGATTAATCGCGATTAATCGCATCCAAAATAAAAGTTTGTGTTTACATAATATATGTGGGTGCACTGTGTATAATTATTTTGTATATATATAAAAACACACATGCATGTATATTTAAGGAAAAAAAAATATTATTTATATATAAAATATTTATATTTATATATAATATAAATTATATATAAATCTATAAATAGAATATACATGAAAATATTTCTTAAATATATACAAGCATGTGTGTGTGTTTATATATCTAAAATAATTATACACAGTGCCCCCACATATATTATGTAAACACAAACTTTTATTTTGGATGCGATTAATCGCGATTAATCGTTTTGACAGCCCTAATAAAAACATAATCATTAAGCATACTCTCTTTAAGTTCATGAGACCTTTTATTGCATATTAATATTATCTGCAAGCGACGGCTCATTTCAAGTAGCTAGCTATAACGTTTAACTCTGAAGTTAACTCTAATGCTCACTATAGCGCCCCTTGTGGCTATACTGAGAATGCATCTTTCATTGAATTGCACATTTCAGAATGCAATAACGTGTGAAATCACACTTGCTTAGCTTGTGAGTTTAATTCACATACTGGTGTAAAGTGTCAAAACGAATTCTCCAAGGTTTATTTTGTTAAAGTATAGATGTAATTGCGTGTTTTTGGTGTGTGTACTTTGGCAGGTGGAAGGGACGCGGCTTTTCAGACGCAGTCTAACCCTATCACACACAGGTCAAAAGCAGAAGGGGAAAGACGTGACACTTACTCCACCAGCGCTTGGTCTTGCTTTGTAATGGCCCTGAAAGCGACGCTTTCCAACAGAATTACACCGGCTTTGTGTAAATAATCAAGGGCTGACCTGTGGGGTTAAACCCCGTAATTGAAGTGATACTTCAAAGCGACGACCACCACCTTCATATACCGTGTGTGTGGAAAAGAGGGGACCATTTAAGAGGGACAGCATCCAGTGTGTGTGTGTGTGTGTGTTCATTTGATTGGACAGGGATGGCTCTGTGGGTCTCATCTCCCCTACAGCTGCTCTCTCTATATCCATCTCATCATTTTTCCCGCTCTGTCCCTCTTTCTCATCTCTTCACTCATTAAATGAGTGACACAAATGCAACATTAAGTTGTGTCGAGGCCACAAATGGATAAATAAAATCAAATGATCTGATGTAATGTATTCTTTTCCACCATTGCACAAATGTGTATTGAGTGTCATTTTCCTGGTTGTGGAATGACTGTCTTCAATGACATTTTGTAGAATATTTTTATTTTTTTGCCAATCCACACGCATATAGATGACGACGCTATTCACTGCATGTTAAAACAAAAGTTTAACTTGTAAATAATGTAGGCCATATTTAAATGTGGCTGGCCATACTAAAAGAGCTTTCGTAATAGTCTCACAGAGAACATGAAATAGCGGCACAACATAATGTGTTGACTGAAAGGAAGACCTAACACCTTTTCATTAATATTCATTGATGTCACCGGGGGGAATTTGTCATCATTTATCAACATTTAAGGCTAATTATTATGACTGACGTGATGGGTAAATGAGGTCAATACAGAGTGTCAAAAACATTACAGAAACTGATTTACAGAAGAGTTTAGCATATAGAGAGCTTTTTAACATGCAGTTTCACACCGAGGGCCGGTCAAACACAAAAGCACAAATCAATAAATGACGTTGATCACCAACTGCAATAAAGCCACAAGAGGCCATGTGTTCCAGTGATTTTACTACAGTTAATGGGTGTTGTTAGACTGCAATACTAATAGCTGCAACAGAAATATGACACAACTTATTATTATTATCATTATAATAAACAATTTCTTCACCAAGACATGGAGCTCATTTTAATTAAATCTTAATTATAGGTAGCAATGTAGATTTAGCACATTAAAGTAAAAAAAAAAAATGGTCACAAGTGCGGATATCAATTTAAAATAACTTCCAATCAATGTTTTTGTGAAATTAAAATCTATTTTATAGACTTGAAATCAGTGGGTAATGTCACATAAAGCAGAAAAAAAGAAGATCCAATTAAAAATGTATACTAACTATTTATAGCTTCTATTTGTTTTGTTTTTTTTTATGTCAAAGTCTTCTGTATTTTGGCACAAACTCATCTTTAACTTGATAAAAGCAAGTTAAATTAGACAAATTCCAACATGGACAGTGTGGTGAGCAGGACGGCCGAGGGACACGTGGTGCGGTTGATTGCTAATGAGCAGCACCTGCGAGGCACACCGGTCTCGCGTCTCTCACGGAGGAGCGGGGACATAAAGGGGGAGCGACGGAGTGGATGATCGAGAGAGGAACGGGTCTGCTTTTGTTTGTGGTTTATATTTTATTTTGGTAAGCCAGCAGTCGTCCGTGAGGGGCTGCTGGCCGGTATTTATGTTTTATTTTGGGTAGCCAGCAGTTCCGTGAGGAACTGCTGGCAGGTAATTTGTGTATTTTGTTTTTAAAGTTTTATTTCGTTATTGTCATTCGGTTCCTGCCTCCTTCTTCCCTGAACCCTGTTACAGACAGGTTTTGACATGTTCTTATCCTCAAAAACAAAAAAAAAAAAAAAAAGAAACTCCACAAGGTAGAAGAAAATGTGACCCAGACTACATTAAATGCAGGTTTGCCATGACCACCATAGAGCGTATGACATCAGAACCCGTGCGTTCAAGTCCTCCTGAGCAGTTTATTTACGAGGTGGGAAGTTGTGTCAGTTAGCTTACTCGTAAATAGAAAAGCCCAATAATATCACTGCTAAATAACTTTAAGTATTGTGACATGCCAACAACTGAAAAGATTGCCTTAAAGAAAATCCCGAGCTTCACACTCGTATTTACAACAGCCGCTGGATCGTTTGAGATTTTCGAATGGGTGTTATATTGGCGTTTTCGATTCATGTGTAAAATAAAGCCTGTGGTAATCGTAACTTGACTACTTTTTTTTCTATACTGTACGTTTTGTTCTACAAACGTGAATTAAACACACCGATAGCGAAAACTTGAATTTTGAAGCAAACTAAACAAACTAGATGTGGGGTGTGAGTGTGTGCAGTGTACAATGTACAACAAAACGAATTGTAGGTTTATCAAAGGCTTTTTTATTCATACATTGAAAAATCCCGTAGGAAAATGTCAAAAGAACCAGCGGCGAATTAGACTGCCGGGTTCTGACGTCTTACCTGTTTAACTAGTCCTACTCGACCCGCCCCGGGGTGCGTTTCCCGTACAACGATGTAACTCGCTGCTTCACTACCATAGTACAATGCATTGTTAGAGAAATCAACTAGCTAGTCGCGACTGTTTCCCAAAACCCATTGTCACAAAGTATCATTCAACCACGATGGTTTTGCACATGGTAATATGCAAATATGCTATTGCGGTAAGTAATAACTATTTTTTAATGAAACTGTTTGAGATCTAATCCGCTAGATTTTTTAATATAAATTAGAGACATGTCATCTGAGGACTATTTCTAATTGTTCTCATTTATTTTGCTTTATTACCAGACTCAATATTTGCCTCGTTCTTACATAGTAGAGCACGTTCGCACATGCGCACTCTTCAAACAGGCACTTTAAATCTTTTGACAAACTAAAATACGTAAATTACATTTGTATGTATTCTAAATAAAAGGCACTGGTTGTACTGAATGTCAGCTTGCTTATTTTTCTCAAGATAAGGATTTATAACGTTCAAATGTCTTGCAATAAAGAAACAAAGCTTCAAACCACACAACTTTGCGATGCTGTTTGAAAATGTTCGTTGGAGCGATGGTTTCGGGAAACACTGACTCGTTAAACTATGCTGATAACGACGGAACTTGTGACCATAGCTGGCTAACGATGCTTTCGGGAAACGCACCCCTGAGCGGGATTTGAACCGCGGTTTCTGGCATGGGAGGCGGACACACTAGCTTGCAGCTGCTAGCGCAAATCTTGAGACCAGGGGAGTGAGGTTTACACTCACAGCTTTTACTGGCATACGTCCGTTACACTCACCCACCTGAAACCTCACTCCCATCTGGCTCACGACATCAAATGTACCGGTCCTACTCCACCCATTAAGAGCGGGATTCGAACCGGGGGCTCCGGCGTGGGAAGCACACATGCTAACAAGGACGTAAAAGGCCGCAGCCACTAGCGTCAGTGTCTAGCGCCTCTTGGGTGTACAAGCACAGCTCTTACTGACGTACATCTGTTACACCTGCACCACTCTATGTGTATATGAATGACTGCCAAGAGCAAGAAAACATTGGAATTCAAGGGATATTTAGATATTAAACCAATTTAGACATTTTTTTTAATGTGTAGCTTTACTAAAATGAATAATTTTGCTTCTGGCTTTGGGTCACCACATAACGTCCAAAGTGAAAACTGGATCCTGAACCGCAATTTTATTTTTGAAGGTTTTCTTTCAGGAATAGCAAATAAAGCTAGTGTCACTGTACCGTACATTGTGCCAATCTCAGTGTTCAGCACTTCACATGGTGTAAAGTCCAGATATTAGGTTACCAACCAAACATTCTCCATTGTCTGTTTTAATAATTATGTCAGCTCAATCAAACACCGAAAACAACTGATGGTCTTCAAAAGTCAACTCTAATCAAGTTATTCACTGAGCAAAACGCTCGTACACAGACAAGCGTGTAGTCAGACGCACATCCAGCAGCACACACACGGATAGATTGATCCCTGGTCCTGCTCTAGCAACGGGCCTCCTTCCCTCATTAATTTTACCGAGTCCTCCAGATGGGAAACAAAATATTAATTTTATTCAGCCTAAGGCATGGAGCAGTGCGAAGGTGCTCCGTAAATCAGAGGGCTCTGGCGAAGACGCAATATCACAGGACGACCACAGAGGCCTACGGGTGGGCAGAGGCTTCAGTTTGTCATAAATGTAATTAATTGAATGGTGGGGAATGATGAATCGATCAGAACACGTGGAGCAGACGTGACTTCCTTAGAGTCATGGCAACCGCACACCAAATTATGCAAATTAATTGGCTCTACCAATGTGGCATAAAATGCTAGTGGTACTACGCTGCATGGTACATTAGTCGGTTCATCCAATAAAAAACGCATTCTTTACAAGTGAATCCTTGAGTCACAGAGCTCAAGGAAACTATTCATTTGCAGCACAGATGTGAGAGTCTGGCAGCATTTTGCAGCCCGTTCCTTGGCGGAAAGCGGCATGGGGCGAGTCGCATGTGTGAGCGGGGATGTGCAAAGAAAGAAAGAGATAAAAAGAGATGGAAATAGCGAGAAAAAGCGAGTGGGAAAAGGCTCGAACAGATGAGACACTCTCTTGACCGTGACCACAATGACATCTGGTATGGAAGCAGTACAAGTGTTGCTCATTGAAATTCTACTGTTGCCTCAAACTGATCATCTCAAAGCCCTGTGTCCAACTATTATGTCTCTTTTTTTGAGCCACTCAAGCGAGGACTTGAGAAAGTCTATTGGTCACATCTCAGATAGAGTATCACTGATTTTGTCCACAATGTTGCTCTACCACCCGCTGCTGAAATTGCTATTGTCAACACACGCACACATACGCGCTCGCGCACACGCGACGTGGCTCTAATTAAAGAGACAGTCCAATGAATGTCACCCGTGCTTTTCACATTACTGCGTCTGACTTCCCTCAATCGTGATAGACCTTGTCACATGGGTGGATTATGCTAATTGTCCATACATCTAGGGGCTTATTTCAACTTAATTTACACAAATCCTTTGCCTTGGACCTCTGAATTCATGTCTGTTATGATCAAAGGAAGGACAGATCATTCCACAAGGAAGGATATCACATATGAATATCAGGTTTAGGTCGTCAAATAGGCTATATTTTAGATCATATCCTAATTTGGCTAAATCACATATCCATTTATTGGCATTATAATGTGGTTTGTAAATATTTTGGGTCATTTTCGGTAGTAGCACCGCTTTTATGGAATGCTCTACCTTCGGGACTCAGAGACTCAACAACTTTGGATATTTTTATAAAGTCTCTAAAGACACACCTTTTCAGAGCTGCTTTTTATAAATGAATGTGTTGTTTTTTATGTATTTCATTGTTTTCCCTCTTTTTTTGTATATTGTAGCGCCTTGAGTCTAAGAAAGGCGCGTTATAAATAAAATGCATTATTATTATTATTATTATTATTATTATTATTATTTTATTAATTAACACTTTTTGTTCTATTAATCGACTCTAATCTAAACTAAAAAAAAATTAAAAAAATATTTAGCAGCTCATACATTTATATGACTTAAATGAACTATAGTAATGTTTTAAATTCTGAATTTAACTAATGTTACTTTATTGAGGCTAGTTTTAAGTATTATGATTATTGTCAGGCAATTATTATTATCATGTATTCATTTATTTATCTATTATAATTGTATTTCAACAAATCTGCTCAACAGTTTATTAACAGGATAGTTCACCCAAAAATTAAAATTACCCCATGATTTACCCACCCTCAAGCCATGAAGTCCATAAAAGTGCATCCATTAATGATAAAGGTGCTCCATGCGGCTATTATTTGTTTTCAGCTGGCGATAATCTACACACATACCATCCTTCTTGTTTTGCCAACACAATGGGGGAGGCGTAAGGACTACAACTCTCTCTAATAATGCTTGTATCCAGCAACTGGTTTATATGCGTTTTTTTACCACCTTGTACCCGAACGGAGATATCCGCCGGTACCGTTGTCGAACTGGGACCGAATCCGCCTTTGTATGCCGAGAAGACCGTGTAAAATTTTAACAGCAGAGACCTCACCTGTTCGTGTTCGTCACTGTCAACACAGACAAATCAAGTTTCTTGATGTGTTCAGGTTCAAGTTTCAAGTTTCTTGATTTGTTCCTGAAAGAAGAACTGTATAAATCTGAAGATTCACTGATGATGAAATGGATTTAACTTTCGAGACGCCATGGGGCAGGCTCACAATAAATACCCGATGCAAAGTGCCCAAACGGAGTTCCGAAAAAGCATTATATCAGTTTTACCGACAATGATGACTGGTACATAGATAGTGCTTCGGATTACCCGCATTACTGCATATGACGCCAAAAGACCTACAGGCAACCCAATTTCTGGTGGTTCAAAAAGCACAGAAAAGTGCCCTGAGCAAGTTGCGGCCACAACTTGGTGCCGTCCGTAATACGACATGCCCTACGACTTCTTGAAGTGCTACATACCTGTATGAATGGGAGAAACCATACAACTCACATAAAATCATAATAACCTTATCTCCCTGTTCCTCACTGGGACAGTGTCTAATCTCCTCCGAGCCCACATGCATGCCTCAGCCTCCTCCACCCACTCGTAAATAGCAGTACCAGATTTGCCAAACAATTTTGGACATTGTCTGTCCCTAGGCATACAAACAAACCGCTCCAGCACAACAAAATGAGTTTCGACTGACTGGGGAGGGTCAGGCACTGCTGCGGGGGTAACCACAGGAACAGAGCTAGGACCAGGTAGCTCACTTTCAAGACGCGAACAGTTCAACTTTGCCATTGTTTCTCGCAACTCCTGCATCTCACCCTCCATACTGGTCATAGCTACACTCACCCAAAAAATTATAAAAGGGCCACCGATAGAGAAATACAGCTTGCCCAAAAGGTCGAGACGCAAGCTGCTGTTTTGCTTCAGAAAAAAAATAGTAAAAAATAATCCATTATTAAAGACTAACTTAACTCCGAATTACCGCCATGATTTACTTTCTGGCTTACCCGGTAAGTCCTGCCGACTACGCCAAAATGTGGCAATACTCAAGTGGAGGGAAAACTGAATCACTATTAAATTAAACAGACTACGCCACCCAAGTGGAGTGCTGGGGAAATAACTCCCAATAACGACACACTGGTAAGTTTTAGCATTTGAAGCCAGAGATAACGTGAGACACAATGAGCAATACAAAATACTTTATTATAAAATCACCAGCTAATAAAATGATCTCGCTCTCAGGAATCTCCCAACATAACAAAAATAATTATCCAGGGCCAGGCTTAATGGGAAATAGGCAGGCCGGCTTTAACTCAGGAGGTCATCCAAACCCACCTCAAGTCACAACAAATCAGACACCACGGGCCCACACAATAAGGGAGTTGTCAGCACACACAGCACACGGTGAAGCACACACTACCAAATGAAGCATCTAGCCTCCCTTGTTCAAAAAGAAAGAGAGACACACATTAACAAAAAAACAAGAAAATCACACTAAATAATGAAAAAGAGAACCAAAGTAAAAACATTTTACAGACAAAATGTTATGGCGGCTCTTGCACTCAGGCCCCCTGATGGCACCCTCTGCAGAAAAGGCAGATAATCCACGCCTAAATGGCACCAGAATAACAGGACAGGGGAGGAAGGGGTAATAACCAATTTAGAATAAAATACATTACCAAGAAAGGGAGAAAAACAGCTTAGTAATATATAATATAGCTGCAAAATAGATCAAACCACATCAACAGAAAAAAAAATAACTAAATGGCAGATGGTGGTCACACCAAATACTGACTGGTTTATCATCTGTCGACGGTGTAGGACCATACAATTGTCTTCTTTCCGAGGCCAACGTTACCCTACTTGCCAATCAACGTATGTATTTCCATACCTCGCGCAGACATCACTGAATCTACAGAGTTAGACAGGCGTCAGTCACCAAGCACCCCGACCAAAACAGCAGGCACTTAAAGTTCTTCCTGAACCAAAACAACCAATTTATCCTGTGTTCAGGCTATAACTACTGTAATCAGGAAGAGATGGAAACCCGTGACGCTATACCACTATCAACCACTGAATTAACCTGCAGCTGTCAGGTAATACAGGTCAGTGCTCTTTTTATGTTCATTATTATTGTAATGTTATGTGCTTTGAGACATGAGCTAAACTCTTGTTTGCTCACTGTACTGCACACTGCTCCTGTGTTTTGAAGGAGCTCTGAAGGGAAGGTTGGATCTTATGCTTTCAAAGCTAGCTCGCTATTGCTAGCCACTCTGAAAGTCTCCCACCCTAACTTTAACCACCAGAAATGTATAGTGTGAAACTACAGTTTATACCCAGGAACCATTCCGTTTACTCGGAGGTTAAAATGAGTCAGGGTGTCAAAATCCAAGTAGCATGACATGGCCAATTATATTTAAACTTTTTTGAGCTAATAATTTTAGGGCACATAGACTTCCATTGTGAGAGAGCAATTCTGTACAGAATCGAAATTTATTTGGCAAACGTTAAGTAGCATTTAACCAGGAATGTTCCCTTAATATGTTTTCGCAATAACTCGACCTACCAATGACTAAAAGATCGAATTATAATTGAACAAATACCATTTTTAAAAAGCGTGTTTACAAACACCATGGCGCACACACACCAGACAGAAGAAAGGTCTGAAGACATCACATGTCACACATCCGTGCCCACACGCTTTTCTTGTGGCATTCTCCCACAAAATGGCAGCGCGAAAAAAGAAGGAAAGACAGCGCGGATCAAACAGAAAGACAAGAACGAGTGACATCTTTCTTCTAATAACAGAGAAGGTCCCTTCCAACAGCACTATCCTTCCACGGCTCTCTCTTTTTGAAATACACGTGTCACTGCAAAGTGACAAATAGCACATATTAATTAGGTACTAGACTGGGCGAGATTGCTGTTATTAACAGGGAAGGGGAAGGTCGGATTTAATTGCCTGTGACATCAAAGTCAAGTGACTGGTATTTCAAGCATCATTTAAAATGTTTGATATGGAAGCCATTGTTCTCGCATAAAGGAGCGTCTAAAAATACAAAAGGAGAATGATGGGGAGCAAAGACAGTTCTCAGGCAGTTATCTGCAGCCTGACTGCTAATATCACCAGGGCTGCTCGTGAAATGACTGGCTTCTAATGGAAGAATCTGTTCCCTTCAATTCAAAGCTGTTTTCTTGCATCTCAGTAGGGTTTATTTTCGATCCCGATTTTCGTGTTAAACTTCTCATCTGTTCTGCATTGTTAAATTGAATTCGGAAAAATCCGAAAAATGCCTCGATCTGTCAATTTCGCGCCACCCCTTTCTGTTCAATTAGCATCGAATTGTGGTAAATTTGGATTTTTTTTTCTCTAAAGAAAAAAATATTACTCCCAGGGGGAAGGTGTGCTGATGAGCTGAAATGATGTGGCTGGAAAGGATATTAATAGTATTGTACGTTTACCTTGAACTTTTAATTATTGCGAAAGCGCGACGAGCTCTGCAATTAGACATAAATAAGTGCATCGCTTTTAGTGTACAATTAGGTTGATGGCACTCATGATGGGGATTACAGATATATGGAATGAAGCAGCGGCGGCGGTCTGGCTAATGATTGGGAGGGGCCGACAGTGCAGAGAGCACCTCGCGGTTAGTCGCCGGTCGCCATGGCAACAGCACGCTCGCACTCTGTGGTCCCCAACCCCAAAATTAGTGCTGAGGTGTGCGGCTCCAAAACACATTCCAGGCTCGCTATGACAGACATCCATTTGGCAAGCTGTACCAAAAGCACTACCAAAAAAAAAAAAAAGAGAAAGATCACCGCCGCCATATCTATGTACAAACACAAGACAGACTCGTGTAAGGAAAAAAGCTCCTGCGATAAATGGAAGGAAAATTCTCTAGTCTGACTCGTAAGCACCCAGTTTGCAGTCGCGTTTATGTGCTTTGGGGGCCCTTCACTCTCGTTGCCGTTTCCGAACCCATCCACCATCTGCTAGCCACAACCATTCGGCTTTTATCATCAGTCCCAGGCTGAGGGTTACAGGCCCCTCGAGGAGGAACTACAGTAGTCCATTCAAAAGCATCACATCATGAGTGTATCCATATTAAAGCACACTCTGCCCACGACCGACGGTACAGCGAAGCCATCTTGATCCCGTCCCATCCTCGATCTCTTTCCACGCTGATTTTATTCCGCTCTAAATGGAATGTTAATGCAAACACTGTCAGCGGCAGGTCTTTAGATGTTCCGTCTCATGCATATAACATAGCTTAGCGCTGCCTCCAGAGTCTGGCGTTCTATAAGACTCACCAGGTGCACGGCTCGGCAAATTATCAGATCAACAGGGAGGCGACTACAACATCCCGATGATCGCAGGACCGCGCACCACGTCATTTAGAAAATAGCCTATTCGTTTTTCTTGCTTTTTTAGCCAGCATTAAAGATAATTTACTGACTTTCAACTCCTGATTTGTACCCAGAAACACTTAAGGAGTAAACCGCCAGCTGAGGTGCATGTTAGTGACTTCGAGTGTGGTTGTAATGCTTGTGTGAAAGGAGGAAAACTTCTTCACCTGACTGTCGAGCGGACTGTGTTTCTCTTAAAAATGGGTCATTCATCATTGAGAGTGACAAAATCTAGCAATTGTGAATGCGAAGGAGTTATGATCAATTAAGAGCGTCGTCATGGCTGATGTCTCTTATTTGATCCCGATGACTGACAAGATGAATTATTTTGTTCTAGAGTTAGCTGAAAACTCTTGCTGCATCAAAACCTGTTCGACTCGTTCAGAAGTAATAATTCATAACTGGATGTCTTTGGCTCAGCATGAGAAGTTATCAATCAGTATTAGCAAAAATGATACAAGTGTCAGTACTTTCGGATGAGTGACATGATAAATATGCCAATAAGTGATACTCATCTCATTTTAAAGCACAATAGTAATGGCAAACTGTCATCATGTAGGCTTTCAATCTTGTGTGCAACATAATGGAATATCTTTTTTTATTATTATTATTGGTTAAATTGCATAAAATTCAGTTTATTGTTGGGAAATACTATCATTTTGAGATTACTGATCAATTTGGCTGATTGTCAGAAGTGGGTAGACTAGAGTCAAAATTTAGCCATTTCAACCAGCACACTCTTTTTTACATTATTATATTGAATTTTGAGTATACTGTGAAAAATCATTTTGTCAGATCAACTTACATAATTAATGTGGTTCAGATGAGTTTTCATATTTTGATAAACATTTTTAATTTCAATGAAGCACATTTTAAAGCAACCAGGTCACTTTTTTTTAAAGTTGAACCAACACTATTTTTTTACAGTGGTGAAATTAAAAGAAAAAAAGAAAATCACATATTTTTATCACAGACTAATTTACAACCAGTTCCTATTTGATATAATATTAGCCTGGTGTTTGTTAATTGTGCCGCATCAGGCTGTTAACCAAAAGATTTAGCATAAAACACGTATTAAACGACAAACATGGCTCACGCCACCGTAAAAAAAAATATTGTTGGTTTAACTTAAAAAAATGAAGTAACCTGGTTGCTTTAAAATTTTTAAGTTCATTGAAATTGAAAAATTGAGTTGATACAATGAAGATTGATTTGACTCAAAATTAGGGCTGTCAAACGATTAATCGCGATTAATCGCATTCAAAATAAAAATCATATATTTCATATATCAATAAAAATCATAAAACCATATATCAATAAAATTTCAAAATATTAAGAACACATTTTTCTTAAATATATACATGCATGTGTGTGTATTTATATATACAAAATAAGTATACACACTACGCCCACATATATTATGTAAACACAAACTTTTATTTTGAATGCGATTAATCGCGATTAATCGTTTGACAGCCCTACTCAAAATATTAAGTTATCTGAACCACATTAAGTTGATTTAACAAAAGAAAAAAATGTTTTGATTACAAATCATGATTATATATATAATTTTTTACAGTAAAGATTGACCCTAAATGTACACTCGGCTCTCTGTGTCATCCTTCTGATGGCCATGGGTTGGAGCTGTAATTGCACAAACGGCAAAACACACACATGCACTGGTGTCGTGGCCTTGCAGGGAGGGGTTCGGAGAGAAAATACATATTGATAAAGTGCTGTGGTGGTCCCCAACAGAAGCGGTCCCTCGACGAGTCACAGATTGGAATTATAATGAGTGGGATTACCGCAGCACCCCCCTGTCCCACGCACACACACTCACACACACACATCACCCCTGTGTGAGTGTGCCACGACACTGGGCTCTGCCCCGCGTGGACGACAGGAAGCCGAGCGCGGGTGAGGAACATACTGACGTTAATTAACAACATCTGACACAGATGCTACGCTTGTACTCGCACAAGAGGTGGTCCGGCACATTATTAAATTTCGGGTTATTTCCTTTCATTTGGCACCCCCATTTCCACTCTTTCCTCCACTCTCCATTTTTAATCTCCTACACACACTGTCCTCTCTGTCCATCAGGGATGCAACTGAACAGGCTTCCGACGCAATTAGGCTTTTTCTTAATTTCCAATAACGAACTGCTCTTTTGTAATGTCCCCGTCGCATTATTTGCACTCTCACCTTCATTTGCTCCAATCTGTTTAAATCTGCGATCCTGAAAATATTGTGACATAAAACCTAACTGTCAGGCCACATATGGTGAGCTTTCAACCTCCGGGCCTTCATATGAGATGTACAGCTAGTATAGAGGTAATTGACCTCTGGAGATGGAACAGATATTGTACTGTAATATTCAAATGGAGGACAACCTTTTTCTGTCGATCCATCAGGAGGTGTTGAAACAAAAGGACTCTGGTTGAACTCGTTATTACACCATACCTCCGTAATTAACCCCAACCTTCTACTGTTGTTACACCATGTCAGGGTGGGGAGAGCGTTAACATATGTTTAATATCTCCTGCAACTAATCAAGGGACCAAAAACTGAAATAGACGTGTGAGTCTGTAAACGTGTTGATAAGCAGCACATATGTCAAAAAGAGATTTGCAGAGATCTAGAAATTGTGTGTGTGTGTGTGCTACTGTAAGACTCAAATCAGTGCAGTCTGAGAAATGAAAACCGCCTGATCGGTTAAAGGAAAAGAAGCCCAATGTCATTGATTCTTTACGTTGCGTCTTGCCCTGTCTTTTTAATTACCCTCATACATCACGTGTTAAATGCCACACGTTTACCTGCTGCGGGTTTGGCCGTCCTGTGTGACCCGCTGAGAACTGGACCGGCTGATGGAGAGGAGATGTGGCGTCACTACGGGAAAGTCACCACAGAGGTCACAAAACAATGACTGCTGAAGTGCTCCTCTGTGCATTTACACATACTAAAATATCTGGAGGTTCATGAGCATAGCTACATTTTGAGATGCTATCTATCAAATGTATTTGACCTTTATTGTCTGCTTAACCCCAGACTGTCCGATGGGGCCCAAAGTAATCGTCATCAGCTTTTGTTTGTGTGAGGGCACGAATTAGCCCTGGCTATACTTCTGGTTTTGCCACAGAGATGTTAAACAATGAAATGCGAATAATTTCGATAGGTAAATATGATAAATCATTGTAGAATGCCGCGAGCTTTCAGCGGTGTGTAAGGCAGAAGGGGTGGGGCATCTGAAGCGTTCTGCTGCCGCCCCCTGCTGGTAATCTCTTTTGATTTCTCCCCCTGTGTGGCCACTTAAAAAACACCCCCAGCCGTCTCTCTCTCTCTCTCTCTCTCTCTCTCTCTCTCTCTCTCTCTCTCTCTCTCTCTCTCTCTCTCTCTCTCTCTGAATTTACCATCAATAGCCTCAGAACAGAAACGCTAGTGAAGGGAAATGTACATGTTTTATTTCATCATTTTTTTTGTCAGGTTTAAATGTACGGGTTTTATTTATTTTATTACTTTAGGCTATTTCAGTTCGCCTGCAAATTGAAATACACAATTAAAGAGATTTTATTTTATTACAAAGTCATTAAAGTAATGAATATATCTACTGATAGCGTAGAAATGCATGCGTATAGTTTTTGCAAAACAGCGTTGAATTGTACAACATCGCCTTTATGGACTGACATTAAAACTTTATTTTGCACATATATTTTTTTTTCCAAGACATTTCCCATTTTTTGTAAAGAAACCTTTTAAGATATTTTAGATTAAGTTCGAAATTACACTTACCGAGTGTTCATTTGAACTCCGACTGCAATGACGTAGGCTATTGATGCATTCTGACATGTGATTGGTCTTCAGTTTCACTGTAAACAAATTAATAAAAAAAAAATAAATGTATGTAAAATATTAATACATTGAGGATATATTTGTCATAGTTTTAAAGTAAAATCATTAATCATAAAATTCATATAAATATGCCAAAATGTGGGTTTAACTGGAAAAAGTGTTGTTGGTTTAAATTTAAAAAAAAAAGTAATTTAGTTGATTGCCTAAAAATTTGAGTTAACTCAATGAAGGAGATTGATTTAATAAATAGAAACTCAAAATATGATGTTCTCTGAAACACCAGCAAGTCAATTTGAAAAATCACTCATTTTAAATGTATAAAAAAAAGAATAAACGGAAATTATTGTGAATGTGAAATCAATCGAAATCAAGTTGTTGTGTTGTTTATGTAAAATCAAAGTTGTTGTCATTATGAAAAACACATTTACAACACTCGAAAACACTCGTTGCTTTCCAACACAAATTTAAATGATCTAAATTATTCACGTGGCTTACCTATATCGATTTTATAAAAAATAAATAAATAAACAAATCATGAATTAAAACTAATTTTAAAAATATCGTTATATCTTTCGATTAGTGTCTTATATTAGCACTATTATTGTATTAGCCACTTATTTTGCGCGACGTCGCTTTCCCACCATAATCAGTGTGTTTTTAAAAAGCGAGATTCGACTCCATGTTTTTGACAGGGTTACAGCTGCTGGACACATGCTGGTGAGCGGTGGTCTCAGACTGGTGGAGGTGGCATTAGTGCCCTCAGCGGTGCAAAGGGGGGCTCAAACCAGACAATGGTCCGCCAAAAACTGTGTCTGTAGCCTACCTCAATTGTTCAAATTAACTGCGAGGTCTGGAGATTTCCACAACACGGATCAGTCATACGGTTGCCATATAAAAATGTATATCGAAATGAATTATTCACCGCGGATTGTCTGCAGCCCTAATTGATAAAAGGATGTGTTTATTTAAGCTGACGACTTTTCATATGTAAGATTGCGTGTCCATTGTTCTCCGGAGGGCCCGTCAAGGTGAGATGAGACAGGGGCCACTCATTCTTCATGAACAAAAGGAACAAATGAATGCGCACACACTCCCTAATGGTTTTCCCGTATACTTGGGTCCACGGGAGATAAGTCTAACAAAATTAGTATGCAAAAGAGCCACTCTCTTGAGGCCTATAATTTTCTTTGCAAATTATTTCCGTTTTGAGGATGAAACAAACACGACAATGCCGTTGTAAGCGCTGGTTCGGGATGTGTGCGTGCCTTCAAGCTCCTAAAAGAAGAAGGATTTGAAGATGTTAACCCTCGTCAGCAGGTGGTTTTGGAAAGGAGAGAGAGAAAAACAACTAAAACCAGAAAAGATTCTGCTCGGTTCATATTTAGTTGATTACATTTGGCATAATGCCCTGGCGAAAAGGGCCCACGGAATCCAGAAGAGCCATTGCTTTGAGAGAGGCTTGCATGAGTTCTTCAGCCCCATGCTGTGCCATCTTTTTCATCAGTTAACTTAATTAAACATATATCCACCCGAGACTGTTCTCATATTCTCTACCAGTTTAGCTTTTGTTAACTGTCTTCAAACAGTCCCTCAAGTGTAAAACGCTGTTATTTACATGAACTTTGCTCTTCTAAACCCAAGGGCTTGATGCTTTTCTACTTTATTGTGCTTTATTATTCGATTCTTCGAGTCTTTTTTTTTTCTTCGAACACAATTAGCGGTTAACCTTTTTTTTGTTTACCTATATTTTAAATAATAATAACATTGTTTATTTTTTTATTATTGCAGTTATTACTGAACACAATACAAATCCGTTTTGACATAATAATTAATTTGTACAGTTCATTTATTATTAGTCTGCAATTATGCAGATCGTTAAAGATTACTTTAGTTTATTTAGAAGGACGCGCACTCATTGTAATGAATAATTTATTTATTTCTGGAGTCCAATCTCTCCTCCTGTTTCCCGTACCGTTTCTTAATGCACCATATAAGGAAAAACTCATAAATTCTGATTCTTCGGATTGTTTACATTAAACGCAAATGCATGTCTTTATAAGTGAAATGCGTGCACGCGCGCGTTTATTACATCCAGAGTCTATGAACGTTAATTGCTCCGTTTCCCTATCATAAATGCGCGTATAAATCACAGCACTGTATAACAATACTCTGTCTGTATTTTTACGTTCCTAACGTGGTCTGCAGTAGCTCTCTTTTCCAATAAATCATGCACTTACTTCCCAGGAGCTTCCTGCTCTGTGGTGAAGATTAGGACCCCGTGTCTTACTGAAAGCCAGGAGCAGTTTGAAATTATCAAGAGTTTAAAGTCATAACAGTATTTAATGCACTTCTAGAGCTGTGTATATATTTGTGACACTAAGAATTGCTAAAATGTTAACCGTTTCTGAGCACAAAAACAATTTGAACGTATTAAAATGCTATTAATGTAATAAGAAATGGCACTGTATTACTTTATTATGTACTAATAATCACTTAATAATACAACAACATAATATTAATAAATAATAAATTAATAACAGACATATTGCCAATATATTATTTAATATTTCGAAATGGTAACGTGAACGCTTGCTTTCCGTCGAATGAGCTTTTATACACAAATACATTATATCAATCCCACGAGCGTAAAAATATTGAATATGAAATTAAATTAAAAAGAAAAAAGAAAAAAAAAAGCCCGGACGTTGATGGGAATTATTATGAGCAAGTATGACAATCGAAGACAACATCTGGCCGTGAATTTTCACTGAACAAACATCCAGACATGCTCAAATAATTAGATTTGTAATGTGATTATTTTATCTGTTCGTGCCTGTTTACCATTAGACAATTTAATTACTTTTTTCATTTACTTATGTTAATTTTTTTTATTAACATTTAAAAAAACCTAATTGTTCAATGAGTAATTTGTTTAAAAACACCTGTTTCCATTTCACATTCATTTGTGATGGTTGGCTAGAGTAGGTCGTTTCTGTTTAAATGTTTGTTATTGTAAATTGATTTAATTTAACTTTCAGTTTAGATCTGGCCAAAGGGTCTTTGACACACAAGTAACGTTTAAAATGTAAAGTCTTAAAAGTATAGCCATGTTGGTTAAATCAAAATAGCAAGGTTGGAATATTTTTTTGTTTTTGGTAAATATTTAAGACTTACATATTTTTTTAACGGATAAACCTTGTAACTTATTTAGCTTACTTTTAACACACTGCTATTGTGTTTACTGAGAATTCACTTTTAATTGCACAGATGCATGAGAGTGTAATTAGTCAAAGATAAGGCTAAAGCAGGGCATATTTGAATAGTTTCCTCATTAACCTTGGCTTGGGAATGTAGCCTACATTGTGCCATACAGTCTTGTGCTACATTAGTTTTAGTGGCAGTCTGTGAAGTGCTGCTCTCCCCTGGTTATGGAGGAGAAAGTAATACATGGGGACTCATTTCTGCATGTGTCTGTGTCATAACCCCGGCCAGGGTGTCATATTCCTCTCTTCCCTCATCTGGCCCAGCATGGGAGCCCTAATACACACATCTCTGTGCAGCGCCTCTCCAACTAAATGGACGGATTTGCACATTTCCTGAGTCGCTCACACCCAATTCCCTCACTCTGTTAATGCCGGTTAATTTTTTACAAATAATGCCCGGGCAAATCAGTCTTTGGAAGTGTTATATCATTTATTGCGAGGACTTCTGTGAACTTCTTTTTGAAAAATTAATGCCTTTAATTTTGGTTGATGGCAACATCAGCACAGCTCCGTAAATTGCAGTTTAATGAGATTTTGCTACAGGGGATAATCTGCTACTGACAGAAAAACATCTTGAAAACATCTGTAGACCTATGATTTCACTCTGACGATTAAACCCCCAACCCCCCGCGTCTCAGAGCACTGAGCAAGAAAAATGGTCAGTTTAAAAAGTTACACTCCGCCATCCGATCTGATGGAAACGACTTGGAGGAAACTTGACGCTGTTTTACTTCTATTTGTCCGTGTAATGAACGTCTCTGGGTTGTTTAATAGTTAACGTCCAGCTATCTTTGCATTGCTGTGGGAGTCTAGCGGCCAACATAATGAGCAATGCTTTATACGAGTCCTAAATGAGCAATTTGCTCCTCCAACCCAAGCCTGGAGATGCGATGTAAGGTTCATTACCCTCAAGTGGACAGCAACCTAATGAATTCTTCTCGACGACTATTATCGTCGTGAGTCAGGCCGTGCAAAATGACATCCTTTCAAGCTTTGTTTGCTGGTAGAGGTCAGCATGCACTTGGCCAAATACCCTAACTTGGAAAGAGCTGATGGCAAGAATTGGTAAAGATCCTGTCAAGAGGTCAGCCTTCTCAACACCTGTCCTTGTGCTTTTCTGACTTTCAAAGTTAGAACTACTTCCGTCTGGTACCTAATGCCGTTAACACATTTTATTGTAAGGTTTTATAAAGCTGACATTGAAACGATGACTTTGAAACCAGCACGAACTCATTGCCTATTAATTAAAACATCAGCATTTCAATTTCAGTTTCCGTAAACTTGTTGGCTGCGCCGTGACATTTGAGTAAGCACAGTCAAGGAGGAATGTACACCCACGTCCCTGTCCTCTAAAGCCCATGCGCTCCCAGGACTCTGCAATGTAGATTACTTCCTCCAGGGAGTCTGGAGAGAATCCCAATCCCTGCAACTTTTCCAGTGAACAGACAGATTTGGCCCACCTCCAGCAAAAATAGACCATTCCATGCAGAGAGTACGCTACGCCAGAAAGCCCAAAATTATATCTGACACATTGGGTCACATCAACTTGTTTTTAATGTCTCTCACTCTCTCTGGTTCTAACTCAGAGAGAATGCGAATATGATCATTTCAACAAAAAACGACAGACTCCCATTGAGTAAAACCAATTAGAAAATTACAAATGTGCTTTAAACACCCACTCCCATTTATTCAAGAGATATTCATTTTTTTGGGATTCATTTCCTAATTGTTTCCTATGGGATCCACTCCTCGATGTAAACCCAGAAACAGCAGGTATAACCGAGAAAATTACAGAGTGACGCAGTACAGGAAGCAGAAGAGAAATGCTCTGTGATTTGAGTTTTTCATTGAAGACCACTCTGGAATTTCCTTACATTTATGGTCGCATCATGAAAGTGATTTGGATGAAGTCCACCTGCGATCCTTTCACCCAATGCAGACAAAGACGCATAATCAATTGTTCCGTGGAGAAAAAATGATCTTTCGGAAAACGAGCATCTGTCATTGATCCGAAAAACTGATATTCATGAGGCAAGAAAAATCAAAGATTGAGTATTAACCAACCCATCCCTACTCTCTCTTTCAAAGCACAGCCCATAAGGCTTTGTTCTCCGATGTGACTTGCCACACCATCAGCAGTGATTGGTGCCACGAACGATGCCAGGAAGAGAGCATTGACTCTGCAGGGTTCTCCATTTTCAATGGCGTGAATGGACACCTCTTGTCTAGCGATGGCACTGCTGTGCTCTTTCAGATGGAGGCACATGTCACACCCAGACTCATCATGCCAGCCACCAGCAGAGAGGCCAGGGCACAGCGCCCATGACTACTATCGCAAAAACCGAAGTTCAGCGGCAAAAGGCAAGACTGAATTAGCGTAATATCAAAATGCGGGACTCAAATCATACGGCAAGAGAATGAGCGACCGCTCCTAATTTCCAACGTATTATGGACACGGTCATCCATTTCCCCTCGAGATTAGTCAGAATACCCATTGGTGGCCGTTCTGGTCAACTGAACCAGCAAAGGGTGAGCCAAACAGGCCTGCGAATGTCATATTTGTGGCGATCTGCTCGAAATCCATTCCAGAGTGTTGCACGGCCACTCTCAAGAGCTCATCAACACCAAAAGCCACTTCCCAATCCTTAAAATGGACAAACCGGACGCGGAAACCGAGAACAATACGCTTGCACGCACAATGGCACGTATCGGAGACCGTGTGATTATGAGCACCAGGGAGTTTGCCTTCCCTTATTCATCCCCAGTCCCGTTTTGAAGAGACCAGATCCAGGGGTGCCAAATTAAGCGGAGTGCTGATATGTGCTGGCTGCATAGAGTAATGAGCAGGCCCAGAGGATATTTGCAGGGTCACACAAAGGAGTTGGTGTGGAGTGGCAAAGAAAATCGGGCGTACAGCAGGAAGCCGAGCTACTAAATTCTGCAGGCCATCCTCATCTGCTGTCATCAGCAAAACGAGCTCCCCATCCCTTCAACAAGAGCTCGGCTAGGGGATGGGTCTCGTAGCTGTTTTCCTTATGCCACGGACCCGTAGAAAACCCTGTTGGGCTACTTGTACGTTCAGTGACTCTGGGAAAAAGAAAGAATAATGAGAGGCTCGGAGGAAATTGTAACGATTTCTGGTCATTAAGATTTAACAGCATTTAACAGCTCTGTTTGTCTGTCTGGACTCTTTTCGAGGCCTGGTCCGGTTTAGATCCCACTAAGCCACGCGAGGCGTTTATCACAAGGAATCATTGTAAACCACATTTTCAACACTCTCTATGGCAAGCCCAACAAAGAGCCATTTTACATCGCTACCATGACTATAAAGCGAGTCCAACTGTTTTCCCAACGTGGGGTATAATGGAATTAATAACGTCGACTGCGCATTTGCCGGGAATTCCCATGAGGCCTGCAGATTTTTATAACTCCGCAGTGTAATGCTAAGGGTTCGGAGGGGAAGATTTACTGGCTTTGAGAATCTAATGATACCGAACACTGACTTTGCGATTGCTCCAGCCAGCTAGTTTGCATGACAATCTGGATAACAATGGCCCCTTTTCAGATTAAGTGTGTGGGGGCTTATTATGATTGCTCTTTGTTCTAGATCCGTTATACTCCCGAAATGTTGACGTTGTCCGATATCGAACGGCTAACATTGCCTCTCCTAATATTTGACAACTGAGTCGTTTAATTACTTTAACGTTTATTACACCGACCATAAAGACGTTTAGGTGTTCATATTTCCTTTGTGTTGTCGCAAGCAATTATAGGTGCAGCCATCTATTTACGTGATGAATCCACTTTTGCATGATAAATAAAGAAATGAGTCAAAGCTCCACTTTATATTCAGTAATTAAAGTGAAAAATATAGTCACAATGCAAATCCTTAATTGGACTCCAGGAGAGAGATTCAGAATTTCTCTTTAATAATAAGAGATGACTGGGGACAGGGGGGAAAAAAAGAGCATGCTGAAATGTGATTCTGGAAGTTCAATTAATCAAGAACAGAAAACAACCAATTTAGCAAAGAGCTGTTCATTCAGGGAATCACATGGCTCAGGTAATGTTCTTTTAATCATCTCTATGTGACATTATACTTTTCATGTCACAACAGATGAATGAAGAAAAAAAACGGCATTGCATTTGAGGAAGATAATATCTCTTATGTCGCACAAACTGAATGGTTAATGCTTTTATTTTCAAGCATGACAGTCACATTTCTGAGGTAGCAACGGTAAACAGGCCAATACAAACAAAGTGTGGGCCTTAAATTTAAATCTGTTATTTCCACACCATCTGCAAAGGGCCTCAGTCACACCTGCTCTGAACGCTTTTCAAAATGTCAGCTGAAAGCTTACCCATTCAGTAACCAATTGCACTTCAAATCTGGGGTACATACACTCTAAAAATTGCTGGGTTGTTTTAACCCAACTTTGGGTCAAATATGGACAAACCCAGCCATTGGGTTCCATTTTTTGATTACGTTTTTAACCCAACACTTGGGTTTGTCCGTATTTGACCCAAAGTTGGGTTAAAACAACCCACCATTTTTTGGAGTGTAACAACATGAACTGATAAGGAATGTGTCAATAGGGTCATTCTGGCATAAACGATTTAGCATTGGCCGATTGCTTTAAAGAGTACCTATTATGTCATTTAAAATGTTCCTAATATTGTTCTGGGAGTCCCCAACAACAGTTTTACAAGCATGCAATGACAAAAAAACACTTTTGTTGTCTTATAATATGCATTTATTTTTACCTCAATTGCCCACCGACTCCCATATGAATCGTTTTAGCGAGTCCTTATACCAAAACCCGCCTTTGCGTGACGCTAATCTGCGGTGATTGGTCAGATGACCTAGTCAGTTGTGATTGGTATTCTCTGTGCAGAAAAACGGAACTCTTATTACCTTAAATGGGTTCTCAACTCCGGTCCTCGCGACTGCTCTGCATATTGTGTATGTCTCCCTCATTTAACACACCTCAGATCCTCAGCTCGTTAGGATAGAGCCGGCTCGCGAATCCATACTTTATAGCGTTTAGGTTTGTGAAGCAATCATCTTCAAAATGACGCGAACACAGAACAAGGTTTGGGCTATACTTGTGTGGTATAGCAGTACTTGTTGTATATGAACTGCAGCCACTTAGTCTTCAAATACTCCTCACTTGGCAGGTGAAAAAAGTTCGCTTTTGCGTCGCACTTCAAAACACAGCGTCTCGTCGACATGATTGTTTTCCGAAGCCCAGATCTCGAAAAACGACAGAGTCCAGAAAGGTGCGGTGGGTCCAAACCTCCATGCTCTCAGACCTCCCTGGCCAGCCCAGGCAGGGTGGCCCGTCCTGGGCCAGTTTCAGATTTGCCCGCCACCCCTGGAGCTCCGGTTTTCCCTGGCGTCTCCGAGCGCAATAAGTGGGCGTTTCTTATTCAAATAACTTGTCAAGTTGACGTCAACCAGACAAAGGAAAAGCATCGTTCTTCGAACGATTCATATCAGCGACTCAGAGTCGACCCTTGTTTTTGAGAGACAATAACTTTGTATACGATGAACTTTCATGTTTAAAACTTTGCAGGATGTTTTCGTTCACTTAGATCTATGTTAAACACTACATGAAGGGCAATTTTCAAAAACCCAAAATAGGTACCCTTTAAAGTCAGCCTTTAACATTCCTTCCCTAGACGGCACAAAACAAGAAGAAGTGTCATGGAACTCGTTGGACTCGTTGGACTTTAGCTGTGTCGCGACAGTATTGGAGTCAGTGTGAGGAGCCGGTGCAAGAGAAGACCAGCGGGACTTGCCCTCTGCCCAATGTATCTCTTTCAGAGCGGGACAGACACAGGCCTTGGCTGTACCCTGCTGGGTCCTTCTGAAACCAGAGACTGTTGAAGTGAACGTCAGCACTGTCCGGCCAGTCCACAATGTCTTCCAGCCTCTCTGGCGCTCCAAAGTGCCCTGTCGCACAGAGATGTTTCGGACAGTCTGGTCAGCCAGGCTGCCGTCCCACACCCCCCCCTCCATTCTGACTCGACCAGACCAGGGCACGGACCACCCTGGGCTGGTCAGCAACCCCTGCTTACACCTGCCATAAAACTTAAAAGCTACAGTCCCATCCTAAGGCTTTGAAGTGTTCAAAGCATAGCTCCCTGACCTTTGATGCAACTTTGGCCGCAACACATGTTTGGCGCACCACGTATAAAGCAAACCTCTCTCAGGCTTCGGTCCACGGCCTGTTGGTTTACATGTGTGAGATGCAGGGGCCCACGCATGGCAGCCATGCATACCCATCATGCGGTTCCCACCAGCGAGGGGGGCCCTTGAGCGGGAAAAGAAGAGGGCAGGAAGAACTGGCCCCTTCTGACCCCCTCATGTGTTCACTACTCATCCATACAAACCAACCCAACTCCCATCCCCCCAGTGCCTCTTTACAAACTACATATCTCGTGCTTCATACGCCCAAAAAGCGCTTACTGACTTCAGGAGGCACTGGGAAGTGAAAGCAAAATCAATGAAATCCTAATAGTGTGGGCCTCTTACACCGACTAAAAGAATTTTAGACTAAAGGATCGATGTTCTTGGCTGTTTTGTCTGACAAAACACTGAATCTTTGTGCAAGAAATATATACGTTGTGTTTGTGCAGATGTGAATATCATCGATTCAGGATAAACTTTCGATGATTTGTGTCCCTACAAAACAGAAGGGTCTGAAGGGTAATTCCCTTACGTTTTCATTGCCATCCCCGCCAGATCAAACAGTAAAGCATTATTTGCAAGCCCGGCTTGTCTATGTTATATGAGGCGTTATATATCTGCATAAATACTGGTGCTCATAATCGCATAAGGCCCGATTATACTACCTTAACCGATCATGGCTCTGTAAATGTCAAACATAGCACTTTGATATAGTGTCCGCCTCAGGGTGCATACTTTTACAGTCGGAGTGACAGTGTCATAATGACACAATGCCCACATGACCTGTGCTATAAATGCATGCAATTGTGTAGCGCCATTCAGATCCTTTAAACTCACATGCGTAAATGCCTGTGGTAGGTGTTCTTACATATTACACATACTACATTTTGTGCAATATATAAGACCATGTGTGATTTAAATGGTTTCAAATGTGTGGCATTAAGAAATTAAACTTTACTTGACATTTCTTTAATGTTCACTCTAAAAAATGCTGGGTTATTTAAACCCCAATTTGGGTCAAACATTGACAAACCCAAATATTGGGTTAAAATTCAATTAAAAAAAACAGTTTAAAGTGAAAGTTTAGGTTGGTTTAAAATTTGAAATGACATTTTTTTAACCCAATATTGGGTTTGTCCATATTTTACCCAATTTTCGAGTTCAAACAACCCAGTTTAGAGTGTAAAAAAAAAAAAATGATAAAACTCCAAAATAAGGTCTCATTTGTTAACATTAGTTTATATATTACCTAACTTGAACAATCTTTTCAACAAACATTCAATATCTTTGTCAATGTTGTAAAATACAATTGTTCATTAGTTCACAGTGCATTGCATAAAAAAAACGTTGGGTTGTTTCAGCCCAAATTTGGGTCAAATATGGAAAATCCCAAATGTTGGGTTAAAAATGTAATTTAAAATTTTCAAACTTTCACTTTCAAATTTTATATTTAACCCAATATTTAGGTTTGTCCATATTTGACCCAAATTTGGGTTGAAACAACCCAGCATTTTTTAGAGTGTAACAATACAACATTTGATTTCAAAATGTATTATTAAATGTTGAATTAACATTGTTTTTTAACAAATTAAACCTCATTTTAAAGTGTCACCAATAGAACATATAATGTTTAAAATGACATATGTGACAATTACATTAAAATTTAAGATTAAAACTTGAGAAAATAAATTGTGAAATGTGAAACATTTCCCATAAGCTTGCAAGTCAAACGATAATTCATCCACTACATGAGCTTCCAGCATGATGCATTTAAGATTATTGCATTTCTGCAGTTTCGTAATCTGTTACTTCAAAATCTCACTCTTGTATTTATCCATGGGCTTCAGGAGTAGCATGTGCATCTCAAGGCAACTGAACGGGTCAGACAAATGCTGACTTGGCTGAGACAGCAGCTCCAAATGCCGTGAGCTTTCTCGAACTATGACCTTTGGAATGCACAGTCAACAAAGATTTTCGGCGCAAGATAGTTCTGCGAGAAATTCGACTCAATTCCGGTGCATCGTTTATCCCGGCAGACAGTCGCAGCGCTCATATATAAACCCGATGGATAGGTCGTGCACAACAAAAACGATAATCCCCATGTCTCAACAGGTTTAATCCCATAAAGACTATACGATTGCGTTGCTCTTGATCATTTAAATAACAAAAGCGCAATCTGAATTTGTGTTGTGAAGAGTGGCAGCATAATCTCACTGTTCTCCATTAGATGAAGTGTTTTGAATACGGTGGCCTTCTGGGAGTTAGACTGGGCCTGAGCAACACCCTGCAACGAGGATTACTATAGCATAACAGTACTATAACAGTATGGGCGCAAGTCATTTCAGTATGGCTGTCAACACCTATGTGTCTGCTGACATGACAAGCCCTTTAAACTGTGACGAGCATAAATCAAGAGGCCATTCTGAAACAACAGGGTCGTATTCTTCCCCTGTCGTGCTTGGACCTCCAGTCCCTGCATGGGGCACCATTCCAGGCCTGGCTGGAGCGGGGCGCGCCTGAGGAGTGCCATACGGAACCAGGCACCACACGTCTCCTCCATCAGTGTAAATTCTAAAACCTGCACAACAACGTTCAACAAGTCATCACAGCTTTAGTATACCTGTCACTGCTGTTCAGGGAGTGCACGATTGTTGCTATTCAATTCTCAAACACCCACCCGCTCCTACACCCACTGCTGCCATGAAGATTGACTGCATGCTTTTTTTCTTTTTTGATGACATTATTATTATTTTATTTCAGAGGAGAAATTGTAATGATCGTTTTTGAAAGTCAATTTAGTTACAAAATGGATAGGTTTGCAGAGTTGAAACATGGTAACAGAACAGATCTTCATTAGTCCAAAGACTGCTTCTCAAACACACATGGTGATTGTGATATTGTACAAACTGTATATTGTCTCCCCTTACACTAACACTAACCCTAAACCACAGAAAACTGTCTGCATTCTTACATTTCCAAAAAACAAAATATGACAGTATGATTTATAAGCTGTTTTCCTCCTGAGGACCAAACAATGTCCCCACAAGGACAAGGATTTCGGATACTGCCAACTTTTTGGTTCACCAGTCCACACACAAGTAGGGTTTCCATGTTGATTTTTATATTGTATGAACTGTATATTCTGTCCCATTAACCCATTAACCTACCCATGTAAACTGAAAACTTTCTGCTATTTTAGATTTTTTTTAAAAGTATGTAGGCCTATGATTTATAAACGTGTTTCCTCATTGGAATAAAAAAATGCTCAAAATTGACTGGTTTTACTATATTACAGATAAGGTAGGGAATAATGTCCTTTTATTGGGAGGACATACCTATATATTGAGTATAGGGAATACCCCCCAACACACACACACACACACACACACACAGATACAATGTCCTGAGTAATTAAAGTGTAAAACAATAACCATTTGCATACAAATTTGTGATGTTCCATTTAAAAAAAATCAAAAAATTAAAAAAAAAAATATATCATTTTTCATTCAGGTTATTAACTTCATATAATTTCAATTACAAAACTTTTTTTTTTGTAAAACTTTGCTCAACATGAAATACCCGTATATCTGACCAGTTCTCCGTAGGCTATATTTCATGTTGACTGTAGAGGGTTTTACTCTGTACTTTTATCTCCCCGTGAAACTCTTGAAACTGTGTCAGGCAGTTAAATTGAGCATGGAAAACACTTTGTGTTTGTTTATTTGTTGGTGTTTGTTTACGGGTGTACGCAACCACATGAACTGAGTCTATGAGTTCTCGTACCTCATTAAGCATTGACGAGAAGTTCCGAGTGAATGGACATCTGGGAGGAAAAAAAAAACTTTAGAAACACCGGGAATTGATGGTCTATATGACCATTAGCATATTGTGGAATAGCCTAACTGTTTTATGTGTTCCTTTAAATTTCTCTTAATGAAAAGTGGGCTGCAATACTACCAAATAAATTATTATTTAAACAGAGGATCGAGCCCACATAGCCTACTAAGACCTAGCGATTACCAATAACTCATTCACGCAAATCATGTTGACTTTGACCAGAGATGACACCGCCTGCTCTTTGTGTGTACCTCGAGACTCTCCGTCACTCCACTTCTCCTGGAGGGCTGTTTTACTAAGACATTGTGAAGGCCACTGACAGTGTCTTCAGTGGAGGAGGTGAAGGCTGAACATCCCTCTCTGTTCTTGTGCACTGAGCTGACTGAGGTCAGTCTATCTCGGTACAATGGTGGGCCGGGCAGCTGTTGTGCCCCGACAAAAGGTTCAGTGCTGTTTACTTAGCAACGAATTAAAGACGCATGTGTTACAAACCTGCACATGCGGGATAAAAAAGCCTTGGAGAAAAATCTGCCATGCGAGATGAGTTTCAGGAAGTGTGGTTTTCCTTTTTATCCATTAGATAGGCTACACTTCAGAAGATTTTTACATTTGCAATTAAAAACAAAATGACATTTTATGAAAAAGACCCATTAACAAACATTCAAGCATACTTTAAAATATCTATTTTAAATGTGTAATATATATTTTATTTTAATGTGTAATATATATATATATATATATATATATATATATATATATATATATATATATATATATATATATATATATATAGCCTATATATATAATGTGTGTGCGTGTGTTAAATCTGTAAATCTGTATACAGTTTCTCTTAGCCTCTCTCTCGCTTCATTGAGGGTCTATAACTGCTTTGGCTTCGCTTCGAAGAATGTCCTGGAAACGGAGATCAGGCGGCTATCCAATTCTTGCCAAATACTTAGAAGTCAACATCGTCTATCTTTGATTCACAGACGCATCCACGCTCCCAAGAGTTCACCCTTTGATCCCTTTCATTTTTTTCTCCCTCCTGTTCCTACACCAGATCTGTTATGCGCTAAAATTCTTTGGTTTTCCATAGAAACATCTCCTTTCCCTGGGAATATTGATGTTTTCTTCCTCGCGGGGGTTATGATATGGTGAATCAGAATCTCAAAGCCACGGACAATGGCAGTATTCATGGTCACTTTTTGTCTTTGTCTGGTTTTGTCTTGTTGTTCAAACCCCTCGTTTCTCAAATGAATACAAATATTGTTTATTCTGTTGATGTCCACGTTCTAGTCACTTCAGCTGCTTTTCAACGTTTCAACTCTTTGTTGGAGCAGCAGGTTCTGTACACTGGAGAGAATATAGACTTGAAGGAGGCCTCTTTCTTTCTTTCTTTCTTTCTTTCTTTCTTTCTTTCTTTCTTTCTTTCTTTCTTTCTTTCTTTCTTTCTTTCTTTCGAAATTCATGCACATCAAAAAAAGTCCATCGTTAATGTTCCTTGTATGGAAAAATGTTTCACTCATATCAACAATGTGTTGTGGAATCATATTGTGACATGTGCGCGCGGAACGCTTAATTTCCCTCAGTAAGCCATGGCAAATTCATATGCTCTATGAATTAAAAAGAGCCCTTTCCCCGTCTTCTTTCTCTCCAGCATTGACATATCTGCTCCAGCACACTTTCACTCCCCATTGTCATCATGTCACCCCAACAATGTTCATCTCCTGGACACCAATTTTAGAGCTCTTTGATCTACCGAGTGAAAAGAACAAAGTTATGGAGAGAAGGGGCTTTTGTGTTCCGGCTTTTAGATGTTCTTAATATTACTGGACAATGTGGAAAACCAGATAATTGATGATTGATGTCATACAGTTTAAGAATTTTTCAGCGGAGTTTCAAATTATGCACATATGAAATGAACCAGCTGATGAAGACAGATACATGAGTAAAATAATACGAAGTCGCTGTAAAAGTCGAAATGAACTTTTATTGTTGCTAATTTGATACCGAAATCCAGAGATTCATCTGGTCCCCGTTGGCCAGCGTGTTTAATATGGGCCATGCATTAATTCCGAGATGCGGCTTTTATGTGTCTAGTGTCAACTTTCATGGCTCTCTGTTTGAATTACATGAGCAATCATCAAGTAACCCTCCCTCCCACTCCACCTTCCCTCGCGCGCGCGCACTCCCTCTCTCCCTTTCTCTCTCTCAGTCCTTCTCACTATCCTTCAAACATGCATTTTAAATGTAATCTATTTTCAAATTAAGCATTAAAACATCAATAATTGACAACAACAATCATTTCTTTAAACATGACCGACTCCAGTGAGGCTCTTTAAACCTCAGTGAACAACATTTAAGCTACATTGTTGTTATGTCACTGTAAAAAAAATAATAATTTCATGATTTACCACAACTTTATCCTTTGCTACATCAACTTAGATAATTAATGAGGTTCAAATAACTTAATATTGCATTTTTATTAATTAAACCAATCTATTTCATTGTATTACCTTTTTTATTATTATTATTATTTCAATGAACTAAAAGTTTCAAGGCAGGTAACTTAAACCAACTATATATATATATATATATATATATATATATATATATATATATATATATATATATATATATATATATATATATATATATATTTGATACCGAAATCCAGAGAATATATATAATATAATATATATAATCCATATATATATATAATATATATATAATATATATATATATATATATATATATATATATATATATATATATATATATATATATATATATATATATATATATATATTAAATACTGACCAATAGTTTTTTTCGTGAAGCTCTTCGTTCAATCAAGTCCTATACTTGTTGCTAAATTTCCAAACGGAACGCAGAGTCTAATTTTATTATATTAATTCTATAAACATTATAATTATATATATATATATATATATATATATATATATATATATATATATATATATATATATATATATATATATATGCTTTCATAAATCATATCATGCTGCTTTATTTTCATTTAGGGTTTTAAAGGGGACACCTCATTAAATGTTTCAGATAAGTCGGTTTCCTGTTTGCTCTACACTTTTGATAATGCATAAAGTAGGCTAAATAAAAAGCAAATTGTGATTAAGTCATTTGCCTTTTTTAAAATCTTCTTTAGGCTATGCCGACTGGAATTTATGATTTTAGCTTAGTCCCCAAATGTCTTTTTTATTTAATCTTCATTAGGCTATATCGACTGGAATTTCTGATTTTAGCGTTCCCAAACTAGACTATCAAATATGATTCAGATCCATATTATTACTCTGCCATTTTTATATGCATTTTAACATAATTTGTTAGGCCTATAACCCTGATGCCTCTGGCACACACACATACACATACTAAAAAAAAATCCTCGTCGATGAGCACACTGTCTTAACATTGATTGAAAACAGAGACCAGACACAAAAACGGTTTACAAACATCTACAAGCCATTCACATCTACGGGATTCATTCTCAGTGCGAACATCCATCTGATGAAAAGGAGGTGTCAGGCCTGCGCAAGTCCTTTAGAAAGGCCGATTGTCATTTAGACAAACACTGGAGGACAACATAAAGGCAAAGGTCAAGTCCTTTTCCAGTTCAAGTGTGTGCTGATTCACCTACAGGTCGACGGGGCACCACTTTATCACATCTCCTCATGGTGAAAAAACGATCTATCTATCTATCTATCTATCTATCTATCTATCTATCTATCTATCTATCTATCTATCTATCTATCTATCTATCTATCTATCTATCTATCTATCTATCTATCTATCTATCTATCTATCTATCTATCTATCTATCTATCTATCTATCAGCGAATTTCCTCTAACCATGGAAATTATGAACGGCAGTGATACCCTTTACACTTTGGTAAAATATGAATCAAATACACAGCACTTTTTTAATGGTTGCGTGCTTCCCTCTCGTTCAATTATAACTGTGAGGAGACAGACGGATTAAAGAAACAAGTAACACTAATTGCGCGGCAGGTATAACGAGGAGGTCCAATCTCGCTTCCTCTCTCTCTATTGAGTTTGTGTCGTCTTAATGAATGACAGGTAGAGCTACTTCCTGCTTTCACACGTGCAAAAATAGGCCTCTCTCTGCTTGCAGCCATGGACCCTCACTGAGCTCGGGAAACAATTGATTTTAAGCATATACTTAATTATGTTCAAACGGAAATCGTCTCGAGTCCATCATAAAGATGCCTATATTATTTGGTTTCCATCGTGCATCATGCAAGCAATACATTTTATGTGGTCAGCCATGATTGGTTCATGCTTTTTTTCTATTTTCAGAGAAAAAAATAGTTCTTACCTTGTCTGTTAGATTATTTGTATGCCAAAAAGTATTTTCTTTGGTACAGCCAGCGTCTGAATCTACACATTTTAACTAGCTGTTAACACTGATTCTGTGCAAAGAAAAAAAATGGAGGAAATCTCAGACTATTCCTCAGCCCTCGTCTGCGGAGTTTCCTCAGCCACACAAAAGAGTATTATGAAAAATAGCCCAAGTCCAAAGAATGTCACAGTGGTCGACTTATTATTTAAATCTTTCATTATATGGGGTGAAAAAAAACGTATAGGAACTTTCCTTTTGATGAATTAACTCTTGCACAACGGGACAAGTCTCGCTAGACATAATTCTGTCCTCTTTATGATGTTTGGGAATTTTAAAAGAAAGATCATCAGCTTGTGTGTCAGAATCAAGACGTTATAGATGCAGCATGACGTAGCGGGAATGTTTTTGAAATATCGGCGGCAATTTTAATGTAAGGTTTTGATATTTGTGATCACTCTGTTTAGGATTTTTTTCCCATATTTTTTTTTTTTTCACAACGGTCAATGACTTTAATAATAGGCTACTTATAATAACGTGCCTATGGTGTTATTTTTCACGCAAAACTTTTATTATGTTTTTGTCAATTTGTAAACATGACTTCTTTGTTTTGGTGCTGTCAGGGGAAAAACAATTCGCATTAATAAAAAGATTGGACGAGTTATTATAGGGCTACATCAGAAAATGTTTCTATTTCTACTGACACTCGACGGGAATTTCTTTCCTTCATCTACACCTTTACATTTCCTTCAAGACAGACTTGAAAACGTGTCATTTGTCAAGTACAGAGAGCGCATGTATCGAGATAACTTGTCTTGTGTGTGTCTAATTGGAAAAGTCGATGTTGGAAGCCTGGCCACGCGTCTGTAGCTCTAAGAAAGAAAGAAAGAAAGAAAGAGAGAAAGAATGCCGGAGCGGAAATGAACTGCAGTTGAATGACACTTTACTTGCCGGTGATTAATATTGATCCACACCCCCTTCAAGCGTCGTGCTTTAACAACACGCAGGTGGCTGTTGACATTTCACTCGGAGACTCACCTCACATAAATAACGTACACTAAATAAATAAACAATGCACAAATTATTAATAGTCAAAAACACACAAAAAACACCACCCTCGTCATCAGCAACAACAATATGCTTAATTACAATAATAAAAAGATAATACAAACGATACACGATATGGAAAAAAAAATATTTGATTAAAAAATAAAATATATTAATGATCTCAATAAAACGGAAATTTACATGTTTCAAAAATAAGATCTGTATTTTGCACTATTAAAAATGTAGACCGATGTAAAATATATAAAAATTATGTATATATATATATATATATATATATATATATATATATATATATATATATATATATATATATATAAATTAATTAATTCTACTGTATAGTAGATCTCAGGTCATGTGGAGCTCTTCTTTGTTCCTCTCTGTCTGTGGGTCATTTGTTTCCGGGTTGTGTGTTGATACCTTCAGCAGGTCGTATAGTCGCTGTGACAGCACAGATATAATGCTGTTTAATAGACCGTGATGATGCAAAAGACATTAAAGTTAACAAAGATGTGTCAAAAAATCACATAATGCTCCATATGTTCATTAGAGTGATCTCGGAGGGCCGTGGAACATTTCATTAATTTGTAATTTATGAATGTTTGGCAAATATTACAGGGTATGTAAATATGAGAGGCGTAATGTCTTTTCTGCGGGAGATGAAGAAATGACCCAAAGTCTGCGTTGCTGCTAGAGTGATCACACGAATTATTCCCCTGCTCAAACTGTGCTTTCACCATGCACAGCACATTTCCGAGCGTCGTGTGAAATAGTGCACATAAACCAATGACTTAAAACGTCACGTTGGCAGTGCGCATTTGCATGTCTGAAACATTTCACGCGTTAGGCTACTATGATGCATGATAGCTTGCCTCATCTATTTGCGCTTCTGTTTTTCGAAAACTCCTAGTCTAGATAGCCTATAACATTTTAAATTCTATTCTATTCTATTCTATTCTATTCTATTCTATTCTATTCTATTCTATTCTATTCTATTGTTTACTCTTTTTCACCTAGTTCATGCTCTCATTCCAGGCAGTTTGCTGCCCTCTGCACTACTTTACCTTAAATGTAAATTGATCTGTTCATGGCGGGTGTCAGAGTTTGTGTGCGAAGGCGCTTCCTCGCACAGCAGAATCCTGAAACATGCCTCGTTCAGGTGCCAGAGGTCAATCTCCACTGTTACTCTCAGACGTCTGAAACCCGACACCTGCGGAAAGTTTCACAACCTGTTGCTGAGGCTGTATAATAATAATAATAATCGTAATAATCATTATATATATATATATATATATATATATATATATATATATATATATATATATATACACACACAAACCCCCCCCCCCCCCAAAAAAAAACAATGATGCCCCCTGAATTTAGTACAATGAACTTGGATGTTTTAAGTCATTTAAACTTAAATAGTTGAATCTATGCTAACTTAAAAAAGTTGAAAATTGCTTAACTTTTATTTATTTATTTTTTCTTCAGTGGTGATATGCTTGTTTTCCTGAGGTTCATGTCGGGCTAGTTAGCGTGTCTTAGAAGCCGGTTACACACTCTTTAAGAAGGCTACGCCTCTTTACTGACAATATACAATACCAACCTCACCATTATACGCCGTGTGTTCAAGTGAGTAAAACAGATGAAACCAAAGTTTGCTTTTGCTGAGTAACGCTGTCGTCCGAGAACAGGGACTAAGTGTAAAACTAGTTTCATGACACGGAAGAATAAATATTTGCAGTTCGACGTCTCCATTTTGCGGATAGCTGGAGACAACACTTTCTTCTTTCTGCCTTAAACTTTTATTGCTGAAAAACGTTCTCGCCTCCATTTCCCTTTCACAAACCACCTCATATGCTGCTCATAATATGAAATATGAACCCGCGAGATGATAAATTATATTTCAGAAATACTTAATCGCTGAAGGGCACATTCTGCAATTCATTATCATTTGCCCATGGTGATGATGTATGGCCCACTTAAATAAATCTGATACTCCCATAAAAACGATTTCATTATTTTTACTTTTCATTATCATCATTACCCTATTGTAACGCACGCTTAATGCTGGAGCAGTTGCATTGATTGATGCCTCTTGTATCATCGTTTTAGACGACTATACATGGCCTATTGCCAGCACAGCTTTGACCAGTCAGTTTAGGCATCTGGAGATTAAGGTGGACCATCCTTGGGGATCACAGAAAATATGGAAATTCACTTAATTTAGTTACTTTTGTTTGCATTTCAGAGCCGGTCTGTGCGACGAGACACCTCTGAAAGCTGTACATTCAATTAAACTGTAATATCTGCGAGTTCTTTAAGGAAACCCAACTTAGTTAACAATGTTTACGATATGGGATCATCAATAAAATGGGTTTAGCGGAACATATTGCGTATCCAGGTCGTTCAGACAAACAAACAAGCAACCAAACAAACAAATAAAGCCATTTTAGCAGAAACTTATAACAAACCTTAGCCAAAAGTGAGCTAAAACACGCTTGTGTTATTTTTTCCTCATCTTTTCAGTCCCGTGAAACATGAAGCGTTTTGTGGTGAATAAATACCAGAGATAAAATAACTGCAGGTAATACTTGGCAACTTACCAGAATGTCGTGACCCACAGAGTGCACATCTGGGTTTTGTATTGCATCTTAACTTGACTTGGACCTAATATATTTAGAGGAAAAATGCAACGTTTCCCTCATTTCAGCAGTCAATCATTCTGCAAAATGATCACCTTTCCAATGGCTTTAACGTTTAAAGAATGCAGTGTTTTCTTGGATCCTTCTATTAAACGCATCGCCGTTGAATAAAACAGCAATGACATGTGCTTTCACTGACTAAATGTTTTTTAGTGGAAACGTGCACGATGCTCCCCACATGGCGCGCTGCTTTGCATGCATCTATCCTGCTCATGTGGCCCTTATAGACACTAATGTTTTAATAGCAAATAGAAAGTCCTTGTTGCAGACTATACGAACAAATTAGAGAGAGAGAGATCAGAGATCAAAGGAAGCGAAATAAGCACGGGTCGCTCGACTCATTCATGCAGCTGCTTTGAGATTCAAGGCCAACAAGCGTATCTTACATTGAAAGAAGGTTCCCATTCAGAGTGCAGGTGCGAAGTAGTGCGGCACATTCTGCTACATTATTTGAAGGTTGTTAGAGATCAGTGTTCACTCTGCTAACTATAGGGGCTGATTCTCACTGGAGAAAAAAAAACTCCTTCATCCATGAAAGTACAATAACTCAGCGCCGACGAATAGATGATGGTGGTGTTGGGTAATCTAACTATTTAGTCGCTTATTCAATCAGGCTACCCAATTTATTAGTCATTTCTCGCTATTTCTTTTCATTTAGTCTATGGCAGTTACGTTTCTCTTCACCATTCCACCTCCAAACGGTGCAGGAAGTGATGTCATAATGTGTTAAGTTCAAGTTTGGTTCACGTTGTTAAACTATCTTATTTTTATGATGATGCCGCAGTGCTGAAACGCGATTTCTCTTTAAGAGGAAACTTATAGCGCAATATTAACTTGTAGAACTCGCTATTGACTTGTACATAATATAAAATATTAACACAATATTAAATATAGAACTCACTTGTAGAACTCGTTTTCATATATAAGGTAACATCATTTAGAGTCTGTTACATATGTTACATGTATTTAAATGCACTCTAAAAAAATGTTGGGTTGTTTTAACCTAATTTTGAGTCAAATATGGACAAACCCATGGGTTACATTTTTAAATGACATTTTTAACCCAGTAGCTGGGTTTGTCCATATTTGACCCAAAAATGAGTTAAAACAACCCAGCATTTTTTTAGAGTGGTAAATAATTACATGCAACTAATCCCAAACTCATATAGTGAGTACATGTAGTTAATTATAATAACTCAGCATTTTTTTTTGTTTAATAACAATGTAACAAAGATACCTTCAAATAAAGTCTAAACAAAATATCCTTTTCATAACAGTGTTTGCATTATAATTAAATATGAAGCATGTATCCATGTGCAGAGGATGACAAAACTTGTCATGCACACTTTATTGCAAAACAAATGGTGTATACTGGAATTGTCACAGCATTATTTGGCATGGTTGTACTTCATTTTAACGCATTAAGTGGCTTGCACATTCATTGTTTATTAAAGTAATGTTCAATATAACACACTTGATGAATTGTAGGCTGGCTATACTTAGATTCAAGTTAAATTATATTTTCACCGTATAACCCTTATTGTACAAATTTTAGAAATCCAAACCATTGCAAAGCTGAGCATTATAAACATATCCAAACTTGACTGATTGATATTTCACTTAATAGACAAAGCATTGGATACAGTATAATTAATTGCAAAGTAACATAATTTAATGCAAAGTAACAATACTTATTAAACTATTTGAACAGTCAGTTGGTTGGGCTTGAGTTGGAGGGGGCAAAGAGGTCTAAAAGTAGCCTATTCTGTTAACTTGCTTTGTGTTTTTGACTAGTTTATATATTTATTTATTTGCCATTGCACCTGTCCTTTCATTTTGCATGCGAATTCTAGTCGGCCCTTGTCATGTAATTATGACATTAAATAGAGCGTTGAATGGTGTGGAGAGAACCGCTAATCCCCTATTAAAAGAGCTTTGTTAAATAATGCAGGACAGTTTCCGGAAGTGTGATTATCGCCTCAATTATTTCACAAAGAAATTATATTTCACACTCAAATGAGCTCTGGTTTGCATTTAACAAAGACGATTTTTTTCTCCCTCCTGCTTCCTTTAGAGAGGCAAGCTATTGCTTAATATAATAAGAATACGAATTCAGTCAGGCCAAGTCCACCATATTGTGAATAAACTATAATTTAACTTTTATCATAGGAATTGAAAAGGTTAAATGGATGTGGCTCGTGTTTCATTTGTGTTTCACTTTACACTTGTAAGCGCTTCCTTTGTATTTGGAAGAAGTCTATTATTATTATTATTATTATTATTATTATTAATGCCCTTTGGTAGTTTCTTTACAATCCGTTTCCACGAAGCGCTGTTTCCTCGACACCGCTGGTTACAATATAGGCCAACTAACTAACGAATGGTGGGCTTAGAGAAACGGGAAAGCGCATTCCATACTATTCAAAAGCGGGAAACTTTTGAAAATAAACATTTTTTTTTTGCTCTGTTCCTTTAATTGCAACTTCGAGCATGCGCGTCCTCAGGCTCACCAGTAGTTAGCTTTTCGATAGTTGATCTTACTTGGAAATGCTTGTTTCTGGTAACTTCGTCTCTTCTTATTTTGTTGAATGGAATGAACAACTTGAAACACATTTGCGCGATCAGAATGGAGACGGAGAGAAGCCTTTCCATGTCATCAGCGTCGTTTAGACGACATGCAAGAATCTCTTGATAATAAAATCACTTCAAAGGATCCTGTTTCAATTGAGACCAAACTATCCCTTTCTCCTCTGATACAGCTCTGACATTAAACTACGCCACTGTTCGGACTTCTCCTGTTGTATTTATTTTACATTACATGCAGCGAAGAAGTTTAAAAGCTAAACGTGCTATACAGCCACACACACATTCTATGCATAACGCTGAGTTTGCCATTTTAAAGGGATCAGTTGAGAATGTTTTAGCTAAGCTCACATTGGTAGATTTTTGCACTGACGATTCCGAACGTAAAGAAATAGACATTTATATTTATAATGACTTACAGAGTCATTTATTTATTTAAATTGTACATTAGCTCGGATATGCAATTGATATCATAAGTTGTTAGTTGTTATTCCAAAACAGAGAACACATGCATATTCCTCTTGGGGGATTTTTTTTTTCTTCAATTGACTTTTTTAGTTACTTTTAAACCATGAAAAATTGCCAAACTAATAAACGAACGAATAAACATTCGAGTAAATGGTAAAAGTAAATGTTTCCTCAGAGCAAATATTGCATTCCTTCTGACAGAACATATTCCACGGCCCCGTCGCCCATATTATTTAAATTTGACTGGGCTTTTGCTATTGAAATCTTAACTCACCATGAAGATTCACCGTCGTGGAAAAAAAATGTCTCTTTGTATAAAAGCCTCTTTGAAGTCTGTGTGAAAATATGCAACTCTTTCATCAATTGCTGCCCATGTAATTGGAGTGTAAAGCTAGGGTATATCTGTGTGTATAAGCAATACAAAAGGAAATAAAAAAGTTATTGCAATGGGGTTCGTTTAGAGAATTACATTTATTTTAAGTTGGCTGTATTTACTATGACGTTTGAGTTATTTTAGGATCATGTATATTTGGATCGTTTAGGGGGACTAATCAATATATTATTCCTATAAAGCTTAAGGAGGTCTTTTAGCTTTGCATCATACACAATTTATTCAAAATACTGACAACGTACAAGGCATTTCGGTACACATTTTAAGGTCTCTTCCGATAATTCATATTTTTTCATAAAAATGAATTGCTGACAAGTTTTACAAAATCACAAAATAACCACATTGATAAATGACTAATCAGAAATGAAACGTCATATCAAATACAACAACGCTGTTTCCTTCAAATTGGCTTGGGTTGGAGAAAGCACAAATGAGGAAAGAGTCTACGTCTTTATGAAATTCAAATGATCCGGAATATTAGTTTTGTACAAAGTAGAGTAGCAAACATTTAAAAATTGTCTAAAGACAAAACCTTACAAAAGTACTGTTCACACATAGACATTAAACCGTCGTCATTTACAACTGTACAGATTTAATAATTAAGCACTTTGGTTCAATAATACAAAAAGAAATTCTTTACCGAGTAAAAAATAAATTAAGATATCGAAATCAAAGCGGAAATTTACAGAATGATACAGTGACATGTACGGCCAGTACACTATAAACATAGACACTCGGGACATGTTTTAAATCGATTGGTGGTTGGGCAGTGACATTAGCTGTCAAAGGGCCAGTGCATCCTTCAGTAAGGCAGTAACAGTGGACAAGCCTACTCTTTGAACGTCAGCCTGTGACCGTTCAGTCCAAAATGGACTGTCCAAATAAGAAAAGATGTCAAAGTCATTTCGGTCCCTTTGCCAAATGAATATCATGGGCTAGTATTTTGTTAGAAGGCGTCCCTCCGTTCAGGATTGCCGTACGTTGGCCCCTCCGTGTGGCCCGGCGTGGAGGAACCGCTGGGTGGGGTCTGAGGGCCACTGGCACCGGAGCTGTGACACACGTACCATTCGCTTAAATTGGCCGGTTGGGACGATGAAGAGAGCGGCTCGGAGAGCGCAGAGGGAGCTGGCTCCCGTCCCAAGTCCGATGAAGGAGAAACAAGAGATGGAGTCGATGATTCGTAACCAGAACTCGGAGGTGGAGACTTGCAGTGCACCTTCATGTGTTTTCTCAAAGAGCTGGGATGCGTGTACGATTTGTCACAACCTCTGACTTTGCAGTTGTACGGCTTGTCGCTAGTGTGTACGTGGGAATGCTTTTTCCGGTCACTGCTGTTGGCGAACCGTCTGTCACAGCCGTCAAACTCGCATTTGAAAGGCTTTTCACCTAAAACGACAAACAGTTGTGGAAAATTGTCATTATAGGCAAAGAATATCACAGGTGTAATCATTATAACGACGCACATTATTATAACGAACGCATAACCAAATGTACTTTACATTAGTCAAACGCATGTCAGTCTGAAATCAGCTCACATGAGCCCCATGATATCGTGATTATCTTTTTACTGCCCTGTCTGCTCTCGTGGCAAAGCCCCTTGTGACTGAAACAATCAGACAGCAATGATTTCTTTTCACAATTACAGATTATTGGACATCCTTTTTTTAAAGCATGCACGGGCTCTCATAGCAGTTTCATTTACCTTTGGAATGTCGAGCATGACGATCTCATAAAATACATCTGATCCACCATCTAAACTGCTATTAGGCCTGTCCCACTGTAACAATAATAGCTGCCGGAAAAGGCGGCCAGGCAATGGAAATGTTTGAATTAATTATATTTAATCACATCACGCTTATTTCCGAAGGACATAAGCTCCAGGAGTTTATAAGACTACGTAATTGCTGCTGTCTAATTACAGTTGCTCGCTGAATATCAATTTGACCTTCAGCTGTTGGGCCAATCAAGAATATTAGTGTACTACAAGAAAACAACAAGGAAGAGACCCTTGGGAAACCATATCCATAACCAAAGATTCAAATACCGCCCATGCTATATAAAAAAAAAATGTACATGCCCGCGGGAACGTAGCACAAAAGTAATAAACAATGTTGGTTAAACATCAAAACCGAAGGGTTGTTATCTTGAATTTAGCTTTCAGGCAAACGTTACACGACGCAGGCAGTCTACTTTTGAAAACCTTATTATGCCAAAAATAAAATAATAATTAAAACGCACTCACCTTATCTAGCCTACTAAATCCATTAAACCTAGTGCAAAAGTGCAAAAAACAAAAACAAAACACCTCCTTACAATTCTACAGAGCCCGCAAAGCATTCAAATAAATAAAAATAAACTTAGTAATAAACATAAAGTTTATTGTTAAAGTGTATTATTGTTAAGTCACGATTGTTTCACTCTTTCAAAACTTTTTCCTACTTGTTGCATGCGGCCGATCTGAAGTTTGTCAACAGTGAATACGTAGTTTCCAATATCGTCACAGTTCAGACATAAATGTAAATTATTACAACATCGTGTCTCTTGATTCAATAAATGAAAATCGATTTCGACAGTCTTCCAAAAGCCTATCACACATGCATGCACACACACACACCTACACACACACACACACACACACACACACACTGCAGTGTAAGCAAAACAAGACATATAGCTCTCTAAAAATGCTACCATGTTACATTACAGAGAATGCTACCATTACAGAGAATTTCAGCAAATATTTCTGGTATATATATATATATATATATATATATATATATATATATATATATATATACAATTTGCAAAGTAAATAAACACTTGTGTACAACTTACAATAATTGTAAACAGCCGATGTCCATATGCGATTTATAGTGGGGAGGAAAGGCAGGACTTTTCATCTCTTATTTTTACAGCCGACTAAACTGGACGCAGTAGGCCCCAAACACATGAATGTGTTGGGACATCATGAAGTTCTTATGAAGGACTGCATTTTTTTTAATTTTTTTTTTACAACGCACCATATTCAGAAGAGCAAGTAACTTGAAAACAGTACCACTCAACAATGCTCTACCATTGTGGTTGTTTTTCTTTTAAAAACGTCGTATCGCTAAACGAGTATGCTAGGCTGCTCTATTATGTGTAATCTAAATATATATATATATATATATATATATTCATCGAATGCATTAAATAACAGCGATAACATTGAAACTGATGCCAGTGTGCTGCGAAACTCTTTACAGATAAGCCGATGCATGTTACATTTCTTTATATAGAAAAAGCGGCATTTTAGAAAAAAAAACTGTGCATGTAGCTTGCAAGCTAGCTCACGCCATTAATAAACTAGTAGTGCATCGATTTGTTTACACTTCAGAATTATGAGGCGCTAGTATTTAGCCCAATTGTCCTAAGGGACAGCAAATGAATTCACTGACCTGTGTGTGTCCTCTTGTGGATTTTCAGATTTTCCGATCGGGCAAATACTTTTCCACAGCCGGGGAATGGACAGGGAAACGGTTTCTCTCCGGTGTGCACTCTGATATGATTCACAAGTTTGTACTTAGCTTTAAACGGCTTTCCCTCTCGTGGACATTCTTCCCAAAAACAGATATGGTTCGCTTGCTCTGGTCCTCCAACGTGCTCCACAGTCACATGCGTCACCAGTTCGTGCATGGTGCTGTAAGTTTTGGAGCAAAGTTTCTTGGCGGAGTGCTCTGGCTCCAGCCACTTGCAGATGAGCTCTTGCTTGATCGGTTGCCTCATGTAACGGAAAAACGCGCCAGCTCCATGATGGTGGTGGTGGTGGTGGTGTGCGCTGAGATTCATGTTCAGATTGAGTCCGCCGTATCCGTGCAGCGGAGAAGCAGAGAACGGGTCTGCCCTGGAGCTCGCTACTTGACTCAAATGATCAGACCGAACGTACATTTCGGCAGGTATTCCTAACCTTATTTGTCCGTTCAAGGCTTGACCACCTGGTGCTCCGGTAGATGGTTGCTCGTGATGAAGTCCAGGGAAGAGAGTATGGTTCCCAGGGTCGGGGTGATGACCATAGTGTCCCGGATAGCTACCTGTTGTTGAGACAAACATTCCGTGGTGAGAGGCTGGACCAGAAGTCTGATCGGTCAGCACGGGCATGGCTTGAGCTGTCAAATCTCGGCGAATGAGGAAATCCCTACCTGCGGATAGCGCCTGGGCCGTGTGAGACATAGAGTACGGAACCGTTGCCGCCTGCACCGGGCCAAAAGCTCCCGTTTGACTGGAGACCACTTCACTGTGGCCTGCAATATGATGATTGTGGTGGTGATGGTGGTGGGGATAATGATGGGTTGGGCTGATTTTGAGGGCCGCGGAGTGCCCCATGTGTTCTGGCCCGAATGGACTCGGCCCCAGGCGGGGTTCCGCAGTCATCTCCCCAGGGTGCGAGTGAACCATTGAGTGTGGATGGCTGCTGAACCCCGGGAAGCCTGTCACGCTCTGAGGGGTATGGTGGTGATGATGGTGATGGTGGTGAGCCCCTGCCAAGTCAACTAATCTCAGCGTCGTGTTCCGTTTGGAAAACGCGGGGTCCATCACAGGGCTTCCCAAAGCATCCACGCTCATTACTCCTAATTTTAGAATAACTTGACAGCAGGCAAAATAATAATAATGATGATGACAAATATATTTTAACCGCTTTGAAGAATACAGAAGAAGAAGGAAAAAAAAATCAACTTCCCCTAAAGTTTAGTTGCTATCTCAGTGCCTACGTGGAATCCCATTCGGTTGAGAGGCAGCAGCAGGACGCTTTGATATACTGAATAGAGATTCATGGTAGGCGCTGCAGCCCGTGGAGCCAAACAATCACCGAGCGCTCTAATTGGTCAGTGCTCCGTGATTGACGTCACTCGTGACAGTTTCCAATGCGAAGAAAAATGTTTTAGTGACAGCAAACAGCGAGCGCGCATGCGCCGAGCCTCAGGCAGCGGATGAAAAAAAAAATGCTTTTGTTATGCAAAGGTTATTGTACTTTTAACTGCAACCGAAGTTGCAACGAAGCAATGTATCCTTTCTTTATATTACAGCTGTGGAAAACGTGCGACTGCGTTCTAAAAGAGCGCGTTTTAGCTATTACCGCAATAGGCAAACTACAAAGAGTGGGCTTGCATGCAATAAAAATGCAACATATGTTCCGTCTAGTATTCCGTTATAGAAAGCATGAAAAAGCGTCGTAATAAAACTCAAAAACGGCGGTAAATACAAAGTTAAAGTTTGCAGTAGCAAGCTGCTTGCTCAGACCCCGATTGTTTTTTCCGGTAATTAACCGTTTTGTTGAAAAAAAAGTTTCCAGACCCCTTGTTTTCCTCTAACAGTGCTTCTGCGTCGTCATGGGATCGGTGTCTTGTGAAAAGCGCGAAGGTCGCCTATTGTCCATAGGGGGAAAAAGTATCGCAAAAGATCTGTTGTTATGATCGGGGGTAATTTTCGGCCCCAGTTGTTCGGCGGCGGCGGATCAGGCACACAGGAGGTGGTGCTTCATCAAAAGTGTACAGGGCAGCAAAGCAAAGTCTTTGCATAAAAGCTCGAGTAGCTGCTAAATAAAAATCCCAATACACACTTAATGCATTCTTTCCGAAACGTAAAATGTATCTCACACATTATTCACCATTATTTCATAAACACACGTTTGACAGTGCACCTGTTATGAATAAAGTACAACCATGAATAAACAACCGGCTGTTGTGTTGTGTTATCTTGTATAAATGGCTTGAAAGCAAATGGACAGTATCCACCTCATGAAAACAAGCACAAGGGATTTAAAGACATTCTTTGAACTTTTCCCAAGGGAAGGCATTTTAAGCGAATGATATTTCAAGATATAAAATCGACTTTATATGGTGGGTGTATGTATATCTAATTGGTGCTTTAAATGTACACAAGTTGTATAAAATATATAATACAGTGTCGTTCTTAAAATGTTTTTTTTTTAATATGTTGCCTACATGTTGCGCAAAAGAGAAATAAATATATATATATATATATATATATATATATATATATATATATATATATATATATATAAATTGTTATATGAAGAGGAAAACCTATAAAAAAGACAAAATAAAAGTTTGATCTGATATTGGTTTTTACTATGTCATTGTGTCTAATTTTCCAATATGCAATAAAATAAGCCATAAACAGAATTACCATGACGAAGTGAATGGAGTTTTAGTGCATGGAATGTTTCCTCCGTGCACAATAAAAATGCAAATACTATAACTCCAATACAGAACGATAACATAATTGCTGTTTTAAAGCTTTATATCAATCAAGCCGGCCAGACACAGATGAGGTGTTGGGTGAACTGACCAACGAAGGTCAAAAAGTTACTATAAGATTTTTTTCTGGAATTACGCGGATTATACGTGAGCGTCCAGAAACAGCATTTACATTGTTTAGTGCTCATGTGTCTCGATGAAAAATGGAAAAAGTTGACACTCCCATCCCACATTGCTTTGCAACTTCATTCAAAGCTATATAGTTTGTTATTACAGCGTATCAGTGCAAACCGTAGAAACAGAAGACGACATAGCAAAAAGTTTCTTTCAGTTTTTTTTTTCTTTTATTTTTATTTATGGTTGCAATACTGAAAATCCCATTTCACAAAAAACATTACTTTATCTGAGGGCCATTGTGATCGTTTTATGTTCACGTATTATGATCACATGTGAATACAAAAGTCTAAAATCCACAACTGTAGCCTAATCTTTAAAAAAAAAAATAAGAAAACCGTGACCTTAGACATTTCTTCAAGTTTAGGTGGCTTAATTTTAATCAAGGTCAAGATGCATTCAATTACTGATGCAAATGAATTGGTATTCCCTTGAGGAAGGTCATGAATTGATCTGTCAGGCCTCTGGTGACAAAACCACACAATCCGTGTCATAAATACGTAAACATTGTATGAACTATTTCGAATAGTGGATAAGTTAGTCAAATGGCTGGGCTCATGGTCGATTAGATCGGAGTTGCATTCTTCAGGAATTTCTTTAGCATGTAACTTGAAGTTTATTTTTCAGCTTCTTTTCGTGCAGTAGAGGGAGGGAATATATGAAAAGACACAATACGCTTTTGATTTAGAAATAAAGACAATGGAAAACGTAGCAATGAGTCAGATATTGGCTAAATATTATTAACACCGAGTAAGTCCAATTGGAGGGAAAAAAAACAACAACTTTCCAAGCACAATAGTTAAATAAAGTTGTAATGTTTTTTTTTTTTTTTTACTCTTATGGCGCATTTTGGCCTCCTGAAACTTAAAAAAGAAGATTACAAAAAAAATAATAAGTTGAGTAGCACCAAACAGAATATGTGTGCGTGTCCTTTTGATATTCTTTAACTTTCAATTTATACAAAATATAATAATTATTATAATAATACAGGATACTTGACTGATTCGAGTCTTTAAAAAAAAACTTTTTAACTGTTACAAGCAATACTTGCATATGGAAAAAAAACACGTTAAAACACGTCGGTTAGTATTTCCAAATGATTTCCGCCTCCAAAACTTATGTCGTCCCCACGCTCGAGTCTTACCGTTTTTCACCTGTTGAAGACACCGTCCAGATTTCTTATATAAAGATAACGTCCGTTTGACAAAACATTCAACTCAACAGCTTCAACTGGCCCTCTCTCTCCCTCCCTCTCTCCCTCTTTCTCTCTCTCTCACTGGAAGGAGTTTGAGAGTGTATGGAGCTGAAGGCTGCAGTCTGGATGATATTTTAATGGTTCGTCTGTTCATGCGGCTTTGAACTCCAGCCGCCGGAGTTTCCAGCAGAGAGAAATCCCACTTCACAACTTCCACAACCCACAAGTTTTACTCACACACAAGGGTGATACATTACGGCCGTAATCTTTTAAAAACACAGGTTATACATATGAATTACAGAAAGACACACCTCGTTCGCAGGTTTGAAACTATCAGTTGAAGTTTGAAGGTATGGAAGGCCTGAGTTTGAGCAGAGAGCATGTGGCGTTCAATAAAAGAAGAAGAAAAAAAAAGAAGAAAGTTAATCAGAGGCCTACAACACACAGCGTTTCCGTTTAAGTATATAATATGAACATAAAAGCAATAATTAGATTCCAACAACAGCATCAAACAAGTGTTGTGCAGAAGTGCAGAAGCCCAATGCAAAACCACGAAGGAATAGTTTCCTCGAGATCTCTCAAAGTGAGAACACCATTAAAACGACGCCTGCAAATAAAGTAAACCATACAATGCCCACTGTTAAAGTAGCCAAAAACGTGCAGGCCCATTGGTGTTGCAGCCCATGTATTACATGTATTTCAGTTATCTATATTGTTTTTTGTTTTTGTTTTTTTAAATAAATTTGTGCATTCATTTCTTAAAGATGTAGCATGGCGATGTTTAAAAAATACCACTTGAAATATTGATAACTTGTAATTTTAACTACACGTTTATGTAAAGATCATATGAAACAGCATTATTTTATTATTATTATTATTCTCAAATAACACACGCAAGAGTTGCATGTCTTGTAAGAACTCACTCTATCACATTTCAGTGACTGTTTACTAGATACGCGCCAGGGTCTTCGCAAAGCACCAGGCTGCCACATAAGTAGGCCAAACGTGGAAGTAGCTACTCCGTCTAGGACAAAAGCCATTATTCGGCCATGCATTCACTAAAGTCTGTTTTCTGAATTTTAACATCCAGAGCAAAATCACAGTCAGCAACCTCCCGACAATCCCATAGATTGATGATGTAAACCGACCAATCGCACTGATGCTGAGGCATGGCGGGCTGTTATTTGGTGAGTGAATGTTAGTAGGGGGAGAGCGCCCTCTCCAATGATGGTCCAAGCACGGGGTCACGTGCTGCCCCCCCTCCTTCCCCATTCATCAGGGGTGGACTGTGTTGTCTTTTCAATTCATTTATCTGCAGGAATGATTGCGACTATCAGTCTGAAGCTCACCGCCTGACTGAGGAGGTGAAAGTTGCGCCACAGGAAGATAAACCGCAAAAGACAATATTGCACATGATTTGCGTGTGCATCGGATGAGCAGGAGAGGGAAATTCCTCTCGACGAAAAAAGTAAATAGGAATAGGGCATCGGAGTTTGCCTGGCACACACTTAAGTCAGAGAAATAGCAAGCAGAGACAGTTGCTAGAGATTCTTCCTCTCTCAGTCTCCACCGCTGCAGACTGAAGATGCTCTTGGACGCAGGACCACAGTATCCCACCATTGGAGTGACTACTTTTGGCTCCACCAGACATCACTCAACAGGCGAAGTTACAGACAGAGAAGTGGCTTTGGGTATCAATCCGTTCGCCGACGGTATGGGCGCTTTTAAAATCAACCACAGCTCCCACGATCTTGGCTCTGGCCAAACAGCGTTTTCCTCGCAAGCCCCCGGTTACGCCGCCGCCGCTGCCCTGGGACACCATCATCACCCCACTCATGTCAGCTCGTACTCCACCGCCGCCTTCAACTCCACTCGGGACTTTCTCTTTCGCAATCGGGGGTTCGGAGACGCCACGAGCGCGCAGCACAGTCTCTTCGCCTCCGCCGCTGGAAGTTTCGCCGGGCCGCATGGACACTCTGACGCCGCTGGGCACCTGCTCTTCCCGGGACTGCACGAGCAAGCGGCCACGCACGCGTCCTCCAACGTGGTGAACAGTCAGATGCGCCTGGGCTTTTCCGGGGACATGTACGGGAGGGCCGAGCAATATGGTCACGTAGCGAGTCCGAGGTCCGAGCATTATGCGTCGACTCAGTTGCACGGCTATGGCCCCATGAACATGAACATGGCTGCTCATCACGGGGCAGGGGCCTTCTTTCGGTACATGAGACAGCCCATAAAGCAAGAGCTCATCTGCAAATGGGTCGAACCGGAGCAGCTGACGAATCCGAAAAAGTCCTGCAACAAAACTTTCAGCACCATGCACGAGCTTGTGACCCACCTGACGGTGGAGCACGTTGGGGGACCAGAGCAGTCGAATCACATTTGCTTTTGGGAAGAGTGTCCCCGGGAAGGGAAACCGTTTAAAGCAAAGTATAAACTTGTGAATCATATTAGAGTGCACACTGGGGAGAAACCGTTTCCGTGTCCATTCCCCGGTTGTGGAAAAGTATTTGCCCGATCGGAAAATCTGAAAATCCACAAAAGAACACACACCGGTAAGAAATTAATTCTTTTCGTATTTTTCTATATTATCGTTTTTGTATTTTTATATGCTGTAATTAAGGAGCCGTAAATAAGCATTTATTGCCAAGCAAATAATGCTGGTATTATTATGATTATCTGTGTCTTTGTTCTATATTTAAAAATGTTCACGAATTAGTATTTACGCTAGTAATGGGTGATACAATATCTAACAAATTAAACGCGTAAGAGAACGGGATCTTTGCAGATTAACGTAAATTATTCTGGCGAAATTTAAAGGATTAATTTTTGTGAGTCGTGTATAGTGAAGTAGGGACAGTAACTTTTAAAATTTGCTCATATTTATTTGCTCTATTTATGCAGGCATATCTAGAAATGTATGATTTTCTTTTTTTTAAACGCTCGTGTTAAATTGTATTTTAAGAAATGTTTGCTCTGTGTTTCTGTTAGGTGAAAAACCTTTCAAGTGTGAGTTTGAAGGCTGTGACAGGCGCTTCGCGAACAGCAGTGATCGTAAGAAACACATGCACGTCCATACCTCTGACAAACCATATCTCTGCAAAATGTGTGATAAATCCTACACACATCCCAGCTCCCTCCGGAAACACATGAAGGTAACAATCACATTACAGTTGATTATTTTTCACCTAAATGCATTTTCTGCACGTTCCCATTTGTTCCCCGTTTCTGTGTACTGAAACGCTGTTTTCCAGTTTACTTTTATCTTTGGCCTCTTATTGAATCTTTTTATGGTAATGAAAAAATTGCACTAAAATTAAGCCTTGTTATAAAAGCTAACGCTATAAATAATCGAGGCATGACGCTAAATACAAAATGTTCGAATCTATGTGATTGTTACATTTTCCTTAGGATTAGAAACTGATTTGTGTTTTCCTTCGGAGCAGGTTCACGAGGCTTCGTCTCAAGGACCCCAACCCTCCCCGGCCGCCAGCTCCGGCTACGAGTCCTCCACGCCGCCCACCATCGTGTCCCCTTCCACAGAAAACCAGAGCAGCAGTTCCATATCACCAGCATCATCCACAGTTCACCACACGACCAGCCACAGCACCCTTTCGTCAAATTTTAATGAATGGTACGTGTAAATATTTTCAAAAGACTGCAGAATTAAGACTGCTTTGGAATCAAGACTCAAAAAGTCAGCCTATTCTCGCGTGGACCTACACACACACACACACACACACAATGTGAAGAATCTGAACGGTTTTCTGAACCCGCTGTCTAAAGAAAGCAGTGCATGGACGGGGTGTGCAACGCTCTTGACAGCCGATTTTTGTCCAGCATTTGTTTTGCTTCCCCCCCACCCCCCACCCCTCCCTTCTTCTTCTTCTTCTTCTTCTTCTTCTTCGTCTTCTTCTTCATTTTTTTTTTATATATATTTTCGGAAGACTGCACAGAGAACTTCAACTGCATGCTAGCAGGTCACAGCCTGTTTTGTTTTGTACATAAAGATTTACCTAGTTTAAAATGTAATATTTTATTTTGTAAATAGCCATAATACAATTTAAGGGAATTTGTGAAAAAATGTGGTCCCTAGATATATGGAAAATGAAATGGTTTTACGAATATTGCGATGAATAGTCTTGACTGAAAAGAATGTTATAGTTTATGTGTACCAAATGTGAATTACCCAGTATTACCACAGTCTACACGTTTACCTAACCGATTAGTATTAATGTGCTTTTGTATCCAGTGCAACATTTCGTCTCCAGTCCAGTCTGAGTAGCACACAGTTGTTGTTATTTAATGTCATGTCGATAAACCGTGTAGTGAAAGCCTGAAGCTCCGTGTCAATCTTGTTTATGTACGTAAGTGATAAAATATAAAACTATCTGTCTATTGCATTGGCAACTGCAAGAAATTATTACTTGTATATAACTCAGTTTTCCATATTTATCCGCATGTAAAGGACCGGTAACACATGTTAGAGATAATCGGTATTTATGGAAAATGCGTTCGTAGGGTATGTAAAATTTAGTTTACAAAATAATGTTTGGTTACTTTTCGTACAATATTAAAGAATTAAACGTACAACAAAAAATGACTTCAATATTTATTTTTTCTCGACTGTTCTTTAAACAAATGAATTGGAGGTTGAGAAATACCAACAAGGAAACTCCAATAAGTAACCTGTTTATTATATATATATATATTTATTGTGCTATCATTTTGAAATAATATGAGTCTAAATTAAAACATCACACAACTTCAACAATAACAACTGGTGCTAAGTAGGCTATATCACAAGGACACAAGTTAGTCTTAACGCTTAAAATGGAAATTACATTTCAGTCCTTAAAAAAGAAAAACGCTTGCTTTTATATTTTTGCACCACTAATTCAGCAGGACGAATTATTATTTAAGTAATTTAATTTCACTTTTGTTCCCCTCATTATTGTCAGACATTAAATATAACCAAGTCCCCAGAGAAACTTTTAATGCATTAAAACGTCGAAACGTGACGAATTTATCTACGTGGGTTTTCTTGAAATAGTTAGCATTATTTGACTCTGGTCATGGCCTTACGCAATTATGCTTGTTTGGGACCAGTATATGGTAGGAGTGGAGGACTTTAGTCCGAGAAAAGAGTCACGGTTGGGCTTTTGTTCCTGGTTGCCACTTGCTTGATCGCCCCATTAGGCACATCAAGATCATGAGCGTGCTTGATATAGCCAGTGCACAATTCTCAAAAAATACAAAAGATGCTATTTGGAAAAAAAATCTACAAGATGATAAATTGTTTTACCATTTCGTATTTCTTCACGGCCAGAAAGTGCAAAGTTTTCTAGAATGAGAGAGGGAATGTATAGGCTATACCTATGGAGGGAGGGGGCAATCTGAGCGCAAGCACGCGGTCTGTACTATTAGGAGTAGCATGCACGCAACTTTGTGTGTGTGTCTCAGATAACACAAGATCATTAGCATGTGCAAATTTAAACTGTGCCCGAAGGCTATGAAACTAATGAATCGAGTATAGCAGTGTTTCTAATTCGTGGCCATTTGGATGTATTTTTGTTTTTAAATGCGATCCGGCGACATGTTAGTAGCAAAGCGGTGCCTAGTCGCTTAAAGGAAAATACGATATACCCTACAATGTTTACATGTTCCTCTTGGGGGGTGTGCTCAAATGCAGGCGCGAGAGTACACTGCCGTGCGCGTGCATGCGCGTGAGAAATAGCCCACCGACAGGAGGAGATACTAACTTCGGGAAAATATAAACATATTGGCACATCAAACAGTAGGGGCGAATACGAAAGACATTATGTCGGAGGTGATTTTTTTCGAAATATGCTCATATTCTCCTTCCACGGGTTATTAGGTTTTGAGATATGTGAATGATGGTAATAAAATGAATTGTTCGACTCTATTTAACACTCTATCTATTCAAACGTTCTGGTACATTTTCATTCATGCACCGTTAGAGTAGCAGTAGAAAGTGTTATGTATTGATCCGTACAATGGAATGCACATTTTTGAAGGAAGTCGTTTCGCTTGCCTGTTATCCTCATTACTCCTATTTTCCCCCAGAAAAATAAAAGCACAACAATCACATCCATGGACAAACGCCATTACAATGTGGCTACGTTAGATTATTTGATGGATATGACTGTTAACTAAAATATCCGTGCTTGTTTTTGTTAGTACCCCTAGCATTCAAACAAAATTTAAGGCAACATTCCTATTGAAATAAATAAATACAAAAATCCATTCAGGTGCATTTACACACATAATATGCAATAACATCCCATAAAAGGCGTACAAATGACAGTTCATAAACACGCATAGCCGTAAATTCATTTTGCATTGTTTTCATTGTTTCCACTAAAATTAGTTTATGAAAATGTGAACGATCTTGACCTAACACAACAGATTATGATTTTTTTCATAAGGAATACATATTTTATGATTTTATGAACAATACAAATATCTGATATTTAAATGTTTAAAATATAAATATAGGCTATTAAATATAAATCTTTGACATTGGCGACTGATTGAAAGCCGTAAGGGTTTTTGTAAAATATATTTCGCAAAACTCTCTCATAGAACAGCATATTTTAATAATCAGCTTCTCTTTCGACGCCAACATCTAGTTTAACAGAAAATGAAATTCCCGTTTAATTTGAGCGAAGACTTCTGCGAGTTTTGTTTTGTCTAACAAGCAGCCTAAACGCACAACGCAAACGTCAAACAAATAAGTCGAAGCTTTTTGACATTCAAACGTTAAACACAAATCACTTTAATGTCCAAATTTCTTGAAGAACTGAACATTCGCTCGGTCGTATATTTTCATAAGCGTCTCGCTTAAGAAGGAAAAATGACAATGTACTTTCCAACAAGTTACATAACAGTCAATGCGAGCTTTACGTAACTATTAACCTTAAACTGGACGTGTGCAGTCCTAAATAACTGTTGGTTGTCTGTTTTCAAGACTCTCCAGAGTGTTTTCCATAACCGGATTCTGAACTGGATTTAAATTCACCGATTAACTTTCTGTTATTGTTGCACAGAGATGAATGCATCGCTGTTCTTTCTCTGTAATGTAAAAGTAGCTGACAGTTTTCTCCTCTCATTCATATGCGCTTGACCTCTCTCTGACTTCAGCGCTGTCTTGTTCGGGTGAACACGTAGAAATGAGAGCAGGATGAGAGAGAGGGGAAAAAAAGACATTTAACGTTGAACGCAGAGCGCAAATTGACAAGAGTGCGCCAGAGAGTCTGTGGAGGGTGACTGTTATTCTGCATTGAGATGGATGATTATTTTTCAGAGTATTTATCATTGCTTTGTAAAGAAAGCAGTATTGGTAGTGCAAAGACATGCAAATAGGTCATTTTTCTTGTTTTGATAGGTCAGGGGGACATACTCATATTTTACCGCAATACAGCCTTGTATTAACGGAGTGACCACACACTTGTTTTTTAAACAGTCAATTAAAAAAAATAATAATAATAATAATTATATAGTCTCCCTTAACACTTTTTACATTGATCGTTTCACGGTGTAATCGCACAGTAATTTATTTTACATTTTAATATTTTTGAGTTGTTTAATGCTTAAACACTCTTATTGTAATCAGTCTAAATTTACACATGTAACAATTAAAAATGTTCCTGAGTAACTTAACTTCTAGGTCTACCTCTAAGGGATCCAACAGGACCTTGGAGAAGTCTAGTGCACCTAGCCAAATGTTTATTGAGTATGGCCAATTTGCACACTCCATACTGGTTTTTTTCACTCTGTCCACAGCTTGGATTCACACTGCTAAAAGAACGAGCCGTCAACTAACATGAGTCATAAGGGTTTTTGTGACCCCTCCAGTATTAGTTGTGGACACCATGACACGCTATTAAGTTTGGACCACAGAAGATTTGTGGAGGTGCTGACATTGTCTATGTTGTCGTGTTCCCTTGACACGTTGCTAAATGGGGTCATTCCAATTAGTTGTTTGGGACAGAGCTGGACTTCTTCAGGGATATTCACACTCTGTCCCAGTATCTAGGGGAAAAAATAACAAAACAGGAAGTCCATAAAAATCAGTACATTTAATAAAAAAAAAACAAAGCATATTAGTCAATCTGCAAAACATTTGTTTCCAATCTCAAACATCAAACATAACACTTTTGTCATATAAGATATACAAATACTAAAGAAATTACATATTAATAATAAAGAATAAAACCAGTAGTCTAGCCAAATCAAGTGTTTTCCGAGCTTACCTGTCTTGACGCCAAGCAAAGTCCTTTCATGGGTAATGTTATTGTGTGGATTGGTATTTTATTTACTCGTCTCAGATGAGAGCAGCTTGTGGACATCTGCTCTTTTAATTGCATCTCATCAGTATAATAAATGTTAAAGTCTGGAGGTGAGGCAATAGATTGGAACACTCAGATAATGGCCCTTCAAATGGAGTCTTGGAAGGTTATTCATTAAAGAAGTAATTTTTAAACTTAATGCACTTATAAAATAGCCTAATATTCAGTCTTTTTTGCATTTCATGTCAGACAAGCCGAGAACGAGAGCGTACTCAAATTAAAAACTAGACGGTCAGACCTACAACATGACATCCAGGAAAATTTCCACCGCACATGTGAGCAAACATGTTTTTTCAATTTTTTTATATCAGATATATCATACTCGTAAAGTGCAAGATGTAAATCTTGGGAGAAGGGTTAGAGTGTGTGTGGATAGTAATATTTGTTTAATTTTTACTAAAAAAAAACCCCAAACAAACAAAAAAAAACAGTAAAATTATTTTTTATGTTTTTTATAAAGTCTTCACAGAGTGCAAAGTTCTTTAAATGTCCTTTTAAAAAAGTGTAAGCTGAGAACTGTGTGCATTTCAAGCATCCAGTGAAGTTTTTCGGGCTCTTCATTAAATCAGAATACAGAGAACTAATTAAAACATGCTGTAGAATGCTCCCCAATTAACATAATCATTGACCTCATTAATATTGTGCATTGAACCAGAGAACGGAAGTTTGGGCTCTTTGTAATTAGATACACCGATATGTTTGCATCTTGGAAACAGTTGTTAAGAGCATCAAACACACTTTGGAATAAAGATAACTGGAAGAAGCTCATTTTAGAGGGGAAATGTTTGTATTGAAATGCACTTCACAAATAGTAATCTCAGACTATCTGAGAGAATACTTGATGAATGGTGCGGAAAGGTCAGAAATGAAGTGTGCAACCCTTTATTGTCATGACCTAGAGGTGACTGGAATATAATAGTCTGAGCATTGATGAGATATGCTGATGATAGCGTTTGGTGGCTGCCGCATGAAGATTTGTTGATGATAATAAAAGCAGGTGGTAAATTTAAATCTCAAAATTTAAAAAAACCTTCCTATTTTACTCTATGTTCTGGCAAATAATTCAAATTTGGTATTTGTTTTAGCCTCAAAAGTTGGCTTTGAAAGAGCAAAAGTTGGCTTTGGAAAAGCCTTGGCTTTAAAAGAACAACAATTATTCAAGTCCATGCTGTAGGAAGAATAACTTCAGTGCAGAACATATACAAATCAACATCAGTGACTTATACACTCCAAAAAATAAATCCTACAAAATGTAGTCGTCTGTTCCTTTGGTGAACTCATAACCACTGACTAAGTAAAGAAGGCAAATAAGGTAAGTCAAAACTCTCAATAAATCATTTTGGCATGGTACTGTGTTCTTAAGATAAGCTGACGTACTTTAACTATTGTCTTCAAAGTGTTGTAATATAACAGTTTTCACAACAGGAGACAATATACCAACTCGTTCCAGCCAAAGAGGAAACATTGTTTTGGCAATCGACGTGTTTGTGCTTTGAACCCATTCCTGAGTTCAACCTTTAGTTGAGCCGTGTGTCCCAAGTGTTCGTGTTCTTCTGCTGTATGTTTTCCTCATGTTCTAGAGCTCGAGGTCAAACTGGATAGAGATGTTTTATTTCAGCTTGCTGCACATACCACAACACTTCCCTATAATTTGGCATAGCAAGGGTTGGAATTTCACAATTCATAGTCTGCATTACACGGGGGCCATATTAACAAGTGCTGTTTTTTTTTTTTTAATGCTGATGGCTGACTTGCCATGTTTTTTTTTTGTTTTGTTTTTTTGTTTGTTTTTGTTGTTTTTTTCATATTTTATGTTTTGAAAAATTGTCCAGGTTGTCCAGCTTTTCATGTTTGAAAGGAAAGCAATATATATATATATATATATATACACACACACATACATACATACATACATACATATATATATATATATATTTATTTATTTATATATATATATATATATATATATATATATATATATATATATATATTAGGGTTGTCAAGCGATTAATCGTGATTAATCGCATCCAAAATAAAAGTTTGTGTTTACATAATATATGTGGGTGCACTGTGTATAATTATATATATATATATATATATATATATATATATATATATATATATATATATATATATATATACATATATATAAATACACACACATGCTTGTATATATTTAAGAAATATTTTCATGTATCTACTTTATATAGATTTATAAATATTTTATATATAAATAATATTTTCTTCTTAAATATACATGCATGTGTGTGTTTATATATATATATATATATATATATATATATATATATATACATACAAAATAATTATACTACACAGTGCACCCACATATATTATGTAAACACAAACTTTTATTTTGGATGCGATTAATCATATATATATGTATATATATATATATATATATATATATATATATATATATATATATATATATATATATTAGGGCTGTCAAAAGATTAATCACGATTAATCGCATCCAAAATAAAAGTTTGTGTTTACATAATATATGTGGGTGTGGTGTATATAATTAATTTGTATATATAAATACCCACACATGCATGTATATATTTAAGGAAAATGTGTTCTTAATATATCAAATATTTATATTTATACATAATATTAATTATGTATAAATATATATAAAGTATATACTTTCAGATTTTTCTTAAATATATACAAGCACGTGTGGGTATTTATATATACAAATTAATTACACACACTACGCCCACATATATTATGTAAACACAAACTTTTATTTTGGATGCGATTAATCGTGATTAATCTTTTGACAGCCCTAATATATATATATATATATATATATATATATATATATATATATATATATATATATATATATATATATATATATATATATATATATATATATATATAACTTGTGGAATGGGATTTTCTAATCCTGAGCAGAAAATCTTGGTTTGATTCAAAACTGTGCTTCTGGCTGATAATCTAGTTACTCGCTGACGTCAACATGCAGTTGACATTCACCAAACACAACATAAAATTTTATGTACATGTATTCATTTTATTTCCCCAGTCTAAATGTAACCACTTCAGCATTGCTTTTATACGATGCCATAAGGAATTATAACATCATCAAATATTTCCTTTAACTAACTGTGATGTTAACAGAAACACATCCATGAACCAGAAAAGACACACGTATTGTGTTCAGCAGGAAAGATGATCCTTCACGCCAGATGCGACTACAGTTATGCAGATAACAGCATTTGTGCGAGCTTAGTCGTTTGGAGTCAGCTACCTTCTCGTGATTGATAATTATCAGCCCAAATACCTTGGCTTGGTCCAGGTGGCTGCCATTTATTACGCTTCTTTTCTTTGCTCTAATTAATTACTAATTGATTTTAACACCTGCATTGGCAAAGCAGACTTTTTTTCGTCTTTGTGCTTCTCAAAGAGGCGTTATTTAACACTCAAAACTACAAACTTCCTCGTCTCTGTCCAGCTGAGCATAGTATTTTATTTATATTATTGAAATATATAATTATTACGTTTCATATATAAAAATATATTTTATTCATAAGCTTTTCTTGTGGGGCTTATGAGGAAATAACGAAAAGAAGGGGGAAAAAACACAAATTCTTGGGGGTGTTGGTTGACTGGTCTCTCTCCGCAGTTTATGTGCTTCAATCAACATCTGTCTTTGAACAAAAAACAACAAGCGTGTCCATCACGTTTGACAACAGGATTCCCTGTTTAATTCAAGTCCATCATTCGCCTCCGACATCTCAAGATTCAGATGCGTCCAAGGGACCGATCTGGAGTATCTAACACCAAGGCAACCATATGTACATTTTCAAAAACTTCTAACTTTTTCATCCTTTAATTTATTCTCTGTAAACTGGGAACATACTCATGATAATCTCAAGATCTTGGCAGCTACGAGGTCCAGGAATCTTTCCAACAGGCAGTGGAGAAAGCCAAGCTTCTTTCATAACCACTGCAGGGCGACCAGGTCACGTGACTATTCTCTTTGCTCCGGTTGGATCGGTTCACTGGAAGGAAATGCATCGGACAGCTACAAGTAAGACATTCTACTATGTAAACTTTGATGATCTGCAATGACTTTGTGCTATTCATTTAGTTTTTTGCTTTGTTTTGTTTTATAAAGTCAAACGACAATCCGTTGGACTGCACTCTAAAAATTGCCGATCACACTATGGCACGCATGTGTATTGTCGCGTTAAAGTGAGTTTTTACGTGCATATGATATGCATTGGTTGGTTAGTTTAGGTGTGGGGTTGGGTGCGTGTGTATTATACGTTTGGCTAGAATTAGTGGTGTGGGGTGCGTGTGTATTATACGCAAATGAACTGCGTATCAATTGCACGCGAAAAACGGCGTCTCATATGCACTTTCGCGTATAAATTAGACGATAAAACACGATGCGTGTTATAGAGACGCATTTACGTGAGAACAGGCTGTTTTAACCCAACTTTGGGTCAAATATAGACAAACCCAGCCATTGGGTTACATTTTTTAATGACATTTTTAACCCAATGTTTGGGTTTGTCCATATTTGACCCAAGGTTGGGTTAAAACCCAGCATTTGGAAACAGAAGAAAAATGCAAATAAGCTTCTTGATATTGATTGGATTGTGAAAAGTGAGTGTTACACATCAAAAAGGAAAGTCATTTCAGAGGTGAAGCAATTACCATTATGATTAAATATTACAAAATAAGAGCTTTTTTTTTTTTTTTTTTTGTAAAATGATTTGGATTAGTGTGCGCTGATGAATCACAGTGTATTTGGAATAGTGTGCGCTGATGAATCACTCCAATAACACGCGAGGACATTAAATAGGGTCATTTTTGATTTGCAGTTCACTTTAAAGTCAGAGCAAGACTGTAATATTTAGTTAAAATCTCATAATTTGCTCTTAATGTGATTCTCCTATCTTCTACTTGGTATTTAACACTCACTTTTCACAATCTAGTCAACAACCATGTATAAAATCAAGTCACATCCTACTTTTCTTTTTCATTTTCGACAAGCTGTTTTGCTCTTAAATACATCACAACACCAAAGTCAATCACAACGTCCTTTGCATGCAGACTTTAAACGAGGGACATGATTCAGTAAAAATGACTAAATGTGTGAATGTATACATCATTTAGAAGCAATCAGGACAAACAATCAATGGAACGCAATCATTTCTCGGAATTTTCCTCAAAAGCTACCTGAATGAATATCAACGACTTGTGATTGACTGAGACTGAACTAACATACGTCTTCACCCACCATTCGAAAGTAATCAAACAGAAGAAAGCAACTTTCAGAGAGTATTTAGTAGGTGTCCTCGTTACAGTGTTATTATGCATTTAAGTACCGAGTAATAGGGTTAGGTATCGAGAGTATCGATTGGAACCGGGACTAACTTTTCGTTTTTCCCGGAATCGTTCAAAAGTTAAAATTTCGATTCCTAGTTTTGATATTCGCAGTCCGTCGAGCGGAAGAAGAAACCGCTGAACAACACCAACGAAGAAGCGTCTACTGGAAGTGTTGGCATAACCGCGCGAGTCGAACATGAGTAGCTTACGTCGGCGGTCCAAAGTGTGGCTTCACTTTTCTAAAAATAACGAAATCTCGGCAAAATGCAAAATTTGTGACAAAAGGAGTATTTGTGACAGAAGGAGTATTTCCTTCAGAAAGGATTATTTCCTTCAGAAAGACCATTGGTAAGCAATGTTAGCTAAACTTTTTTGACCCTGCCTCTTAAAAGAATCGGAATCGAGAATCGTTAGGAACCGGAATCGAAATAAGGAATCGGAATCGGAATCAGAATCGTTCAAATTCAAACGATACCCAACCCTACCGAGTAATAATAATTCATTTCATGTACTTACTTGAAGGTTTGGGTATGATTAGGATTTGGTTGAGGGTTAATTGCATGATGCATTTATTTACTGTTATTACTATGGTATATGCACATGTAACATATGTAACAAGTACACTGTAAAACAAAGTGTTCCCAAGTATTCTTTCATGTAGTAGCTATTCGTTACAATTAGGATTCATTCCAAATTGGGTCGTTCTAAAAATTGCTTGTTTGTTTTATGCCAACTTTGGGTCAAATATGGACAAACCCAGCCATTGGGGTTTTTTTTATTACATTTTTAAACCATTGTTTCGGTTTGTTCATATTTGACCCAAAGTTGGGTTAAAACAACCCAGCATTTTTAGAGAGTGGTCACCGTTTTAACAGACCAACACTCTAAACAATGCTGGGTTGTTTCAACCCAAATTTGGGTCAAATATGGGCAACCCGAAACGATGGGTTAAAAATGAAATTTTAAATTTTAACCCAACTTCAACTTTCACTATCAGATGTATATCGCATTTTTAACTCAACATTTGGGTTTGTCCATATTTGACCCAAATTTGGGTTGAAACAACCCAGCATTTTTTTTAGAGTCAAGTTACTACAGCATTAATCCATTTTAATCAAATGAATCCTGCTCTGCCAATACATTTCTGGAGTAAAGTTCAAAGGATCATGTACCTCAATAGCAAGACATAGCATTCAATTTGTAAAATACGACCAAGGAGTTTGACCTAAAGTCACAGAGGACACCAGCCTCATTCCCTCGCTGCATGTCTGCTGTAGACACTACGCCTGGACTGCCAACGCATTCCTCAATGACATGCTGTGATGTCACTACCCCATAAATAATGCTGCACGATTTCACAGTGGCTTTTCATAAAGCACATAATGTAGCATGTTTATGTGTATTCGGGTTATTGTTTATTTCGTTTGATTTTAATCAGTTGACCCAATTCTCACCGTCAAACGTGAAACACAATATCAGTGACCTGTCAGTCAATATTTCCGAAAGCGCTGCAGACACGGAGTCAGTCTCAAACATAAAGACATTCTCGAGGTGAGCAGCTCATGTCTCTAAATCAAATGAAAGCCAGAGACCGTGCCGTGGCCAACAGACAGGAACCCTGTGGCGGTTTGTGTGGGAATGAGATTACACAAGACTCCCTATGTTAACCTATCTGCATTTTTATACCTTTATATAATTATACAAGCACATCGACATGCAATTTGGACTCATTTTATAAAGATGAAATTTGATTTGGGTTGTCAAACATATAGGTCCATGAGAGATGTTGTAATATTCATAATGGGAGTTGATTATTGCAACAGTCTTTTTATTAGCACTTTATGAGTTTCTATCCAGATTTTGTCTGAATTTTATTAGGAAAGTAATTCAATATGCTATGAAGTGTACAATTATTGAAATCAAATAATGAAACAAACTTAACCTCTGAATTTGTATTAAATCTTTTTAAAAGCGTGACATGATAACTTAAATCCTACATTATATTTTCTGTAGTGGTAGTATGGAAACTTTGTGGTGACAAAATAATAAATAATAAGTATATGTTTGAGTTTCTTATCAAGATTTTTACTGAAGATAATATATATATATATATATATATATATATATATATATATATATATATATATATATATATATATATATATTTATATAACAAAAAATATTAGGCTAATGATGAAAAATGACCCTGATGTTTGATAACTGATAGGAAATATAGGAAATAATTAGGGCTGTCAAACGATAAATCGCGAATAATCACATCCAAAATATTGAATATAATAATAATAAATAATAAGTTTGTGTTCACATAATATGTGTGGGTGCACTGTGTATAATTATTTTGTGTGTGTGTGTGTATATATATATATATGAAAAAAAAATATTATTTATATATAAAATATTTGTATTTATAAATTATATGTAAATCTATATACAGTATATACATGAAAATATTTCTTAAATATACACAATACATATACAAATATATAAACACAGTGCACCTTCACATATTATGTAAACACAAACTTTTATTTTGGATGCGATTAATCGTGATTTATCTTTTGACAGCCCTAGAAATAATATTTTTTTTTAATTATTATTTTAAATAGGATTTTTTTTAATTATTATTATTTTAAATACAAAAAAATATTATTTATATATAAAATATTTATATATATATATATATATATATATATATATATATAATATAAATTCTATATACTGTATATACATGAAAATATTTCTTAAATATATACAATACATATACAAATATATAAACACAGTGCACCCACACATATTATGTAAACACAAACTTTTATTTTGGATGCAATTAATCGTGATTTATCTTTTGACAGCCCTAGAAATAATAATTCTTTTTTTTTTAATTATTATTTTAAATACAGGACGTTCTTGTACTATAAGTGTGAGTTTTCATTTTGATTTTATTTACTCCCATTAGTTTAATTCAATTTCAGCGTTTTTTTTTTTCTGAGACGTATTAATGGCGCATGATGAAAATAGACCTTTAGTTACAGGTCTATGGTCTGTTGACTTTTGGTGTGATGATTTTCCATAGTAATATCTAAAGCTGAATGGTGTATTGACATCATATGAAGTGAATGCTGGCACACATGCTGTAATAACATGGCCAGAGTGGAGCACCTGTGGCGAGGAAGGGTATCTAGTATTATACGACTGGACGGCTTTTATCCCTGTTTCTACTATGGGCCAGAGTCAATTTATACTCTCAGCATGTTCTTCTGCCGACCCGCAACTCCAGCAAATCCAATCAGCTGTCCGCGGAATAGAGATGCTCCTTGTCATTGATAACCGAGCTTCATCGTGACACGTCTCCAATGATTTTTGTTAAATAATACATTACACTTTAAAGCCTTGCCAAAGTAGTAATTATCTCTAAAAGCTAATTACGCTTGAGTAATTAATGCACATCTGTAAACATTCCAAGCAATTATGGATTACTCTCTCACGTTTACCAGTGTGATTTTACATCAATTACTCATCAACAGCATGACCGTCTCCTACAATCATACACACACACACACGGCGTAGAGTTCTTGGCAGTGAGGTCGCAATCTGGCTCCGCACCCCTCCTGCCGCCCCAGTTTACCAGGGTACCCTCATTAAACCAGCATCCGAACCTCCCCATCCCTTCTGCCACCTGGGTCTCCCACCATTTAGAGAGAGCGAGGGATGAGCAACATCCTCTGTTACAACCACTAACTGCGACGGCAGCAAATGAAGGCAGAATCTCGGTTCTAGAAGATTTACGAGCCTTTGCTTGGCCCTGAGTAAGCTTTGATAGGGCACTTCATGGATGGAAGGGGGTAGTATGGTTTTTAGGGACAGCAAATAGAGTTATTTATGTCCCCCCTGTCATATTTTCAGAAGGACCACAGGGGCAACAGGGCTCTAAATTAAGCATGGCATGACTGGAGAGCTACGGCCCAGTATAAACCAGTGGTTCTCAACTGGAGAGTTGAAGCCCAAAAAAAATGGGTTGCAGGCCTGTTCAACTGTGGAAAGCAATGCAAAAACTAAGGATAACAAATCAAATAGGCTTTTAAAATACTGTAACACTTTATTTTACAGTGTTACATGTAGTTGCTCTACTACAAAGTATGCATCATTACATGTTATTACAATTACGTCTAACCCTAAACCAAACCCAGTAAGTACATGTAGATAACTAATATTACTCAATACATAAATGTGTAATTACGCTGTAACAAGGACACGTTAAAATAAAGTGCAACCAAATACGTAACTCCTTTTAAACTTTACACAGTTATTGACAGTGTTGTGCAAGTTACTTCCAAACTGTAATACATTAGGTATTACTTGTTACTGTTATTTAAAAGTAATTCATTACCTTACAATATTACTGTCTCAGAATTGTAATGCGTTACATTACTCAAGTACTTTTGAGTTCACCAAAATAACTAAGTAGAACTTAACTTTGGGGCTGTAACGATATGCAATAAGAAACCGAAATCGCGATTCGCCACACGACTCATTCACGAACCTACAGAATCGCGACACACCTCTTCCAACTCGCGTTATTCTCCTTACCGTCCCGATCCAATGCTGCCTTATCTTTAAATTAGGCTATTAGTATTATTTGAAGTTATCATTATAAAATACGTAGACCTACACCACAAAACTAGTTGAGGATAAATTATTTAAAATTGGGGAAGTCCAGCATTATGGACATGACATTTGCAGTCAAAACTTGAAATAAAAATTCTCAGAAAATACATGTATTGAAACGTATATAGGCTACTTCCTTAAAGGACTCCAGACATTAGACAAATATCAGTCTTTGTTTTATTTTTAATATTAGGGAAAAGACACACATTCACGCGTGACAAAAAAAATAGGAGGCAAAATATATTTTTTTGTAATTCTGTTAATTACACTGCGCAAATCGGATGAGGAAGGGTTGGCTCTCCAGTCTCCATAGAACTTAAAATATTCATTTTATTTTAGTTTTCGTGTTCGCATTTATGAGGAAAAACAATGTTACAGACGTGACCGCTCTGAACTGGCACTAAAAGACTGCTTTAAAACTTTCACATAGTCTGTTGCCTTTAAGAAGTAAAAGCAGACAATACACTGTAATACAACTGTAATACAAGCCTCACTGAACATGTAACGAGTAAAATATTACTGAAAATTGATTAGTAATGCCTTACACTACTGCGTTACAGCAAAAAGTAATATGTTACTTTAATGTATTACTTTTGTAATGCGTTACTCCCAACACTGGTTATTGAACTGAACTGAATCAACACTAAACAGACTTGAGCTGGGGTGCGTTTCCCGAAAGCATTGTTGCCAACTATGGTCGCAAGTTCCGTCGTTTTCCAATAGATTTCAATGGAAATTGCGACTAACTTGCGAGTTGGCTAACGATGCTTTTGGGAAACGCACCCCTGAATAGTGATACTTTACAGACAAATTTGAAGTTGTCTCATATTTGACGAAATTTGCATCTCTGATTCTGTTACTTTCCTATTTATTTATGTCAAGCTGCTTTGAATCTACAATCTATAAAAAGCACTGTATAAATAATGGTGACTTGATTTGATTTAAAGGATTATGATGGGTTTGATACAAGATAAGGTATCGACAGCACTTGTGGCATAATGTTTATTTTCTCAAAAACAAATTTCTACCTGACCCTCATTGTCTCAAAAGGCTGGGGTTCAGTGAGGCGCTTACAATAGAAGAAAATGTACTTGTTTCAAAAGTGGAGCCACAAGACGCCAATGCGCATAATAACACGACATTAGCGAGAAAGAAACCATTTAACCTTTTATTTGTAAAGTTATGGTTTCACATAATTTAGATAGTTTACTATAGACTTTTTCTTAAAGTAGTTTTCATCGGTCTACTAACAATGAGTTAGTTGAGATGTTCGGAGATTTTAGGTAAGTTACTTATAGTTAGTTCAATGTCTGTTGGGAGCATCAAAATAAATTGTATAGCACATATTAAGCAGACAGTCTACTAATAATCTAATGACTGCTAATTGGCATTTAGTTAAGTTACTCATAGTTAGTAAAATGTCTGAAGTGGACTATTGAAATAAAATAAAATTATTTTCAATTTTTTGTTGCCATTACAACATAACAACTTAAACTGTAAAATGACAAAACCGCTTCAGAGTTAAATACACAATTTTTACAGAAGATTTAATGCCGCGTTTAAGCTTTATATTTCTTAAATTTTCCCAAATTGGCCTCGTTCACTTCTGCTCTATACGTGCCTCACTATAACCTTGACCAAGGAAATACCGCAAATGCTTATGATTGAGCTAAACTTGTATTGAGCTTAAAGGGATACTCCACTTTTTTTGGAAATAGGCCCATTTTACCACTCCCCCAGAGTTAAACAGTTGGGTTTTACCGTTTTCTAAAGTATTCAGACGATTTTCTGATATTTAGAAGAATATCAGTAACCAGACAGTTTCTGGTCTCATTGACATCCATAGTATATTTTTTTTTTCCTACTATGGAAGTCAATGAGACCAGAAAATGTCTGGATACTGATATTCTTCTGTAACACAGTCTCATCCCAATTCGTCATATAACTGACGTTTTGGGACGTCTTTTGACCATTCGTCAATATCCGACTTTTTAGGGCCCCCTTAAACGTCGGTAGATGACGTTATGGGATCCTAACTCTACCCCATACCTAAACCTAACCCTAAACCCAACTCGTCACCTAACTGACGTTAAAGGTAAAGCGTCAGTTGTATGACGACCCGGGATAGTCATCTACCGACGTTTAAGGGGGCCCAAATTGGCTGAATGGATTCAAAAATGGTAAAACTCAACTGTTTAACTCTAGGGGAGTGGTAAAATGAGCCTCTTTCCAAAAAAAAAATGGAGTACCCCTTTAATATAAATTTAGCTCCAACTTCTAAAAGACAGGATTAACTCATAATACATCAAAATGTACCAAGTTTTTTTTTCCTTTTGTCTTGCTGAATACAAAGTATTTTCTGCTGAGACTTATCAGCTGACCATCCAAATTGAAGAGACACTTATGAACCAATGATGAACCAAATAATAGATTCAAAATTTGATTGAGGGTGTTGCATTTACGTTTTTACAACACATAATGTTGGTAATGTTGCCAAAATTGGATCTCTACTCGATGTCTAGCGTAACATTTGTGCCCTCAAGCGAAACCTCTGCCTTCACCACCACCTCCTGAAAAAGACTCGAGCTCCCTAATCGTGCCCCCCTCCCACAATGACAGGCCAACTGAGTCTCTAGACCAGATCGTATTGCTTTCCCAGTGTGCACCATGCCAAAAGACCACAGTCCCTCCACCTCTTCATCCTCCTCTGATTGGCTCGTTTCCACACTCATTAGCATGTCCCATTATCTTCCGGAGTAGTCTCTGGTTCCCGCCATTCTAATTATTATAATAAACAACATGCTTTATGACTTTCAAGATATACTGGAAGAGCTTCAGCTTTTTCGTCAAGGTCCTCCGTCACGTGTGGGCAGGATTTTTTCCCCCCCCTTTTCCAAGGGCATCTGGTTCTGGCTGTTCCGATGGGAGAGAGAAAACAGGAGGGATGCCGGGAAAAAAACCTGGATGTATCCACCTAGAATTTGTTGAATCAAATTCTTGCACCTGGATATAATTGTTGTGCCGCTGTGCTGGGACTTTCTGCCGTTACAAGTGAAGCAAATTAGTGAAACGAAATCTGGCCTCCAATTGCGAGACACAACTTCACCTGTTCTCATAATTTACCATGGAAAAAAAAGAGTTGACTGAATTTATAGAAGTAAATATTAACATCTGAAGGGAAGGTAATGCCGCTCAAGCATTTCATATCTAAAGGTCAATGCATTACATTACAGGCAGAGTACTGGAGGTATTTTCTATTATATACACCTTGAGATGCAGTGAAAACTATACACTTAAAGTATAGCTTGCGTTCAATGCATCCTTCACAAACGTCACTCCATTCACTGTCAATAGATTCACTCAGTGACAAGCATAGAAATGTAAATCTACAAGCAAGAAGAAAAAAAAAGCAAAACCAACATGAACATGAAGTTAAATCGCAGCTGTCATGCATCTTTTACTGCAATGGCAGGCCAAGAACTAAATTTATATAAATCGCGATAAGAGTGAGTTAACCACAGGTAAGGAATCTGTTCAGGTTGTGTGTAAAACCCTATGTAGCATATTGATTTTATAAAATGAAATAAAAAAAAACACATGTACAGTTATCATTTCATTAATATTTTTAATCGGAATCAACAATTCGATCTTTATGTATGGACAGATATACGAGTTAAAATCCGCTTAAGCCTGGTTCACACGGATTATTAGGCCAATTTTAGCCCCGATTCACCCCTTCCGACGATGCTCCAATTATTGTTAAATAATCTGATCAGATATTCCTGCCGTGTTAAGACTGCTCTCGACTGCTCGGAAGGATGCCGGGACCGCTCCGATCTCAAATCGGGGATATATCCAACATGTTGGATTTAATTGGCCCGATTTCTCGTTGTGTGTGGTGTCCCCCGGGGACGAACAAGCACGCAGCCTGTGAACTGTGGTGTGTAGCCAATCAGAAAGCGAGGTGACGAGGCGCAGAGGAAGCACCGGTGGGAAACAAAATCAAAACAGCCGGCGCCCGGGGGTATGTAGCACCAGAATGTCTGGCTGGTGGACGTCGGAAATGGAGGACCAACTCGTCGACCTCGACTCGTCTATGAGAAAAAAACAACTCACCTCCATATCATGATGTGGCAAGTAAGGTCCATGCTCGCGTTGTCTCCACTTCTTTGCCCATCGCTTTTTCTTTAGAAAACGTTTTTTTTTTTTTTTTTTTTCGTTAAAAACAAACTACGCACTAACGCCACTGTATCCTCTTCGTCCGCCATGATTGTTTACTCTGAAGTCACGTTTGATCTTGGGGGATTTTGCAAGATTTTCTAAACTGATCTAATAAGAATTCGTATGAATTTTACGAGGTGGCTAATTCGTAACAATTCGTATGACCCCACTCGTACGAATTAGTACGTTTTTGCTAAATCGTACATATTTTGCGAATTGGCCAATTCGTATGAATTCGCAGGAATGACCTACCCCTGACCCCGCCCCTAAACCTACCCATCACGTGGGTTTGGACAAATCGTACGAATTCGTAAGAGTGAGGTCGTATGAATAAGTACGAATTAGCCACTTTTTAATCACTCGTACGAATTGGTCGTGAGATAGCGTAGGATTTTCCGTCCGACCTGGGAATGCACGGGAGTCAAATCGGTTTGTGTGTGATGTGTTGATTTTGCCGTGTAGCTGCGCACCACACACTGTACGACCAAAACTGTTAGACCCGTGATTTATCGCCGTGTGTGGGGTCTCTCAGGTTTGGAAAAATCGGCCTACAATTTTAAAATCGTCCCGTGTGAACCAGCCTTTAAGGATAGTAATGGAAAAAGTTCTGCAGAATCTGCATGTCCATTGGTTTAATTAAAATACTTTTATATAAGAGGAGTGACATTTTTGGTACAAGAGGCAATAAAAACAACTTTGTACATCAAAACCAGCACATATTATAAATCCAAAAATCAAACTTCATCACATCACACACACATTATCACGTCCGTCAAAAACTTAGGCTGGCGGTCGGTTCCCAGATAACAAAGTGACGTTGAATCAACGTGGAAGCATGACATCGAAAAAAACATTGATCTGGCATTGTTTTGCTCATCGAATTAACGTTGAACCAACATTGAATCAACGTCACAAGACCAACGTCATTCTTCAAACCCAGATAGCAAACTGACATTGAATCAATGTGGAAACATGACATCGAAACAACGTTGATCTGACATTGTTTTGTTCATCGAATTAACGTTGAACCAACGTCAGACGTGTCATTCTTTCAAAACTAACAAAAAATCAACGTTGTTTCAACGTTATGAAAGCAAACCAATTTTCGATTTTCATTTAGCTTTGAAGAATGCCGTGTCTGACGTTGGTTCAACGTTAATTCGATGAGCAAAACAATGCCAGATCAAGTTTCGCTGTCATGAGAGACGTCGTTTCCACGTTCATTCAATGTCAGTTTGCTGTCTGGGAAACTAACGGAAAATCAACTTGAAATCAACATCGTTTCAACATTAGGAAAGCAAACCAATTTTGTCGATTTTCTGTTAGTTTTGAAGAATGGCGCGTCTGACGTTGGTTCAACGTTAATTCGATGAGCAAAACAATGCCAGATCAACGTTGTTTCAATGTCGTGAGAAATGTCGTTTCCACGTTGATTCAATGTCAGTTTGATATCCAGGTTGGAATATTGCAAAAACATTGACAAATCACTCATGGGCATCAATAACCACGATAACAAATCACATGACGTTGATGTCTGTCAAAAAATAACACGCACAATGCATGGTACTAGTATTAATGAGAAGCAGAGGTCCAGCGAGTCACGTATTTCCTGGAAAACCCACGGTACCGGATAATTTACGTCATCATTTTCAGAGAAGAGGGTGAAAATGGCATCCTGAGCAACGTTCTGTCTCCAAAAGACAATAACGAGCATAATACATTACGCAAATGAGCATACATTTGTGTTATTCACTCCTGAAATTGAATCCGAATGATCAGAGAATGGAGCAAAATACTTCACACGCATGCGAAAGGGAATAAACGCCAATCCAATTGAAAAACTTAGTGAATGTTCAATGTGTTGGTTCCTGATGGAACAGGAAGTATACACAAGGAAGGAAGTATATACATATTTTTTTATATATATTTATATGTGCTGTAGTTTTAAATGCCAGTACAATTTGACATCTGAACAGCTCCAAACAAACACTGTTAGTGTTCGACTCTGACTGGCTGGGATTGAATCCTTGAAAATCCAGCTTCTAATCATCATATGTCTGGGATCAAGCAGGGTATTTCAGCCGCATTTGTATTCATACATCCTAAACACACTAAGCCGATACAGGCATGGAATCGCTTTGATACAGTGTAGCCCGTGCGCCTTGTCCTCTGTGTAACAGCCTCGTGTACAAGAAACAGAATTATGCCCTCTTAACTGAATAACACAGTTTACCAAGATGACAGGGAAACAGATTAGTGCCCGAGGGAGTCCGGGGAATATCTACCGACGAGCATTAACACACAACACAACACAGTGGCCCTGAATTCAATAAGGCTGAAGTTTTGAATTCTGCGCACGCCAAACGATATTTCATCCCTCCACCTCTTGCTCATACGGGTTTATTAGTCACTGTGGAAATTATCGGCGTGTAGCCGAGGTTTTCAAACATGTAATCTCTAATTGTTTTATAATTACCCAGATTGTTTTCTGCGAGTATGGGAAATTGCACATAGGAGAGATGGATTTCTGATGAGGGTATTACATTGAGTGACAGACCGACTGGTCTCGCGGACTCAGTGATAGGGTGTCAGAGATGTGGTGTGTGCCATCGGGGGTGGTGTCGCAGGGCTTGGCAGGGGCTGCCGGGAGCAGGGGGCTTTGTTTCACTGAGTGCATAGTATTAGACCTCTAGGGAAGCCACGCAGCGGGGGTTGGATTAGCCCCTAGTTTACTATAGCACGTGCTTCTCAGTGCATGGCAAACTTGCGCTCGCTCCTCTACCCCCTTATTAGAGACCTCCTGGGATTGCCGTCTCCAACCCCATTTTCTTTTACCCATTTGCTTCGCACACTTGTCCTATTAAACGTCACTCACCTGTGATTTACATAATTGAGTCAAATTCAGCATGCTTCTTTTTTTTTAAATTAAAGAGCAAATTCTTATTAAATGTGTGAAATACTTCCCAGGTGCTTTCACCCCCCCTCTAAATCTGTTCATCTTTTGAAGCAATCGATGCTCTTCAGAAAATTTCGACTAAACCGTTCGATTCATATGGGTTAGTATTATGATCTCTTTGGGAACTTTTTGAAGCATCGAATTGGTAGTTGCGTAGACTGTCAATGGAAGGACAGCAACCTCTCAGACTTCGTTAACAATACCTTAATTTGTGTTCCGAAGATGAACAAATTTCTTACGGGTTTGGAACGAAATGAGGGTGAATAAATGATGAAAGAAATGTTCGGGTAACTCTTCAAAACACGCGCTTTAAATATTTCGATTTTTTACCGCCACAGTAAGTTGTGTTCAAAAAAAATGTGTTCGATTTACGGTAAAATACCGGCAGCTGTGGTTGCTAGAACTTTACCGTGTAAAATACGGTAGCAAGACTTTACGGTAACGAGTTTTTTAGAGACTTAACTTAAATTTACAGAAACAAACCCTATTTCATTATCTGATAAAATGTTACATTTTCAACCAATTGAGGTATTAATATCTGTTCAAAGTATTAATATCTGTTTTGTACCATTGTACTACACTGACAACCGACAATCACAGCAGTGATGAGAGTCAAATGATATATGGAAGCTCATAATGCAACTCTTCCACAAGAAACTTAACCTAAAAAATGTTAATATATAGAAGCTGCACAGTGTCATTCACTCAAAAATTAAACACCATCATGTTTACACACATGAAATTTTAAAAAAAGGCAATAAACATAAATTTAACAGCATTAAATGTCACATAAAACCCTACTGTACATAACTGATTAGGAAAAGACTAAGAAAGTCACTAAGAAACTAATTCCACAAAATACATCAAATGCGAAGTGTCACGTGGGGAATTGTGGGAATGTTAATTCACAGATTTTTACTGTAAATTATACAATGAGTAAATGAGTTGCTCAATTTCACTTTAAAAACTGTAAATTTAACAGTATTTTACAGTAAAATTTAATTAGATCTATCACAGTAATTTACCGTATATAGTAAGGAAAGGTTCTTTTACCGTTAAAATCACAATGTTATCATGCGCTTGCAATATGTTGGACAACCCCTAATAGGCCAGAAACACAGTCTTGCCAAATAATGCAATTGTTTACCAGCTTTTAAAGGGTATACAATTGTACACACACAATTGGTCAGAGCAGGTCCACTTTAGAGGTTCAGAAGGTCATGACATATAAAAATTCTGAAATTAACGCAAAGTACACTAAGATAACAGCCTCGAAAGTGTTCAAAACCAGCGTAATATAAGGAGCTCCACATCTGTGCACCTGGTGGTTGCCTGGGGACTGTCTGCTACTGTCTTTAAACAAGACAAGGAGATATTAGTACACTCCCATTGGTTAGCCTTATGGCATTGCTGGGCTAAACAGCTGACAGGTGTTCTCCAGAACCCTATATTTCCCAGCCAACTTGTTCATCTACCCCCACAGTGTAGGCATCCCCTTGATATATGCATCATGGTTACTTCTGCCGTGAAGTTCATATAAGAGCTTGTTTATCGCTCAACGGTTTTCACAGGATTTGAGCAGGAATAAAAGCGGCAAGGCGTCTGTAGACTCTGGTGATTGTGGCTCAATGTTCGCAGGCTTAACTGAGGTTTCTTTATATTGGGAATGTTTGTTGGCAGTATTCACATTGACGTCAGACTATTTAGCAGTTCACATTCAGCTTTTGGCACCAGAGGTGTCAGAGGTGTTACTTGGTCCGTCCCCTTTGAGGATTCACTGGTGATGTTTTAACAGCCCGATTTCACTGCAGGAGTTTGTGTTTTTTACTTTAAGGAGTAGTAATAAGCTAGTTCAAATTTAATTGACATTGCTTTACTGCTTTATGTAAATAAGATATTTAATCAAAATTTAATTAAAGCCAATTTGAAATATTTTTTTGAGTGAAACGTGATTAAAAAAGGAAGAAACACATAAACATACAATACATTCACTTTAAGCAATGTGTTGAAAATCTCAACTGCTTGATTGCTACATTATTGAAAACAAACTATATTATCACCCAGCAATATTAAAAGTTGGAAATATACATATGTCTTTAGAGGTATTTACACTATAAATTTATATATATCTATATATGTATATCTATCTATCTATATATATATATATATATATATATATATATATATATATATATGTCACAGTCTTCGTCTGCACCGTTCTGTCTGCGTCTCCTGCACTACACTTCCCAGGATCCTCTTGTCTCCATTCCGGAACTCACTCCCTCAATCTGCCACCTGTTCATCGTCCCGTTCATCTGTTTCACCTGTTTTCACCCCATTAGGCTGTATTTAGTTCCCTTAGTGGTGTAGGTGTTCAAAAAAATTCACAGTTTGGCTTGATACAATGCACTTGTGTCATGGTTCGGTTTGGTATGTTTACAATACAGCAAAAACAAAGAAATGCCAGAGGAATTCCCTTGCTTTATTATATTTTATTGAAACTAACATCATAACGTATTATATTTTTTACTTTGAGCAATGATGGAGCTATGCTTTTCTTAGGAGCATATAAAACAAAACAGTGCTATATTGTAGTAGTTATACACAAAGGTTTATTTTAGTTCCGATGTCCAAATAAAACCAATGTAATTTTACATAAACAAACATAAAAACTATAGGCTATAGTCTATTATATACAATATACAGACATGTATTTTATGAACAAAGCCCATCTTCATGAAAAAGATTAAATATTATTATTTTTTAATGGCATTCATGTGCAATAGGGCAAGTAATTTTCCTATGAACCACATCGTGTTTAACACACAAAATTTACGTACAGTTAAATTATGTGAAATTAACAGTTATGTTTTGACTGCTGGTAGCTTAATTATAGTAGCTAAGTTTATAGTTTGAATCGATCTGCCTTACGTTTTTGTTTGTTTGCATCTTTTATTCACACTAGTTCACTTTCTGTTAATTTATGTAAGTGTAGACAAAGCTTTCATGCAGTATCTGGGTGCTTGCTGTGAGAAAAATCAATAATCGATAAACGAATATGGCAAACAAAGTGCATTTAAACTCGCTTCAGCACGTATCTATGCGAGAGGCGCGTGCATGCGAAGGGGCGTGTGATTCGTTCGTCCTCGAGTCGGAATTCGGTATAACACCTGTTTTAATGCCAAAAAGACTCGTGTTTTTTTTTTTTTTTACACTACGCTGAACGGTTGGTTAAGCGAGTGCCATTGAAGGAAGCAGTGACCGGAAGTGGTCCAACCCACCGCAGACAAACCGGAAATTCTATTTCCGTTGTTATGCAACTAGCGAATTCCTGCCAAACTTCCATGATCTGTGGACACTGAATAGTTCACTCATGGCACAATGTTTCTTCCTGGTTTCCACGTCAGCGCTGTTTGATCCATAAATAACGAAAAAATGTGAAAGTTTCTCACTAGATCTCGCAGCTATGTTATTACTTCAATAGAAATTCAAATGCTTTCTTTACTGGATGTCTCTGAGCTGTGTAGTAACAGTGCTGCTTGATTAAGATCGTCTCGCACTGCATTGGTCCACACTGATGAACAGTCCGTCAACCACACAATAACGAGCTCAGCTTGGTTACGCTTACATTACATTTGCCATTTGATGTTGGTCAATGTTGTGGTCGTGCCAGCATCTTGAGTGCGCTTGCCACTCGCAACGCGCCTACATTTGAAATAACGAAATTTTAGTTGGCAAGAAAAATTGTCCAATGAACCGTTCGGTTTTAAAATGCGTACTGAAAACCAAACCGAAAGCCTTGTACCGAACAGTTTGATACGAATGTGTATCGTTACACCCATGATATATGTATATAGATATATTAGTGCTGTCAAACGATTAAAATATTTAATCGTGATTAATCGCATTAATGTCAAAGTTAACTCGTGATTAATCGCACATTTTAATCTGTCCTAAATGTCTCTTATTTTTTCTCAACTTAATGCTCTTATCAACATGGAAAAGTGGATCGGCTTGCTTTGCGCAATTTTTTTTTTTTTTTTTTGCAACGTTTCCTAACATTCTCACTTGGAGCAAATAATCTCTCACACAATGTAACACTGTCCATCAATAAAATGGTGAAATAAATACCGAATACTGACGAGGTCCTGATATTGACGAGGGGGCGGAGAATTCGCATCAGCTGTGTGTGTGTGTTTGACCATCAATCAAGTGTGTTTCAGACTGGACATGCTGCGTTGATGATAGCTCAGTTCACAACGACAAAACACACCGATCACTTCGGTCTTGTCAATGGAACCATTTGGTAACTTTTAAAACGAACCTTTCCATTCAGAATCTTACTGGCATCCATTTCAGCGTCTCACGCTCACCATCCACTCAAAACGTAACGTGAACCAACTATTTGGCCGTCTCGCAAGCCCAAACAAGTGTGCAGCGTGCCTGTTGTTTTGCGTCTAGCTAGATCCGCTTGGGCGTTGGTCGACGAAGCAACAAAATGTCCTCGCGCGGCAAAAGCCATTGAAATGGATGGGTTTCATAGCGCAGTGCCACGTCCTGTTGCAAAAGCATATGAAGAAAAAAGACAAAGTGTGCTAGGCCAAAAAGACCATTAATCGCGCAATAAAAAAATTGACGCTGTTAAAATGGGTTTGCGTTAACGCCTTTAATAATGACTTCATCTGACAGCCCTGATGATATGAGCAAACAGGCCATTGAGATTTGTTAACTAATAACTAAGATATTACAACCCGGTCTCATCCCAATTCGTCATGTAACTGACGTTTTGGGACGTCTTTTGTCCATTCGTCAAAATACGACTTTTTAGGGCCCCCTTAAACGTCGGTAGATGACGTTATGGGATCCTAACTCTACCCCAGACCTAAACCTAACCCTAAACCCAACTCGTCACCTAACCGACGTTAAAGGTAAAGCGTCAGTTGTATGACGACCCGGGATCGTCATCTACCGACGTTTAAGGGGGCCCTAAAAAGTCGTATATTGACGAATGGTCAAAAGACGTCCCAAAACGTCAGATATATGACGAATTGGGATGAGACTGTGTTAGATATTACGATATTATAAACATTCAATTCACAACAATTTAAAGCTGATTGTGAAAAGCACTATACAAAAAAGTCAGAAGTCTGGGTTACATAGCAAAATGGAGTTTTGAGTTTTGCGAATAAGCATTGGAATTACGCGCACCAATTCACAATAAGCGGTAACGTAATTATGATCTATGTCCATCTTTACAAGGTTAAAGGGTTATTCCACTTTTTGGGGAAATAGGCTCATTTTACCACTCCCCAGAGTTAAAAAGTTAGGTTTCACCGTTTTCGAATGTATTCAGCCATTTTTTTATATATATATATATTTATAAGAATATCAGTAACCAGACAGTTTCTGGTCTCATTGACTTCCATAGTATATTTTTTTCCTACTATGGAAGTCAATGAGACCAGAAATTGTCTGGATACCGATATTCTTCTAAATATCAGAAAATCGGCTGAATGGATTTGAAAACGGTCAAGCTCAACTGTTTGACTCTGGGAGAGTGGTAAAATGAGCCTATTTCCAAAAAAAAAAGTGGAGTATCCCTTTAACAGTTGTAACGTCTCATATAATCCTCTGCAGTGATACTGCATCTGGCCTGAGGTCCACGTGTCACACTCACGGCCACTGGTGTCAGACCACACAGGTCATAGTTCGTGACCCTCACAGGTAGCAGTACACACACACTACGAGACCCCACGCACTGCCTCGTTCTGTCGTGACGAGGGACAGCTCCCCGACACCACAGATTCGCAGCCCCGTTAGCGACTGCGGTTTGATTTGTCGATTGAGGGGGATGTTGAGAGCAAAGAGGAGGCCATCGCTCTAATGGGTGGTGAGACAATGGGCCATCACTAATCAGGGACCTCAAGGTTGCCATGAGGTTAATTGTAATGCAGGTGGCACTTGTATAAGGGGGTGAAAAAAACATTTAAAAAAAACAGTTGACTGCTTTACTGCTCTGGTGTCCATTGTGTTTTAACATCAGCCCCCCAGGCCAGGATTTGCCTTTCTCTCTCGTTCCCACTCCTCTCTGTCCCCCTTCACCTTTTAATCTCTTATTATCTACCAATTCTCATTCGGGCCTCTGTGGGTTAAAGAAAACCTTTCACCAAATTTCCAAAAGGAAATGTAAATATTGAGCCTGTCCTGCCCTGCAGTGGCTGTTGTGATGCGCAGGAGATCCATTGATGGGCCCATTGCTCCTTCACACTGCATTTTACATTCGCTGGAAGTGTCCTTTTGTATCATTGTTATTTGTTTAAATTGACAGAAACAGCAGAATTTGCGCGTCATTGTGAGTCTCTGAAAGAGCATCTCCAAATAAGAAGGTCTGGGTGAATAGAAGATGGCATGGCTTCCTTTACATGTTTACATTAGCTTTGTTAAGTCTCATTGTTTGTCACCACTCAATCTCCACTTAGTTTGTAATTCACATTTGTCTCTATTGGTTTTAAGGACTTAAGATGCATAAATTGTTTGAGGATTGAGAAATAATTTGCTGTTGTGATCTTTACACAAAAATGATTGATTATTTGTTGCAGACATGTTTATGTTTGGTTGTTTGAAGATGCAAGACTATCTTATATAAAAATCATGGCTTTTGAAAGAGTTCAAATTTGTAGTTTTAATTTTTGTAGCAAAGTATTGTGGGAAGGAGGAGGCGGGACGTTCACAGACTTTAATAATAAAATGAACAAATACAAAACGAAAGTAAAAGATAGCAGCCCCTCGCGGACGACTGCTGTCACATAATAAAACACAACATAAGTTCAGGCCTGTTCCTCTCTTGATCTTCACTGTCGTCGCTCCGTTGTGAGCGATACGAGACCGGTGCGTCGGTGTGGGGTTATATTTTTTGATTATTTCATTGAAAAAAAAGCAGATAGTTTGACTTTTGGTTTAAAATTGGTTTCAAGGCATTGTCTCACTTAATATGCATAAAGAGAGGAATATTTACACTGTAAAAAATATTGTTGGTTTAACTTAAAAAAGTAAGTAACTTAGTTGCCTTAAAATTTTAAGTTGATTGAACTGGAAAAAGTGAGTTAATACAATGAAGGAGATTAATTTAATCACCAGAAACTCAAAATAATAAGTTATCTATACTAAATAAATTATTTAAGTTGATTTGACAAAAGAAAAAATGTGATCAAATCTTGAAAATATATATATATATATATATATATATTTTTTTTTACAGTGAATGCATGAATACTTATTGCAAGGTGTTGTCTGTGGCATTGATTACTAAATTTTGTCAACATGCATTTAAATTCTAAACTTAAGTGGCATTTTAAATGCAATATGTAAAATGCATGACTTTTGAAAGAGTTCTAATCTAAAATTGGCGTGATTTTTCATTTATTAAATGCAACTTTTTTTCTGAAATATATCAAATTCAATGAACAAACTTAAAATCAATTATTTTAAAAGTCTTTTATCAAAAGCAATAAACCAATGTTAAATGATCAATTGCGTTAAATGTATTTGTATACTTATTTTTTGTGAAAAAAGGGGTAACACTTTATTTCGATAGTCCACTTTAGACATTCTACAAACTATAAGTAACTTTGAAACTACATGTTAACTAACTCTCATTTGATTACATGCTTAATATCTGCTAATACTTTATTTTGATGGACCCCTAAAGGACAATCTACTGAATATTAGTAACTTGGTAACTACATGTTAACTTATTCTCCTAACCCGAACCCTAACACCTAACCCTAACAGCCTACTAACTCTCTAATGAGAGTTAGTTGACATGTAGTTGCAATGTTACATAGTTAGTATGTCTTAAGTGGACAAACGAAATAAAGTGTAGTTCATGTTTTAGATTAAACAATTGAACCGATTGATTTAAAAAAAAATGAATTTGATACATTTAAAAGGAAGCATTGATGCGCTTTAACAGATTTTAAAAGAGAAGTTATACATTAACAAAACATTTTTAACAAAAATTGTTTGTCTCATGAAAGAGTCAATTGTTAGATATGATAGCATTTAGGGAGCTTTATTGAGTATTAGATTATGAGGATTTCAGTCAGCACTCAAACCAGAGCACTTCATGTCACTTTAGCGAGAATAGCGACTGCTACCCCTTCATTCATATTTCACTCTGTCAATAAATTCCCTGACACTTCAAAGGTCCTCCCCATTTAGAGTGCTCGTTTCCAAAAGATCAGGCCGTAGGCAGTCCTACCGAGCACACATTGAGAGGCTGACACACTTGTAAGTTAGTATGGTCCCCCCTCACCCTTCTGAAACCAAGAGGAGGAGGAGGAGGATTGTGTGGGGAATAGGTCTGAAAGACAAACATGGCTGCGACTGCCAACCTGCCCAAGCAAATGCTCTGTGTGTTTATTCAGCTGATGATTGGACAGTGGCGAGTGCATGTCAGTCCTGGGCTGTCTTTCATATCACGGCAAATGTAAGGGAAATACGTATGAGTGTGCACTTGAAAACATGACAGATGAGATGCTGCGGGGTTATGGGAGAGTCTGCGATGCTTGTGTGACAGCAGCAAAGAAGGGGGGGAGGAAAGAGTGCCACTTTATTTCTGCCAACTTCTTTTCCTGTCAAGCGTCCCCTTTGAAAGGGGCATTACACATTCAAGTCACTGTTGCGTCTTTCATAAAACGCACAGGGTGAGAGACAGTCTCAATACAAAAAAAAAGGAAAAAGGAAGGGGTAAAAAAAGTGTGTTACAATGGATTATTTTCTGGGGTGAAAAAGGAATGAAGACACTGTCAAGAGCATTGTAAGCAAAAAGTATAAGTTCCACTATGTCGAGGAATCAATGGAGTCTTGGGGAGACACTTGTGACCAACCCTAGGTTTCCAAACGCACTAGCAGTGAGGGACGCTTCAGTGAGCCAGATTACCCTTTAATTCTCTCCTATAGTGACCCAGGCCGGGGCTGTGTTTGCAATCGCTCACTTGTACACTCATTCACTATTCCACATTTAGTGAATCCAGTTAAATCTCCCATATAATGAAGGAGAAAATTAAAATGTTTGCGTGAATTTGAACGGCGATGTAAATACTACATCTAAGCACCATATATTGACTATAATAATTAAAAACCAACAACCTTTACTTCACACGTGTATAATGTCAGTGTCGATGAGTCATGGGAAATTTGAAACATGAATTCATGGAATCTAATGACTGTCCTGTTTAATATTATTTTTTTTCCTGTAATGATAAAAAAACTGTTAATATGTTTACAAATAAACAAACATACATTTTAATTTATAAAAAAATAATAAATAAATACATATTTTAGATTTATTAAACAATAAAGGTATGATTGATTGAGTTAAATCATTATTATTTAACAAATAAATAATTTATCAAGGTAATTATATATATATATATATATATATATATATATATATATATATAATACATTATGTATTGATTTAATGATTTAATGTAGTATTGCATTTATTAAATTACCTTGATAAATATATATATATATATATATATATACACACACATGCATGTATATTTAAGGGAAAAAATATTTATATATAAAATTTTTATATTTATATTAGGGCTGTCAAACGATTAATCACGATTAATCACATCCAAAATAAAAGTTTGTGTTTATATAATATATGTGGGTGGACTATGTATGATTTTATATATATATATATATATATATATATATATATATATATATATATATATATATACATATATATACACACACATGCTTGTATATATTTAAGAAATATTTTATATGCTGTATGTAGATTTATATATAATTTATATTATATATAAATATAAATATTTTATATATAAATAATATTTTTTTTCTTAAATATACATGCATGTGTGTGTATTTATATATATATATATATATATATATATATATATATATATATATAAAATAATTATACACAGTGCACCCACATATATTATGTAAACACAAACTTTTATTTTGGATACGATTAATCGCGATTAATCGTTTAACAGCCCTGTATATTTTTTTTTCTTTCGCTGGGCAGCATTTCCGTGGTACCTATATTTATTGTTTTATTGGTCTATATTTATAGACCTATATTTATTGTTTGAATAGAAACAATAAATATAGGTCTAAATATAGGTTATATAGGTCTATGATCTATAAAATTTCAATCCGTGTCCCTAAAGTAATAATAAAGTAATCAATATCTTGTATTAATTAGCTATAATAGCGCAGAGAGTATGAGGAGAAGTCGTCCCAATTTCACGTAAAAGAGCCAATGAGCATTTAGAAAGCACATACACGTTAGCTGGAAAATAAGTAGTGCCAAGAAAGCAACATTTCTGATAATCGATCGCTTAAATCCATCATTACATCATGGATATTATATGGTGGAAAGTGTACAAGAGTACACTCTTAGAAGAAATGGTTCTATTTAGAACCAGAAATGGTTCCATCCCCCACTTAATATATGGAATTCCAAAATGGTTCTATATAGAACCTTTTATTTTTTGGTAAAAGGTTCTATTGGCCAAGTATGGAACCCCAGGGTTCTAAACAGAACCCAGAGGAACCCTTTTTTAAGAGTGTATAGAACCTTTTAGGGGTTCCAAATATGCAGCGCTGAAAGAGCCTTTTAAGGTTCTAGAACCTTTTCTTCTAAGAGTGTATACTGTGCAATCAGAATTGACTAGATATAAACTACTGCTATTGGTTCACTAAGAATTCAGGCATCAATACAAATGAGCGAAATCGCATATAGTGTGATCATTTCGGACACATCTCCGGTCAGGGAGAGCATGAAGGCATCTACCGTGAGTGTCTGGAGGATAAATGCAGGTTACCCGCTAAGCCATTTGATCTTGTATGACTGCCGTACCATTCCGCATGCAAAAATATGCAATTTTCCTCCTCTCAGCTTTATTTTAATCCAAGAGTTTCAAACTTACACCATTCAAACAGTATTAACACAGCGATTATGCACTTGGCTTCTGTAAAGTTACAATGTGATAAACAGCTGTCATCTTTCGCCCCGTTTGCCTGGCCGAGGCCTGGGAGTGTGACTGAGCCTGATAAAGCGCTGCGATTTTATCCATCACACCATGTTTAAGTGGATATGTGACGGAGAAGGCGACAAGCAGAACCAGCTAACTGATTAAGGCACCTTCATTACCTGCGCCTTAGAGACATCCGTGACTTCCCCTCACATCCTCTCGCTCAAGACGACGTGGGCAGGAAATCCGTCTCATTCTACACTTCTTAAATGGCTTTGAAATCAAACCTGTGACGCGCCAGCCTATGAACCACTTTTAAAATGTGGCATGAGACTTACCTACCCCAACGTATCATCTCGTGTTAGTTGCGGTTATGGGGATTGGATTGTCAAACCGATATTAAAGGGGTAGTTCAGTTCATCATTTACTCACCGTTATGTTGTTCCACACCTGTATGAAATACTTTTTGGAACAAACAACTTTATTTACAAACTGCTCTTTTGACACAACAGCTTATATATTAGCTGCTGCTTTTTTAAACGGTCCAATCAAGACACAAGCTAACGCTAAATCGTACGATATTATACGCATGTTTTCGATCTGCTCACATCCCAGTTGGGTTTGTGGATGAACCATTTTCTTTCCATCCTAAAAATTTTACGTTTGCATGTTAATCACATTGTGCGAATTCATTTTAAAACTGTAAACTCGTACAAATATGTTATAGACCATTTCAAAAGATGTAAACAACACTGGCCCAGAAGCACTTCCTGTTTCAGTTTTTTAACAAAGCTGGGATAAAATACAACCAACAGAACATTTAAAACTGAATCAAAAAGTTAAACAAACATCTTTAAGAAGTTTTCTTTACATGTGAAATAAAGAAAACAGTTACAAACTGAAACAGGAAGTGCTTCTGGGCCAGTGTTGTTTACATCTTTTGAAATGGTCTATACTGATAAAACTAAAAATGATTATTTAGTGAAGTAAATACTACAGAAAAAACAAAAACAAATGTAATTTCACCTGAATACGTTTGATCAGGCAATAATTATAAAAAAACCCACACACATTCTATATTAGTACTCAATTTTATAACATTTATACTTTTATTTTACCTTAAATTAGGTAAAACATACTCAACTTTTCCAATATTGGTGATCCCATCATGGACATGAATACTTAATAAGGTTAAATTATTCACTGTTTTATTATGGGTTAAATTGTTAGGTTTAGTAAATTGTTTTATGACATGGAGTTGCAACCCGATCACACTAAATGCGTCTTTATAGCACGCATGTGTATTGTCGTGTAATATATACGCTAAAGTGAGTTTTTACGTGCATATGATACGCATTGGTTGGTTAGGTTAAGTTTAGGTGTGGGGTTGGGTGCGTGTGTATTATACGTTTGGCTAGAATTAGTGGTGTGGGGTGCGTGTGTATTATACGCAAATGAACTGCGTATCAATTGCACGAGAAAAACTGCGTCTCATATTCACGTAAAAGTCATTTTCGCGTATAAATTACACGATAAAACACGATGCGTGTTATAGAGACGCATTTACGTGAGAACAGGCTGGGAGTTGACACACGGGAATTCGTACGAATTTTACGAGGTGGCTAATTCGTAACAATTCGTACGACCTCACTCGTACGAATTAGTACGATTTTTGCTTAATCTTATATATTTTACGAATTGGCCAATTCGTATGATTTCGTACGAATGACCTACCCCTGACCGCTGACCCCGCCCCTAAACATAACGATCACGTGGATTTAGACAAATCGTACGCATTCATACGAGTGAGGTTGTATGAATTAGCACGAATCAGCCACTTTTGAATCACTCATACGAATTCGTACGAATTCGTACGAAATAGCGTAGAATGATCCATTGAATGTAATAACACAGTCTCATCCCAATTCGTCATATAACTGACGTTTTGGGACGTCTTTTGACCATTCGTCAATATATGACTTTTTAGGGCCCCCTTAAACGTCGGTAGATGACGATCCCGGGTCGTCATACAACTGACACTTTACCTTTAACGTCAGTTAGGTGACGAGTTGGGTTTAGGGTTAGGTTTAGGTATGGGGTAGAGTTAGGATCCCATAACGTCATCTACCGACGTTTAAGGAGGCCCTAAAAAGTCGTATATTGACGAATGGTCAAAAGACGTCCCAAAACGTCAGTTATATGACGAATTGGGATGAGACCGGGTTGAATGTAACGGTACTCAATATACAATAACGAAGTATTGACCTCTCTGTGTTCAGACGGTACATTACTTCTATGTAGAAATGTCTACACAATATACTGTATTGTTTACTTAATGTTCTCACATTAAGCAAATACTGTATAAGCAAGGCCAACACTATCTCACGACCAATTTGTACGAATTCGACGTATGATTAAAAAGTGTCTAATAGGCTCTATGCACGAACCCTGCTGACGTGTGTCCGAAAGAATCTTAGGCAGCGTCTTTACTTCCGGAAGCGCGTTCTGCAGGCCAAGTGTATAGCGGCAAAACTTTAATAAAATACGTTTTCTCAGAGACGGAGACAACGATTTTAGAAACGCTGATTCGCTAGTCGAATTTCGTACGTTATGAGAGAATACTAACCCTCAAAATTGTTGATGTAGCTCAAACTATATATACTTTAAATAACTTCTCTTTTTTACTCTTGTGTGACAGCTAACTGCCGCACAGTGTTAACATCATTCACGCAAAACCGGCTTCTGACCATAGACTGACGCAGCACCGGATGTAACTGGGCATGCTGAGACAAACCCGGAAGCGATCGTGCATAGAGGCTATTCGTACTAATTCGTACGACCTCACTCGTACGAATTTGAATGATTTGTCTAAACCCACGTGATGGGTAGGTTTAGGGGCGGGGTAAGGGGTAGGTCATTCGTACAAATTGGCCAATTCGTAAAATATGTATGATTTAGCAAAATCGTACTAATTCGTACGAGTGAGGTTGTAGACTGATAAAAATGATTTCGTGGTGAAGTAAATACTACAGAAAAAAAACAATGTAATTTACATGAAAAAAGTTAGTTCAGGCAAGAATTAAAAAAAATAAGTAAATTCTATAGTAGAACTCAATTCAATCGTGTAGAAATGAAAGCGTACATATTAACATTCTAAAATTAAGTAAAAATTTCTCAACTTTTCTGATACTGGTGGTCCCATCATGCACTGGGCCATGAATAATTAATGAGGTTGATTTTCACTGTTTTCCAGCTGTATTTACACTGTTTTATCATTACTTTTGTTGTTAGGATTAGTAATTTGCCATTTTGTGACATTTGGAGTTCATTTTCTACTTAAAATGACACATTCAAACACAAAACACGATCTATCATATGTTACCGTCATTGTGTATCGTCTACCAAGTATTGAGGTGTGCATTCACACATGCTTTATCTAAAGTGAAGACATGATGAGACACACTGCAAGTATTAATTACTTAAACAGTGTGGTCTAATTCAATGTTATATTGTTTGAGTGAAATGTTGTACTAAGAAAATTTCAATTACACCGAATAGATATTCCTTTGTCTTTAATTAGCTAAATAAAAATTACTTAATATCTTATTGTTACTTTCACTTAACTTAATTAAGTATAATTACTTAATTATATGTGTGAAATTTACTCAAAAAATATCAGTGCAAAAAACTTGCCTTGAAAAAATTAAGTACATTTTACTTATTGTTTTTTACAGTGTATGAATTGTTACGAATTAGCCACTTTTTAATCATTCGTCGAATCCATACGACTTGGTGGTGAGATCGGGTTGGCAAGGCTTAATTCAGACTTATATTGTGCCAGTAAAATTTACTTGCAACATAAAATATATATTTTTTGACTAAAAAGTAGAAATTTCTCATCAAACTTTATTTCGCCACGTCTTTGTTCATTTTACTTAACTTAGTTGAGTAGATTTGACTTAATTCCAAATGCGATAAGATTGAGTCGGAAGCTGAAGCGCATGAGATATTAACACTTGTTTTCAGAGTGTCATGTGTCTTTACTATTAAATCATATACAATCACTGCCGATTTTTTCACTTGTTTTACTACAAACAAGTTTAAACCGAATGAAAAGTGCAGTAAGACAAAACACACATTCAAGAGACAATGTATGAAAACATTTATATGCATTTGCAAATTGCTTAAGCGAATTTATGGCACTAAATTTGACAGCTTTGAGAGTCTGTCTGTTTATGACTTAATTAGAATGTATTTGTTTCACGCGAAACTGCTTTTATGATTCTGTTATGGTGTTTTCTTTTCCAGCTTGTCGGTCTCATTTTCCTTATATGGAAACTTCATCTTTTGTGTTCCACAGTAAGCGACACAGGTTTCGAATGACAAAGTGGAGTAAATTATGATAGAATGGGGGAAATATCTTTTAGATGCAATTGCTTTTGATTTCGTCTGCACAAACAGAAGCAGGTGATTTGACTTTCATCATCCCTGTCGCTAATCAATGGGAGGATTTTCTTTTTCTTGTCACTGGCTATTTTATTAATATTCATGACATTCATTAGCATGAAGCCATCTCGATTGGGAGCTGCCAGACTAGGGCTCTAATGTAGTCACTTGATGGAAGTAGTGTTTCTAGGGAAACCAGCTTAATGAGTTGCCATCAAGAAGGGTGAGCTTGTAAACTGATAACACCTTCTCTTGGTGCTCTCCATATTTACACATACACAGACACACTCTTGAGATAGTGCCTAGAGCTGTGAATTGGAAGTTAGTTGTGTGAAATCCCTTTCCATGTTTACTCTTTTCAACCATACGTGTGCTAACCAAACATGCAGCTGGCTTGCACTTCTTATCAGTAGCAGAATAAATGGTTGCTAATTGTCTACAAGTCTCGTTATGACTGAAGACTCATTCCTTCAATGGGACTTTCTGGTTCTGTGAAGCTTCATTTTTGTACTGAGTTAAATGGTTAGATCACCCAAAAAATTGAAATAAAATCGTCATCAATGATCGTTCCATAACAGTTCGATTTTTGTTCATCTTCGAAACAACAATGAAGATATTTTAAATGATAATCTAACATTATTGACAGCTAAATAACTACCATTAAACGTTCACAAAGAGATCGTAAAATATATCCATATGAATCAAGTGGTTTAGTCCAAATTTTCTGGGTAGATCGCTTAATCTGATGAACAGATTGAATAAACATTGATCAGCGAACATAAACAGAAGCTCAACCGAACCTTCTTGATGTGCGAGAACAAACCACATTGGTTCTTGCGGAAACTCAACATGCTGACATTTCCTGTACAGCGACGTACCTCACTGCTTAACTACTATAGTATGTTTTGAAGAAAACATTGTTACGTTGTTGAAGAAATCAACTATATAGATAGACACGACTGTTTCCAGATACTGTCGTTGAAAATTGTCATTCAACCATGTTGGTTAAAGGGATTGTTCACTTTGAAATTATTTTTTTTATGTTTTATCTTACGTCAAGGGTATCCAAGATGTAGGTATCTTTGTTTCCACAGTACTTTCAATTTTGATATTTTTAGGTCAAACCGTTCTTGTCTGTCAGTCATATACGTAATGGAGGTCTATGTTCACCGCCTCACAGAGCATGCACAGAGAAGTCCAAATTAAACATGATTGAATGACTCGTAAATGTAAGTACACATTGATGGCCTAAGACACGAAACGAGCGGTTTGTGTGAGAAAACGATCAGTGTTTCCAGAGAGAGTTTTTTTAAATGGAAGGTCTATTTATGACATTTTGGTTAAACATTACAAAGGAGAAAAATAAATAAATATATGAACAGATGAATAAATAAGATCCATGATATCTAGAAAACACAGAAGATTCATTTTCATTTCATGCTGACTTTAACTCACAAGCTACAGCCAGATAACAGGAGGGAAATAACCAAAATAAGGTATGTAGGCTAGGCTAGGCTAGGTATTTTAACCGATTACAATCATTTGAAGTAGACCTTATTACCTTTAGTCAAGAAATTAGAGCAACTTTGAAAAGGAGAAATACATGTAGGTGCGCGAATAGAGTCTTAGTACACACAATTACAAAAGCAATTGGTCAAATCAAGACCGAACAACAATTATTTTACCATAGAAATGGAGTTTTAGGCCTAGTGCGAAAATACCCTAACAATGGTAAAATCACTGTCCTTTAGACATTTTATACAGTATTTTTGCCATTTTATGGGGACATCAGCAATTATATCTCCACAATAGCTAGGCCAGAAAACACTGCTATCAGAATATGTTGTGTAATACAATTTCAGCACGCAATTAAAGGGATACTCCACTTTTTATTGTAAAATAGGCTCATTTTACAATACCCCCAGAGTTAAACAGTTGAGTTTTACCATTTTCGAATCCATTCAGCCGATTTTCTGACATTTAGAGGAATATCAGTAACCAGACAGTTTCTGGTCTCATTGATTTCCATAGTATATATTTTACCATGGAAGTCAATGAGACCAGAAACTCTCTGGTTACTGATATTCTTCTAAATATCAGAAAAATTGGCTGAATGGATTTGAAAACGGTAAAACTCAACTTTTTAATTCTGTTAGAGTGGTAAAATGAGCCTATTTCCAAAAAAAAAAAAAAAAGTGGAGTATCCCTTTAAAGGTATTCATAAGCCAAAACACAAGATATCAGCCATAGTGTGCCACTAAAAAAGAAAGACTAAGCTACATCATAATTGTGGACTAAATTAGTTTCTACAATGTGTGAATGATATTACTACTATTATTTTCAAACTATCATGTACCATGCCAGAAAGAACGTTTTGCATTACAGAAAGTTTTTTTTTTTCCAGTCTAAATGATATTAAAAATCAAATGCAGCATTGATGAAGAGATAACACAAAAGATAAAGAGAAACACATGCCTCGTACATTTCCCTCCATAAACAGTTTGTTTGTCAAATTGAACGAATTTGCCATTAAAGCTGCATTTCTCTCTTCGACTCATTCAGATTTCAGAGAAAGCCACTTAAGACGTTCTGTCACTCTTTCATTATCCTCCCATTTCAGAGGGACAGGACCGTTCTCCTTCGTTCGCGGCTCGTGCTGGCAGAAGCTCGGGAAACAAACCTATAATCCTACCCTTCGGTTTCATTAGAGATCCTGTTTACGGAATTATTCATGCACTATAAATCAAGCAGAATCAATCTATCTCAAGGTGCTTAATTGAAAGTGGTTTTTCCACAGCCACATATTTGGACATGGTGAAGGAGGAGCAGGCCTGGTGATAGATGGAGAACCCAGCGCACACAGTTTGAGTGAGTCAGGTCATGATTGATCAGTGCCCTCTGGGAGAAGAGAAGGCTGGATCTTGATCTCAGAGCTTGGAGATTAAAGCCTCAACAAGTCCCCTGTCCTTCTCACTTTCCTCTCAACCTCCTCTACAGTCTGACCTTCTAACGTGCATCTGTATGATCTTGTCTTGCCGCTGGATCAGTGACTTGGAGTCTTCGGTGAGTGTCCCTGTTCTCCATTGGGCCCGTCGGTTTGATTTAAAACGCCGACAATTTATTAGTGGTCCCCACGGTGCGTTCTGTAATTCTTTAGACATTTTTGTAAGGGTTTAGTTGTGGTCTTAGTGATTCCCCAGTGTGATACTGTAAACCAACATCAAAGGCCGCATTATGCCTTCACACGGATGCCCATAAAGAAATGCATGGATAAAGAAACAAGCGTTGTGCAGCTGGAGTGATTCTTTTCACCTCTCCGTCTCATTTCTCCTCTTTTGTCTTGAATACTGTTGAGGTTTGACTCCTTAAGGCAAACAGCATGCAGGGATGTAGCAGCGGCATGTGTGTGCGTGTGTGTTTGGAAGAGAGCAGATGTAAGGGTGGATGTGCATGGGCTGGGAACAGCCAGAATCAGTCTCTCCGCTCTGTTCCTCGACTGACCCCGCTATAAGACTGCCAAAAGAGTCACTGCAGGGGGTCCGCAGCAAACGGACATGCATTTCATAAGGGGTTGTCAATGGAGAAAGTTATAGAAGGACATATAAATTCAGAAAGAAAAAAAATCTATACCAGTACAATAGGCTTTTGAGGTATTACAGAAGATTAAGTTGTTGTTTTTTGCAAAACATGCTCAGTGACATCCTACTGAACATTCATATATTTATTAAGCCCCATTGTACTACATGGATCAAATATAATGTTACACATCATTGTTTTTTTTTTCTTAACTGAAGGCATAACAGATGTTTGCGTGAATACTTGCCAGGACAGATATTTTGAAAAACTGATAGATATCGGGTTTGTGCGCTGTCTTTCTGCGCACGCTTCGTCGTTTTGTTTACATCAGCACGAGATTGGACATCACATTTCATTGGTTCAGACTCATGTCATCGAGAATTCACTATGCATATTCTCATAGTTGGAATGCTGCAACAATGATCACAAACGTGCTGAGGGGAAGCGTGATAAACGAGCAGAGAAAAATGAAAAAGGAAAAGATGGATGAAGGAAAAGTACTCCTCTCAAAAAACGTACAAATAAAAATAATTCTACATGTTTAATTGCTATTTGGAGCATTGGATTCACTAGACGAGGGCTTATTGAACTTTTTTTTTTTGTGGAAACCTAACATTTTAACACAATTTAAATTTTTCAATTGTTTTGCCTGTAACTCGTGCGTAATTAGCTTGTGCACATCATTTTGCCAGCACGGGTCTCACACTGTGATATATATATATATATATATATATACACACACACACATAATGGTAGGCCTACATTTAATGTAATTTTACTGTAAAATACTGTTAAATTTACAGTTTTTTTTGAAGTGAAAAAGAACAAGTCATTGTATAATTTACAGTGAAAAAAATGTAAATTGACAACTCCCTGCGTGACACTTCACATTTAACTGTTTCTTCTGTTTAAGTTATGTACATTAGGGTTTATATTACATTTCATGTTTTTAAATTAATGCTTATTGCATTTTTTTTAATTTCAAAAAATGAAATGATGTTATGATGGGGTTTAATGTTTGTGTGAATGACAACCTTCTATATATTCGTATTAATTTTCTTGAGGAAGAGCTATTAGGGCTATCAGTTAAACGCGTGTTACTAACGGCGTTAACGCAAACCCATTTTAACAGTGTCAATTTTTTAGCGCAATTAACGCTAAAATCTTTTTGGTCTAGCAAACTTTGTAGTTTTTTTATGATTTTGCAACAAGACGCAGCGCTATGAAACCATTCATTTCAATGGCTTGCACCGCACGAGGAAGGTTTGTTACTTCGTCGACGTGCAAGCGGTTCTAGCTAGACCGGAAACAAAACAACAAGCACGCCGCACACACTCGATTGGGCTTGCGAGCCGGCCAAATAGTTGGTTAACGTTTTGAGTGGATGACGAGCGCGAGAAACCAAAATGGACGCCATTAAGATTCTGAATGGAAACTTTATTTTACTAAAAAGTTGCCAAATGGTCTGAAATACCACTTGATTGCCAAGCACACACACACAAACACACACAGCTGATGCAAATTCTCCACCCCCTCGTCAATATCAAAACCTCGTCAGTATTTCTTTCAAGCTTTTATTGATGGACAGTGCTACATTGTGTGAGAGATTATTTGCTCCAAGTGAGAATTCTAGTGTGAAATTGAACACAGTATATGTCAATGTGGTCAAGTCAAGTCAAGTCACATTTATTTATATAGCGCTTTTCACAATACAGATTGTATCAAAGCAGCCTCACAGTGATAACATGAAAGTAGTAGGCCTACAACACAGATCAATAATATTGTTAAATATTAAATATTAAATATCCCCGACTAAGCAAGCCAAACTTTTGGTTTAGTTTATTGTTTATTGTAGGCTAAGTTTATTGTTGTTTTCAATAAAAAAAAAAAAAAAACATTTGCACAAAGCAAGCCGATCCACTTTTCCATGTTGATGAGAGCATTAAAATGAGAGAAAATAATGAGCCAAAAAGAAACCAAGAGACATTTACAATAGTTAAAAATGTGCGATTAATCGCGAGTTAACTATGACATTAATGCGATTAATCGTGATTAAATATTTTAATCGATTGACAGCACTTATATATATAATACATACACACACAATCTAATTCCGATGATTTTCTAATACTTCTAGACAAATAATCCCGGGGAAAGCCCTCTCCCACAACATATAAAAATAGCTCCATCCATGCCCCTCTGTGTCAAAGTTAGGGCACTCAGTGGGGTGCAGACTTCAAAGCAAGAAGGGAATTCTCCAAAAACAACTGCTAGCAATTTCAAATCAACCCACCCTTTGAGTCATCCCCTCTCTCAGACTGCTATTCCAAAATATCTCTTCTTCCAATTTTCCTCATGATTCATGTGCCAATTACTATTTCAGATATGTAATTCCTGTATATATATATTTTTTTTCTTCCAAAATAAGGAACATCACACTGAATACGACCTCAAAAACATTTTTCATGTTATTCAATGGATCAAACAAAATTGATGTGAGCAAAAAAAAAAATCAGTTATTCACAAAACGGTTATCAATGAATTATTATAAATCCCAGAATTCGCTGTTTCATCATAAGAGCACGGTGGCCCCATGCAGACAGCATCTCCATGCCAGATAAGAGAGAGTGGGAGGCAAGAGTGAGCGAGAGAAGCTGAAAGAGGGCCAGAAGAGGACCTGCCTATTTTGCTTAACAGTTGGTGGGAAATGAAAATGACCTGGAAGGGTTAAAGGCCAAAAAACATGTCAAGAATTTCCCAGGATACATTTCAAGGGCGACCAGGACAGTGAAAAGGAGGCTATAGCTTTCATTTGTGCTTCACAATCAGAAGCGTGTATTTCAGCGTCCGTTAAATGAAAAAGGAGAAAAGGCTTGTGAAATAGATTATGCTCCATCAATAGCGACAGAAGGAGACGTGGGTTATTGTGTGTTGGCTGATGGGTTTGGGCTGCATTGCACTGTGGGTAAGCAGGCTCTCTGTGGCCTCAGCATGAAGCTGGCCGCTTTGGCCCGTCCTCGGTGCTGTCACTCTCCCCTCCACCATATTAATTATGGGATAAAGACTCTAATCCTTTGCCTTTGAAGAACCAGGCTGGTTTTGAAGCTGGACTTTGGATAACACACACAAAAAAAATGAATGCTATATGACTGTGTAAATCAAAAAAATGAAACTACCTTTCATTTTCATTTTTTCCCTTGGGTCTTTTCCCTCACCTTGAAAATAAAATTCGATAGTTAATACCACTAGCAAGGCTCAAAATAGCCCAACACTAACACTCACTGCGTTTACATGCAGCCAATAACCCGCTCAAAACCGGGCTATTAGCAATAACCCGGTCACGAACATCCATGTAAACACCGGCAAAAATGCCGGATTTTAAAAACCGGGATATTATACCTGGGGTATCTAACCCGAATTTTTGGTCATGTAAACGCGTATCGGCATATCCCCATTGTGATTTGTGTTCTGCGCATGTTCTATTCGCAAGGAATCTTGGTCTTTTGAGTAAAGAAACTTCTCGGCGCATACAAAAATCTGCGTCCAGTATACCGGAAGTAAACATGGCGAGACCAGGCGAGACACAGCACAGCATACTTTTGGAGCGAGCTCAGTAACGTTACCAGCATCTAAGCGCAAACAAAGGCGATCGCTATCTGCCCCGAACTATTCATTATCCGCATACTGCTGTTGTTGTTGTCTTTGGATACAGGAAGAAGAATCGGAAATGACGCATTTTGCGTCTTAAGGTTGTCCGTACGTCTAGACGCTAACTGCGCGTCGCCGTTTACATCGGGATATCGCAACACCATGTATACAGGAGAAACTTTCTCGGCCCACGCATGTAAACGGGTTATCCCTAATGTTTCCGAAACCCGAAAAGTGACCTTAACCCGACCATAACCCGAAAATTGGCTGCATGTAAACGTAGTCACTGTAAACGGTCTGTACACTTACAACGTTCTCAATTCTTCGGTTTGCATGTGGGGACCCTGATTATGTTACCGTGTTAGTGTGGGGCTATTTTGAGCCTTGTTAGTGGTATTAAATAGCAGTTTTTATTTTCATTACTCTACGCCCCATATACTAGCATTATAAGCTAAACAGTTTTAGAGAGCTCTTTACATTCGATAATCATGAAAACAAATCTCAGAGAACGGTTGACTGGGTACCGATGTGTTATTAGACCAAAGGTTCATTTTGCGCCAGAGTTGTCCTTTAAAGGGATACTCCACTTTTTTTTTTTTTTTTTTTTTGGGAAATAGGCTCATTTTACAACTCCTCCAGAGTTAAACAAGTGAGTTTTACCGTTTTCGAATGTATTCAGACGATTTTCTGATATTTAGAAGAATATCAGTAACCAGACAGTTTCTGGTCTCATTGACTTACAAAGTATATTTTTTTCCTACTATGGAAGTCAATGAGACTAAAAACTGTCTGGTTAATGACATTCTTCTAAATATCAGAAAATCGGCTGAATGGATTCAAAAACAGTAAAACTCAACTGTTTACCTCTGGGGGAGTTGTAAAATGAGCCTATTACCAAAAAAAAGTGGAGTATCCATTTAATACCAGGTATAACAGAGCCTGTGATTGGGCAACTGCAATCGCACTGGTTGCACCGTCCTAAGAACTGGACACCCTATTATTCATTCCCTACCAATATGCATGATCCCACTTCAACTAGCCAAAACTTGGTTATTTTCCATATATTGCTTGTTGTTTGTAGTTTGTAAAGATTTTCCCCAGTTGTTGACTCACTGAAGCTTCGGTACATATAAATTGATCCTAGGTTTAGTGTCCCCTGTTGTATGCTTTTAGCTCCAGGTATCATTAACTTACAGCTCTGGTGCATATCCCTAAATAAACCTCTAAATTGTCCCACACTGGTGTGTATTATATTAAAACTACAGCATTAATGATGCTTTAAAAAAATTGTACAGCAAAATGATTGCAAAGATTGAAATCCCCCCGAGGGGAGACGATTTAAGTAGTTTCTTTACGTTTTTGTAAGCATTCAGGTTGTGTCATCATGATATTATCATGCACAACACTGTTTTTGAAATGTCAAGAATGCCATATGATCAAACAGATGCGAAACAGAAGAGACCAAACACAATTAAAGGAGTAGTTCACTTTACAAAAAACTCTTGCTGATAATTTATTCACCCCATGTCATCCAAGATGTCCATTTCTTTCTTTCTTCAGTCGAAAAGAAATTAAGGTTTTTGATGAAAACATTCCAGCATTTTTCTCCATATTATGGACTTCATTGGGAGGCAAACGGGTCTAGGTCCAAAAGACAGTTTCAGTACAAACTGCAAACTGTTCAAAGGGCTTTAAATGATTCGATACGATGAATATTGTTTAAAAAACAAACAAACAAAAAACAAAGTTTAAGTTTTATAAGCTCAAATGGTCGCCTTGCTCTGTACTGCGATGCACGTTTGTGACTCTCCTGTTCGAACTCATTCATCAAAATGAACAAATCTTTTACTCAAGTCAATTTGTTCGTTTCGTTCGTTGAATGAACCAAATGACTCGGAAAAAGATTCGTTCATTTTGATGAACAAGTTTGAACAGGAGAGTCTCAAACATGCGTCACAGAACAGAGCAAGGCGAGCATTTGAGCTTATAAAACTTAAACTTTGTTATTTATTTATTAAATGAGCGATCGTTTCGCTTGATAAGACCCTTATTCATCATCTGGAATCATTTAAAGGAGACATATCATGCAAAATCCACTTTTTTAGCCCTTAAATGCATTTTGTTGTATATTTGGAGTGTTTATAAGTACAGAAAAGATGAAATTATTCTCTTCAGGTGCTTCGTTTATATCTTTATATTCTGTTTTGGTCATATTTTTTCAACCTGTTCGGATTTTCCTGTTGTCTATTACGTTTTTTGAACAATTACGTCACAGTATTTGCAGCGGAACTGACAAATAAGGACATCGACTACCGGTCCAACACTTCGAGCAATCCGCCATTATTATTTCTCGCTCCGATTTTGTAGTCCAAGCTCAATGATGCAGAAGTTACGGGAGGGCAAGTCAAAATGTTCGGTTGTTGGATGTAGTGACCTGAAGCACTTCAAGGATCCCCAATCCAACAACCTCCGCCAGTATACAGAAGGGTTTGCCGATCGACTTCTTCTGAATGAGGTGTAAATTCCTTCTATCATTAGCTGCTGTGTTTTCTGACACTTTCTAAACGCAAGTTATCATATTATTATCATACAGATTTTTAGTGGTAAGATTAGACTGTAGTCATTTATCTTGTCAGAGTGCTTGTTTTAACAAGAGAAATAGTCGACTTTCACTAATAACACAACATAGTTAACTTAACTTTACATACCACTGCATCCATATGAAGACGTTGTTCTGCAGGTTCGTCGTCGTCTTTTTCAAATCGCTCGCTCTGGCTCGAATACGTAACGCTTGATGGACAAGTCTTTTGTTGACATTTTGTTAACGTGTGAATAAAAATGTTCTTTGAAGCTATAGTAATCGTATATCTCTTATCAAACTACAATAATGGCTGAACGCGGGGAGTTGAACCGACCGTGAACTCAGCGACCTGGAGAGCGGGCGGGGAAAGACGCAACTCCTTTTTATTTAAAGGGGACGCTTCGAAACGGGTTGCTCACAGAAGCACATCAGAAAAGGGGTAGAAAAGTTGCCTGTTGAGCTATAATAATGAGGAATTCAGACCCAAGCATTGCAGTTATGCTTTATATAGACCACAAATGTATGATTTATAAGTAAAAATGAATGATTTAAAAGCATGATATGTACCCTTTAAAGCCCTTTCAACAGTTTCCAGTTTGTACTGAAAGTGTCTTTTGGACCTTGAACCATTTGGTTCCCACTGAAGTGCATTATATGGAGAAAAATGCTGGAATGTTTTTATCAAAAACCTTCATTTCTTTTCGACTGAAGAAAGAAAGACATGGGCATCTTGGATGACATGGGGGTGAGGTAATTATCAGCAAACGTTTTGTTTTTTTTCAAAAGTGAACTACTCCTTTAAACGTTGATACTGAAACTAAGCCATTTCTAGTATATTCTATCAGCCAAGAAAATGTGTCTCTAAAACTTTCACAAGGGCTCCCCCTAAATTGCAAGGTCTTGCCAGGTTTCCCTGGAAGAAAGGAAAACGTCTTAAGACCACATCAAAAGGGAGTCCCTGCTGTAGTGCCGGACAACATTGTCAGTGGCCAGGCAAGCCTGAGCTGCGTTCTGTGATGTGAATCAGTGGTCGACGGCAGTGTGAAGGCCGAGGTAACGAGAGCAGGTTCTGGATGTATGCCTCCACAGCTCCACATGAAGCCATGGAGAGAGAGTGAAACCTACAGCCTGGCTGCTGTTTTTATGGTTGTTGTTTCAGGTGGATATGTGGCTAAAGCAGCTGTGGGTTTGAATGCTGCCCTCTTGTGCTGGATTCTACAATGGGCTGTGAAATGATGTTTACAACATATAGAAATTTCAGTATTGCATGGTGCTCTCCATTTTATCCACTCTGGTTTCGTTTTACATAATGCTACAAAATCGGAATGGATTGTTTCTCATTTCGGCTCAAGGTTTCTAGCTCAGTTTCACTCTTACTTGATTTTGTTTTGTAATGTTTGAGTTAAATTCACCTTATTTACATCTTCAGGGTGGTTGTTGCGACATTGCAAAACTGGACATTGGGAAACTGTTTGGGAAACCCTGCTCTACAGGATGCTGTCGGGCAAAGAACAAATTAGAAATCTAGTTAAGGAAACCATGGAAGCTTGTTTCCTCCACTGAATTAAAAAAGAAAAACATAATTGCGACTTTTTATCTCACAATTGCGAGATATGAAGTTAGAATTGTGAGAAATAAAGTCGCAATTGCGAGCTATAAAGTTGCAATTGCGTGATGTAAAGTCAGAATTGCGAGATATAAAGTCAGAATTGCGAGATATAAAGTCAGAATTGCGAGATATAAAGTCAGAATTGAGAGATATTCATATAATATAAGTCGCAATTCGGAGAGAAAAAAAAAGACAGAAATGCAACTTTTTATCTCACAATTCGGTCTTTTTTTCTCACAATTGCGGGTTTACATCTCGCAATTCTGACTTTATAACACGTGCTTGCGAGTTTATATCTCGAAATTCTGATATCTTTTCTTAGAATTGACTAGACTAACTTTTTTCGCCCTCAGAATAGTTTATATCTCACAATTCTGACTTTTTATCATGCATTTCTGACTTTATAACATGCAATTGCGACTTTATATAGCAATTCCTACTTTATATCTCACAATTCTGACTTTATAACACAATGCGGCTTTGTATCACGCAATTCTGACTTTATATCTCATAATTCTGACTTTATATCTTGCAATTGTGACTTTGTATCTCACAATACCGACTTTATATCTTGCAATTGTGACTTTATATCTCACAATTGTGACTTTATATCTCGCAATTGCGACTTTATATCTCGCAATTCTGACTTTATAACACGCAATTCTGACTTTATATCACACAATTCTGACTTTATATCTCATAATTCTGACTTTATATCTTGCAATTGTGACTTTATATCTCACAATTGTGACTTTATATCACACAATTGTGACTTTATATCTCATAATTCTGACTTTATATCTCACAATTGTGACTTTATATCTCGCAATTCTGACATTATAACACGCAATTTTGACTTTATATCACACAATTACGACTTTATATCTCATAATTCTGACTTTATATCTTGCAATTGTGACTTTATATCTCACAATTGTGACTTTATATCTCGCAATTGCGACTTTATATCTCGCAATTCTGAGTTTATAACATGCAATTCTGACTTTATATCTCACAATTCTGACTTTTTATCATGCATTTCTGACTTTATAACATGCAATTGCGACTTTATATAGCAATTCCTACTTTAGATCTCACAATTCTGACTTTATAACACAACTGCGGCTTTGTATCACGCAATTCTGACTTTATATCTCGCAATTGTGAATTTGTATCTCACAATACTGCCTTTATATCTTGCAATTGTGACTTTATATCTCACAATTGCGACTTTATATCTCGCAATTCTGACTTTATAACACGCAATTCTGACTTTATATCTCACAATTGCGACGTTATATCTCGCAATTGCGACTTTATATCATGTAATTCTGACTTTATATCTTGCAATTCTGACTGTATTTCTCGCAATTCTGACTTTACATCTCGCAATTCTGTGAAATAAAGTCAGAATTGTGAGATGTAAACTCGCAATTGTGAGATAAAAAGTCGCAATTACCTTTTTATTTTTCATTCTGTGGCGGAAACAAGCTTCTATGGGAAACTAGCCGAAGGTTTCGTATAATCTGTTTTTTTTTTTTCCTTTTGGGATTTTTTTTGTTTGTTTGTTGTTGTTGTTGATGGGGCTCCATGCATATATGATAAAAAAAAAATCTTCATTTTTGAATGTGTTATTCAAATGAGGGTGAATAAAATAATTCCAATTTTGGGGTGAACTGTTCCTTTAACCGTGTCTCTAATATTCTTCAAATGCGATTTCAATTATGCACTGTCGTCTTTGATCTTATTCAGATGTTTGGCAACAGAATGATCAATACGGCAGCATTAACCCCCAAAGATTCTTTTGACTTTTAAAGAAAAGCAGAAGTCATATGTGGAGAAAGACAAGAGTGAAAGGAAAGGAAAAAATGACCTGCCGCTTTCATGAGGCCAAGAAAAAAAAAAAAAGGTGGAAGAGAGGAAATAATTGTTTGATCTGTCCTTTGCCTGTCGCTGCCCTAATCACTCAAGACTGATTCAGAAAATGCAGGCTTGAATGTCAGAGGGCCACCTGCGGAGAGCTAGTCCGTTTCCCCTGCTCTGCGCGCCCATAGCCTTGTAATCACCACTCTTTCTCTCTGCACAGCCTTGGCACTCTACAGCTGCCTTGATTGAGCACCTCAATCTAACAAGGTATCCACCAGTCCTGCCAGACTATTGCGGACGATTGAAGATGCCCCTGATGATCTCAGAGCAGTGCTTTTCCGCTCTAAACTCTTCCACCATAAAGTCCAAAAACCACAGAAGCTGTTTGAATGTAAAAATAAACGAAAGCCATGAAACAGAAAGACAGGTGTGTTATTCACGCAATATTAGTCATATTAAGAAGAATATCTTCAAACATTTTGCTTTTTCAATAAAATGAATGTGAAATAATTATAATAATCGCATGAAAAGGGACCAGTACATTACCAAAATTGTGTTGCATGGAAGTCATTCTGGTTTATGTTTCTTTATTATTAATAAAATAAACTAAAATGAACGCATTTAGAATAATAGGGTAATATTCTGGTGTTTAGGACAATATATAGCCTACTTCATTCTTAACACAACACTGTGAAAATAAAACATTTTGGAATTATATATTTTTTTTCTGTTTATGTAAATTTTACATATTTGATCCTTTTATTTCAAAATATGTAATATTAAATTGGTATAGGATAAAATAAAGGTCCGCAATAGACAAAACAACCCCTCACTGCAGTAAAGCTACATCCTCTGTGATTTTATTGTCAATAATTGTAAAGTTTTAATATTTTGCAACACGATATGAAACTCTGGGGGTCTGAACAACCAGGGTTATGGTTGTTCATGGCGGTGTTGATTATTCATAATCGTCACCCAGTGTCCAGAGTTACACAGAAAAAGAAGAATCTGAAAATAAAGGTAATCAATGGTGAAATCCTGCTGAATGCCTCTATCATCATTTTCTGCAGTTAAAGGAGACATATCACGCAAAATCCACTTTTTTAGCCCTTAAATGCATTTTGTTGTATATTTGGAGTGTTTATAAGTACAGAAAAGATTAAATTATTCTCTTCAGGTGCTTCGTTTATATCTTTATATTCTGTTTTGGTCATATTTTTCAACCTGTTCGGATTTTCCTGTTGTCTATTACGTTTTTTGAACAATTACGTCACAGTATTTGCAGCGGAACTGACAAATAAGGACATTGACTACCGGTCCAACACTTCGAGCAATCCGCCATTATTATTTCTCGCTCCGATTTTGTAGTTCAAGCTCAATGATGCAGAAGTTACGGGAGAGCTAGTCAAAATGTTCGGTTGTTGGATGTAGTGACCTGAAGCACTTCAAGGATCCCCAATCCAACAACCTCCGCCAGTATACAGAAGGGTTTGCCGATCGACTTCGTCTGAATGAGGGGTAAATTCCTTATATCATTTAGCTGCTGTGTTTTCTGACGCTTTCTAAACGCAAGTTATCATAGTATTATCATACAGATTTTTAGTGGTAAGATCAGACCGCAGTCATTTATCTTGTCAGAGTGCTTGTTTTAACAAGAGAAATAGTCGACTTTCACTAATAACACAACATAGTTAACTTAACTTTACATACCACTGCATCCATATGAAGACGTTGTTCTGCAGGTTTGTCGTCGTCTTTTTCAAATCGCTCGCTCTGGCTCGAATACGTAACGCTTGATGGACAAGTCTTCCTTTGTTGACATTTTGTTAACGTGTGAATAAAAATGTTCTTTGAAACTATAGTAATCGTATATCTCTTATCAAACTACAATAATGGCTGAACGCGGGGAGTTGAACCGACCGTGAACTCAGCGACCTGGAGAGCGGGCGGGGAAAGACGCAACTCCTTTTTATTTAAAGGGGACGCTTCGAATCGGGTTGCTCACAGAAGCACATCAGAAAAGGGGTAGAAAAGTTGCCTGTTGAGCTATAATAATGAGGAATTCAGACCCAAGCATTGCAGTTATGCTTTATATAGACCACAAATGTATGATTTATAAGTAAAAATGAATGATTTAAAAGCACGATATGTCTCCTTTAAGTGGGGAAAATATGTTGTACAAAATCATGTTCAGGAAGGAGTTTGGTGAGAAGTTGCAAGTCCCCTGTGATTTCTGTGCCTGTTCCCACTGCCCCATGTCACTGCTCTGAAGGTCCCACGGGGAATGTCCCTTTAGATCTCTCGTGAAGACCTCTCACCCCACAACAGGACTAATTGTTTTCAGGCATGCACGTTTGAGTGACAAGGGTCTCGCTTGCAGCTTGTAGACTGCAGAGTCGCTGGTCTGTGGCATGTATCGTTTTAAGGGTCATTGTATGAAACTGGTGCTTTTTCCAGGTTGACAAGGTTTGGGTTTTGGCAAAATACAAGTTTTTTTTTTGTTTTTTTTAGGTCCCACTTTATATTAAGTGGCTTTAAGTACTATATACTTACATTGAACAATAAGTACAATGTATTATTGTGTTCCTGATGTATTGTAGACACTTTTGCTGCTATTGAGGTGTGATACGGTTAAGGTTAGGGACAGGTGTGGGGGTATGGGTCGGTGAGGGGAAGGTCAACTGTGTAATTACAAATGTAATTACATAAATTAATTATAGCTGGAATTACAAGCTGGAATTTCAAAATGTAAGTACAATGTAAAACATGTATGTACACAATAAGTCCATTGTATCAAATTATTAATTTCAATGTAATTACATAGTACTTAAAGCCACTTAATATAAAGTGGGACCAAAAATGCATTTCAATATCCTCCATTATGCTGAAAAATAGAACATAAGATAAAGACCTTAACATTTAGTCTTGAAAGGATAATGTCATTATGATAAAGTATAAGGTTTTTGATGTGTTGAATATTGATTTAAAATGGCAAAAGACTGACAATCACAACTTCTAATAATACATTGTCAACAAAAGAAAAAAAAACACACACAAGACACAAATCCATTTACTTAAAGGGATAGTTCACTTTGTAATAATTTTTTTTGGTATTTTTCAGCTTACCTCAAGGGCATCCAAGATGTAGGTGTCTTTGTTTCCGCAGTAGTTTCAATTTTTATATTTTTAGGTCAAACCGTCGTTGTCTATCATAAAATGGAGGTCTATGGGGTTCACCTCAAAGAGTATGCACAGAGAAGTCAAAATTAAACATGATTTAATGACTCGTAAATGGAAGTACACACTGGTGGCCTAAGACACGAAACGAGCGGTTTGTGTGAGAAAACCAACAGTATTTATATCGTTTTACCTCTTGTAACCACAGCCACGTCCAAGTGATCTGAGGGCGAGGGCGCTTTGTGGCTCTGGTTACAAGAGGTAAAATCTAGATAAATACTGTTGGTTTTCTCACACAAACCGCTCGTTTCGTGTCTTAGGCCACCAGTGTGTACTTACATTTACGAGACAGACTCTTGACAGACAAGAACGGTTTGACCTAAACAAAGACACCTACATCTTGGATGCACTTAAGGTAAGCTAAAACATACCAAAAATTAATTTCAAAGTGAACTATCCATTTAATTTTTGTTACAGTTACTAATAAAAAATGGTTCCAGCTAGTGAATGTTGACATTAGTTTTGCATGTGTGTATGAGGGACACAAATGGCACCTGATTTGTACAATGACCTTGAATTTTTTTAGGCCTGTCACGATCATGAGCTGATGATTGATTGATTGATTGTCATACAAATAATTGCAATTAACGATTTGATCCTGTAATTGTTCATGTCAAAAGTTTAAACAACTTTAAACTATTTAAATTAGTTAAAAAATAGGCCCATATGATAAACTATAATTCTGTAAAAATTTGTATAATATAAAATAATAGAATAGAATAGAATAGAATAGAATAGAATAGAATAGAATAGAATAAATTTGGGCTGTCAAACGATTAATCGCAATTAATCGCATCCAAAATAAAAGTTTGTGTTTACATAATATATGTGGGTGCACTGAGTATAATTATTTTACATACACACACACACATGCTTGTATATACTTGAGAAATATTTTCATGTATATACTGTCTATAGATTTATATATAATTTATATTTATATATAAATATAAATATTTTATATAAAAATAATATTTTTTTTCTTAAATATACAAGCATGTATATATATATATATATATATATATATATACACCCAAAATAATTATACACAGTGCACCCACATTATGTAAACACAAACTTTTATTTTGGATGCGATTATTTTGGATGCGATTAGTCGCGATTAATCGTTTGACAGCCCTAAATATAATAATATAATATATATAATATAATATAATATAATATAATATAATATAATATAATATAATATAATATAATATAATATAATATAATATAATATTTATTGAAGCACCTACATTTTGCTTATTTGGATGGCAAATGCAAATTAAATTGAAACTGCACAATTATTGCTGCTATCTAAAATTATTGTGCGTAGATTTAATATCATACTATTAATCAATAGTCTCAACAGGCCAACTTTAATTACAAAATATTTCAAAGTTACCCATTCTCCATTATATTCTTGACGCTTTGGAATGTCAGCTATGGAAACAGCCATGGTACTCTTGAGGCATGCCACTAACATTTATGATCAATTATGGCTTTTCTAAAGCTGGATTTAACATGTCATATATGTCACGCTTCTCTGGGAAATAATGACTTTGAATGGATTTCAGAAAGTTGAAATTTATCCTCCTATTGCCCTGGGTTCCTCACATCCGTTCCCTGCTTAATATAATACTGTTGATTTAACAATGATGTATTTGAACCTTAGGGCACTTTTTCATTTAATAGATGGTTTTGCAGGGTGCTGCATTATTCTGCGGGCTTGACTGAGTGATAGACCCACGATATGGCGGTGAGTCCATCAACAGCAGTTATATTCAATTTCTGAGGAGAGCATTTGTCACATGGGACAGGTAGCATTAACACAGCGAAAGAGTCTTAAGTCACTGTTAAGTCACCGTGCAACCGCACGTTTTGACGTCCTCTTTTCCGTAGTGACCACCACATCTTTACATCAGCACATAATATGACAGAGCATTGATTAATTGTACGTGTAAGTGGATGCACAGCCCTCCTCTCTATAATAAATTATAGTCATTAATCAATAAAGCACAGTGTAATACAGGGACTTGGGGGACATGCTGCTTTCTAATGGAACACTGAAACTGGCAATGAATGACCAATCGACAAGATGCTCCACGTCTGCCTCCATCCAATTAAAGCAGATAATTAATGAACATCCTTAACTTCCATAATGGGATTTGCCATTCAAGCTATTCCGCACATAAATGTTTGATGGTCAACAACTTTGCAAAGACCTTATGTATTGTGAATACTTTTGAGTAAGCTATATGTTTGAATTCGTGAGATAACATTTGATAAATGAAACAGACAGACGTACAAAACACCAGCAGTGATATGACATAAATGTTTGGTTTCTCTCCATGGTATGTCACAGTATAGCAAGGACCTAAGGGAGACCAGCGTGGATGGTATTACTCAGAAACACTGAAGCTGGGGACAGGGACGTGGAAAATAGCATACTATTTTGAAAATGCCTGCTTACTTTGTGGGAACAATGAGGATAACGCTTTTTCAAAGAGTGCAAATATTTTATATATATATATATATATATATATATATACATATATATATATAATTTTTTGATTTTTTTATTATAAAAATTATATATATATATATATATATATTTTTTTTTATTATTTTTTTATTATATAAATTATATATATATATATATATATATATATATATATATATATATATATATATATATATATATATATATATATATATATATTAGGGCTGTCAAATGATTAATCGCTATTAATCTCATCCAAAATAAAAGTTTGTGTTTACATAATATATGTGGGAGCACTGTGTATAATTATTATATATATATATATATATATATATATATATATATAAATACACACACAAATATTATTTATATATAAAATATTTATATTTATGTATAATGTAAATTATATATAAATATATATATAGCATGTACATGAAAATATTTCTTAAATATATACAAGCATGTGTGTGTATTTATATATATAAAATAATAATACACAGATATATTATGTAAACACAAACTTTTATTTTGGATGCGATTAATCGCGATTAATCGTTTGACAGCCCTAATATATATATATATATATATATATATATATATATATATATATATATATAAATGCTAAAATTTTCATACTTTGAATTGATTAGTTCAGATGGTCATATTAAAATTAAAGACTCTTTCGATGTGGAAGAACTGGATATCTATAGTCAAGATTTTTTTTGTCAACTTAATCTGCAGCTATGGGTGTTGTCATTAACGTTATTTTATTTGTCTTTCCCTAAATCAATTTTATTTGATCCCTTTTTATTTGGATAATGCTTAATGTCCCAAAATGTAATGGGCTGGGTTAGAGGGGAATTAGTAGTCGTATAAGTTTTCTTTCTTATTGTACAAAATATTGTCAACTTTTACAAAATAAATAAAAACACTAAATTCCAAAAAAAAAATAATCAATAAATAAAAATAACTTGAAGATCATATAATTCATTATGACCACAAAGCATTTGGGTCTCTGAGAACCCAGACTTAGTGTGGTGTTATTAGTTGTTTCTCCAAGATAAAGTGAACATTTACATGACCAAGAGAACTAACAAAAAAAAGCTCATTTTATAAACCTTAACTCACGAAAAAAATAAAAGAACATTGTTTCCTAGAGAATTTTACAGAGAGGCAAAGTTGATAATTAAATGAATCAAGCTCCATTATCCTCAAGTGTTATACAGATAGAGCAGCCTCTAAGCAATAGAATAGAATTTTCCTCTGGGCTTCCATGAAATAAAATGGCATTTAAACTTATCAAAGCAAACTAAATAGCCAGGCTTTCATTAACACAAGTTCAGTCATGGGAATATAAATCATCCAGGCGACTTGATTCTAATGGAACTGGATGAAAGGTAATATTAACTACGCTGAAGCCAATAGATAAATAGATAATGCTGAGGAAAAACAATTAAGTACTTCAGTGGTGGATAAATGACTTGTAATGTTTGCCTGGCTACCTGAAAAGCACTTTCTTCATCTAATGCCGTCTGATGCTGTCACAGTGTCGTAGCTTTAGCCCATTTGATTAATGATGAGCTGTGGGGCACAGCTAGCAGCTAAAGTCTCAATTATGAAAAAGCCAGTAACTAGCGCAATGTTGCTGATGCCTTTATTCCACTGAGAGCGGTGAAAAATCGCAATATTTCTAATCAGGGTAAAACCGTTCATCATTCATTTTATTGGCATTTCTGAACATGCCCTTTGTGTCTACCTTTTCCTTCTTCCTGACTTTCACGCCACCCTGAAACCAAATCCTGAAGAGATTGATGCTTCAATCCCTCCGCTCTCCTCTCACTCTTACCAAAGTCTATTAAAGTTCAGCTTTAATTATTAATCTGAAGGTCATGACCCCCGTCCAGCCCATTTTTTGCAGTTTAAGAGGAGACAAGAAAATTGATAAAAAACACATCAGTGAATAGTTCAGGATGTTTGTCTGAAATTAGATAAACATGCTATAAAATGTAAGCATTTTTTTCGGTAATATTTCTTTAAATCTTCTATGTCACGCACTTTTTTATTTTTATTGACTTTTTTTAAATAAATGGTTCCAATCCTGGGGTGCATTTCCCTAACACAGTCTCATCCCAAAAAGTCATATAACTGACGTTTTGGGACGTCTTTTGACCATTCGTCAATATATGACTTTTTAGGGCCCCCTTAAACGTCGGTAGATGACGATCCCGGGTCGTCATACAACTGACGCTTTACCTTTAACGTCAGTTAGGTGACGAGTTGGGTTTAGGGTTAGGTTTAGGTATGGGGTAGAGTTAGGATCCCATAACGTCATCTACCGACGTTTAAGGGGGCCCTAAAAAGTCGTATATTGACGAATGGTCAAAAAACGTCCCAAAACGTCAGTTATATGACGAATTGGGATGAGACCGGGTTGATTTCCCAAATAACACAGTCTCATCCCAAAAAGTCATATAACTGACGTTTTGGGGCGTCTTTTGACCATACGTCAATATTAGCCTTTTTAGGGTCCCCTTAAACGTCGCTACATGGCGATCCCGGGCCGTCATACAACTGACGTTTTACCTTTAACGTCAGTTAGGTGACGAGTTGGGTTTAGGGTTAGGTTTAGGTATGGGGTAGAGTTAGGATCCCATAACCTCATCTACCGACGTTTAAGGGGGCCCTAAAAAGGCGAATATTGACGTATGGTCAAAAGACGTCCCAAAACGTCAGTTAAATGACGTCTTGGGGTGAGACCGGGTTGTCCCAAAAGCATTGTTAGCCAACTATGGTCGCAAGTTGGTCGCAAATTCCATTGATCTCTATTGGTAACGACGGAAATTGCGACCATAGTTGGCTAACGATGCTTTCGGGAAACGCACTCCAGGATGGTGATTGGTCAATACGGAATTTCGGTCATGATGTGAAACACTTTTTGAAATATATGCTGTTTATTAATATCCATATATTATAGCACTACCCAAATATCAAAGGAGTCATGACATGACAAGTCAATTTTTCTGTGGTCTTTTCACATAATCAAGCTCAAAAAAAAACCAGTAAGTTTGGATATTGGAGGATTTGCGACATCATATGGGCAAATTCATTTGCATAAGCCTGCCTTCAGAGTCAGGCATCAACGAATAGTTTTACATCATTGCACCACAGACTCTGCCCTCTGGTGATCAGTCGCTTAATGGCAAGAGCAAAAGCAAATATAAGCAAATATAAACCATTATAATCAGTGATGCTGTCTACACTGGATGCTGTTCAGTTTACTCCATGTGCTTGAGTCTGCTGACAAAAAGGACAAATGGAGGAATAAATAGAAGAGTAAAGGAACGTCCGCTTTTATACATCCAGTTTAAACAGCTTGTTTGCATCTCTCTACAGACTTCTGAAGGATCTCAGTGTCGGGAACAAATGGGTGGTTTATTATAATGGAATCCCGGATCCAAGAACATATATGCTTGTTCAGAGAACTGTAGTGGAATGAAGAGTTTGCAAAGAAACTTCTATTGAAAAGATGAAGCAGGAACTGTATTGGATCCGACAGCAGCTGTATCACAAACTGTAAGTAAACGATTTCATAATGCTTAGTCTATAAATTATGGTTTTATATGCATTATGTTTTCAAAACACTTACTTGTGTGAAATAGTGAGTGGGTGTTGACACTGTTTCCCATGCAATGACTTTAGCCAATCATAACAGAGACTGTTTACGGACAAGCCTCAACCTTTTGAGTGGTATGGTCCCACATATGGGATTTAGAATGTTCAGTGGCGTCACATATCTGCCAGATTCAAACTGGGCTTTCACTTTTTGACTAAGTCAAATTTTTTTTCTTTACACTTACAAGTGCAAATACTTCATTTTTGAGTGTACGATTGATGGTATCACATAAGACTCCATAACAGAGCTTAGTTCATCTGGGGTGCGTTTCCCGAAAGTATCGTTAGCCAACTATGGTCGCAAGTTCCGTCGTTATCAGCATAGTTCAACGAGTTGGTGTTTCCCAAAACAATCGTTCCAACAAACATTCGCAAACAGCATCGCAAAGTTGTGTGGTTTGAACGACAGCTCTCGGCCTGTGGTTAGAGGCATCGTTTCTATATTAGATGACATTTGGACGTAATAAATCCTTATCTTGGGCAAAATAAGCAAGCTGACATTCAGTACAACCGGTGCCTTTTATTTAGAATACATACAAATGTAATTTACGCCTTTTAGTTTGTCAAAAGATTTAAAGTACCGATTTTGAAGAGTGCGCATGTGCGAACTTACTCTACTATGTAAGAACGAGCCAGATATTGAGTCTGGTAATGAAGCAAAACAACTAAGAACAATTAGAAATAGTCCTCAGATGACATGTCTGTAATTTATATATAAAAAAAAATCTAGCGTTAATTGGATCTCAAACAGTTTCATTAAAAGTAGTTATTACTCCACCACATTGGAAACCAGCGCGGTTGAACGATATTTGCGTCAATGGGTTTCGGGAAACAGTCGCGACTAGCTAGTTGATTTCTCCAACGATGCGTCGTACTATGGTAGTGAAGCAGCGAACTACATAGTTGTACGGGAAACGCACCCTTGGTTCCCCAACTCTCTCAAAATTGAAGAGCTTCTGGACCAGTGTTGTTTACATCTTGGTCTTATGAATTTTCATAAGACCAAGATGTAAACAACACTGGTCCAGAAGCTCTTCCTGTTTCAGTTTTTTAACACTACATAAAAGCTGGGATAAAATACAACCAACATAACATTTAAAACTGAATCAAGAAGTTAAACAAACATCTTTAAGATGTTTTCTTTACATGTGAAATAAAGAAAGCAGTTACAAACTGAAACAGGAAGTGCTTCTGGACCAGTGTTGTTTACATTTTGTGAAATGGTCTATAAAAATTGAAATCATTCATATTATAGCTACTTGTTCTATTGTCTGACAATAAATAGGAAATTAAAAGAGCTATTTAATATAATAAACATTCTGCTATTATATTAAATAGAGCATTCATTTAGAGAGAAAACACACTAGGCTGACAGAACGCAAGTACGACGCGATGACGTCAGTATTATGCTAATTGCCACATGACGTCATCCAGCGTCATTTAGCTACTTTAGGACGGCCTGAGGCCTTTAACTCCTTTCCTTTGAAAATTGTCGGCAACATTGTGAACAGAACAGAGGTGCCCATCTTGAACTAGACGAAAAACAAAGTGCAGTAAATGGTAGGCAACATTTTCCCTACAAACACAAACCAGTGTTATAATTCTGACAATACATTAATAATATATGGCAATAAATACCAGTTTGCTAAATCAAGCAGCATGTGTGGGCAACAGCTAGCTAACAATAACTGAAAACAATGACACGGAAGACAGACACATTATAGAAAATGACGCGGTCGCTTTCATGTTAAAAATAAGGTTGATAACCGAACTTACACTTTTCAATACTAAAGGTGTGTGAGCATTGACCACTGAATGTCGCATGAGGGTAAACATTTCATATGCAGATTTACAAGAGCTTTAAGTTGGACACGCAGAAAGCTGAATATGATTGAAAGTGACTGTGACTGTGACTGTGCTTCATATACAGTGGCCAATAGACCCTTTTTGTCCACGAAATTTCGCTAATCTTCCTTTTTTGACGAACCGCACAAAACCACTAGTTGTCTGTCACGTCACGTTAGTGATTTCGTGTGTGGTTTCGGTTACTCCCACAGAGAAGGTAAGAGCAGTTTATCTGAATGTTTTGATGCAGTCTCCACCGAAGGTGATCCCGTGTTCTAACTAACATTACGCGTGATTTGAATGAAGAACTGGCGCCTCGATTGAACTCGTGTCACGTCTTCTTTGAATGTCGCCATGTTTGATGTTTACTTCATTTATTGTTTTTCAATAATGAGAACGAAACATGATTCAGCTTATACAGCAGCGTAGTATGGTCTATAACCAGTCACGTCAGGTATAAATGAGAAAAATAAATAAAAGAAAGACCTTTCACCAAAAAGTATGTTGTAGCCTATGAAAGTTTTTATTTTATTTATTTATTTTTTATTTTTATTGTGGATACAGTTTCCAAACATATTTTAACATCAATTTAAAATTTTTCATTTTTTTTTCATTCCATTTGTAATTATAAAATTGTATTTTACTAAAATGAACTATTCATTGCCACTATATCAATTCAGATGATAAAAAGGGGTTGCAAATGACAACTGGCAAGATTGAAAAAATAGATGTCCCCTCGTCCCACACCCATCAGAACGATGTGCATTTATTTTTAAACCTCTTACCCACAGGGTCTAGTTGTACTTTTTCAAAACAAAACCAATATTTTATTTTACTCTACAATTATATAAGAACATGAATGTGTCCACAAATCCCTCATTAACAAATAGATACAAAAACCTTAATATACAACACAATATAATGTCATGTATCCCTCTTTTTTTTTGGACAAAATTGAAACACAAAAACTGTTTAATCTGACTAAACATAACAAATGCTAATATTCTGATGAAATGACAAAATGAAGATTAAGCATAACCATTTATTAAATGTGTTAACAGATTACATTTTTTGTATGTTATTTTTTTCATGTATCTCTTTTTATTGTTTGCTTAATACGTCCGGTAAAAAAAAAAAAAAATATATATATATATATATATATATATATAAATATAAAGTCTCAGTCTCTGCAATTTGGCAAATGGTTGACCTAGCCATATTGGCTCATTATAGTTTGAGTGGATTAAAATAAGTTTGTAGAAGAAGATGAGTGAGTTTAATACGCACTGGAGGCTAAAGGAAAGATTCTATTACCGTATGTAGAAATTACCTCATAAAGAAACTAATATGGCAATTTAGGGAGCAATTTTTAATAAGACTTTTATGATGCACGGTTGTAGTTATGCTAATGAAGTTGTCATTTTACTTACGTTCTGCCCTCAATACTAGCCTCATATTTCAATTTCAGTAGATTAGTGCTAGCTAACTGTTACTAATGAATTTCATTAATGCAGTGAATACAAAGACACGATATTCATACCAGGATTGCTCTTCCCTCATCTTTTGTGTGCCATATCATGTGCAGATAGAATAATGTTTATGGGATTGTAAAGTGCACCGTGGTACATTGTTATTGGAGTTGCTCTCTTGGAGATTGGACCTTTTCAAATCCAAGTAACAGCAGGTTGCATTGCAGTTTATATTTTATTGCAAAGAACTAGAAATAGTTAATCTCCTATCTTTGACTGCAGCATTTGATGATTTCACAAAAACCTTGAAGTACTGGCACAAGTGAGCAATGACTCTTTTCTATCAATATTTAACAGAAACATTGGTCCACTTTCAGATGAACAATCTCACAAGAAGAATCCCTGGTCTATAGATTCCCTTTTGACATTTCGAGTAGCAAGTTCCCTGACAGTCAGTCAGTAACAGGTCACTCTGAAACCTTTAATACAAATTCATTCATTGGCGTGATCCAAAGTCCAGCTTATATTTGACAGGATTCTGATATATTTTCAGAATCTGCCATCACTGCCTTATTACTGTCATGTAGAGCCTTATGAAATAACTGAAAAGTGTGTCCTTTCAGAAATATACTCAAGCTATCTATCATTTATCAGTATTTTCAGAATAGCTAGAAAACTAACACATTTACCATAGGTTGGATATGAGCTAATGTTAGCCATTGGTTAGTGGGGGATTTAGTGTTTTCGAATTGAGGTGTGAAACTGACATTAATGTGAATGTTTTCAACCAATTTAAATAAAGTTGATTTCATCATGATACTCTAATTTCATAACTAAAATTTTACAGTGACAAAAAAATATACCACAAAATAACTATATTTATTGTAACTATACCTCAAAATAATTCACTACTAACACTTACTGGCATCTGTGCTGCTTTTTTCCCTCCAAAATGATGTCACTTCCTGGAATATTATGTCAAGGAAATGGCTTTTAGTGGGTTATATACAGGGATTTTACAAAAGGCAAATCAAATTAAAAAAAAAAAAAAAGTGGAATGGGGGACAAAAGACAGTAAAAACCTATAGGCCTATTATTATATTACAATAATTACTAGATATAACAATATTATTATTTATTTATTTATTTATTTATTTATTTTTCATTTTAGAAAAAGGCCTATAGAAGTTCAAATGTTTGTAACTGTCTCATGATTGCTTTTAAAGGGGTGGTAAAATGCCATTTTCACAAGATGTAAAATTAATCTCTGATGTCCCCAGAGTATGTGTGTGAAGTTTTAGCACTAAATTCCCCACAGATATTTTTATATAGCATGTTAAAGTTGTCACTTTTTTAGGATTTCCAAAAACACACTGTTTGTGCCTGGCCCTTTAAATGCAAATGAGCTGCTGCAGAGGGCGGGGTTTCAACAGCTCGTGTGTGTTAGCAGCTGCCCTCAAGCAAACACACTAAAATAACGGAAACATGTTCTGTCTTTAATGTTAAAACAGAGCCAGTCAAAGATGAAGAGACTCAAGAAGAAGTGACAACATGTAGAATGCAACAGGACATCTCTGAATGGTTAGTTAATGAATTTATGTTGCTTATGTGGAGTTAACTATCTTAGCATATTAGCATATTCTGTCATGATAATCTATAAATCGCTATAGGGACTGTTGTGAGATGCACACGGAGTGACTTTTTATCGAATGTGAAAAGATGGATGGTAAAGTTTGAGTTGACTCACAAACCTACTGTTTATACAACAGCTCTTCCTCTTTTCAACATGGACTCCGTGTTCCCTGGGGTGGGGTTTGTGTATGTACATTTTAGGGTTGGTGATGTCACTAACGGAACGAAGCTTGTGTAGTTTGTTGTAGCCAAAAGATTTCTTTAAAAGCAGATATCCTTTGCTTTATATGGAAGCCCGTTTCCGCCACAGTTGAGTAAAAAAATATAATTCTGTAAGTCATAATAATGAGAAACTTTCTCATAATTATGACTTAGTTTCTCATTATATTGAGAAAGTTTCTCATAATAATGACTTAACATCTCGTAATAATGAGAAACTTTCTCATAATTATGACTTAGTTTCTCATTATATTGAGAAAGTTTCTCATTATAATGAGATATTAAGTCATAATAATGAGAAAGTTTCTCATAATTATGACTTAACATCTCGTAATAATGACTTAACTTCTCGTAATAATGAGAAACTTTCTCATAATTATGACTTAACATCTCGTAATAATGACTTAACTTCTCGTAATAATGAGAAAAGTTTTAAATAAATAAATAAAGTTTCTCATTATTACGAGAAGTTAAGTCATTATTACGAGATGTTAAGTCATAATTATGAGAAACTTTCTCATTATTACGAGAAGTTAAGTCATTATTACGAGATGTTAAGTCATAATTATGAGAAACTTTCTCATTATTATGACTTAATATCTCATTATAATGAGAAACTTTCTCAATATAATGAGAAACTAAGTCATAATTATGAGAAAGTTTCTCATTATTACGAGATGTTAAGTCATTATTATGAGAAACTTTCTCAATATAATGAGAAACTAAGTCATAATTATGAGAAAGTTTCTCATTATTACGAGATGTTAAGTCATTATTATGAGAAACTTTCTCAATATAATGAGAAACTAAGTCATAATTATGAGAAAGGTTCTCATTATTACGAGATGTTAAGTCATTATTATGAGAAACTTTCTCAATATAATGAGAAACTAAGTCATAATTATGAGAAAGTTTCTCATTATTATGACTTACAGAATTATATTTTTTTACTCAACTGTGGTGGAAACGGGCTTCCATAGCTTTAAACTTTGAGAGTTGTAACTTTGATAATGTCGTTTATGCTCAAACAGCAACATTTCACCCTAACTAAAGTTAGAAAAGTGAAATCATACTTTACCACCCCTTTTAATTTTTTTCCCTCCATAATTGCTCATTTTTATCTCACAAATGTGACTTTTTAAACTGTATTTGATATAAAATCTTGCAATGTGACTGTCTCAATTCTTAATAAATACGATTATTGCATAGCATAATTGGTGCATGAAAATATACTGAATAGATGGAATGACGCTTCTGATGTTTTCATGAATATTGGATCCAAACGTGCTCTCAGAATGTGTAATTGTAGACATAATCTTTAGTTACAAATTACAGCCACTTAACAAGGCCAAATCCGGCTTAACTTCCGTAAGGTATCATGATTAGCGCTTCGATTGTTTGGTCTGGTTCAAGACTGAGGAAATGCATTGTTACGGCAGCCCGGTCAGCCATAGCGAATCAATGCTCACTGCCGATACCAGGTGAACTAATTTGCTGTTGAATGTGCTCAGTCATTTCAGGGTGAACACTCAATTCGGCCAGATGAGTTGAACCCTTTAATCTCCGGCAGTCCCTCAAGTACAAAGCTGTTAAACGCTCTAATAAGGGCAGACAGATGTTGTGGGATCTGCTTTGATTCTTTTAATTGCTTTTTCTCTTATTTCCCCCCATTTGCACATAAACCCCTTTGTGGTTTACTGTAAAATGTGTTCCTTACACTTAATATTTTGTTTCTACTTTCATTTACCGTACTTCTTTGTTGACAGACTCACTGAATATAATTAGGGAATACAGCACACCTTACTCAAGCTGAGCAATACCCCTTGGGAAGAGAAATACAACACCAACATTGGGGAATCTCTATACATCCTTTTCCCTTTTAAACGGTGTGCCTCCTCCTTACTGTGGCAACGCTGAAACAATGGAAATCTGGCTGGGAAGGGGAATCTGCGCTTTGGAAAATGAATTTAAAATCGCAGGATTATAAAGAGTAATATGGATAATAACCTCCACAAGAGAACTGACAGTAAGCTATCTCTCAAACTCAAAAGGAAACCCACCAATTTAATGAGATCTTGAGCTCTGCCCAAAATATAATTAAAAATTATGACATGGACGGCAAAAATAATGCAAAGTGTCCCTATAGAATCCCTGTAATAGAGCAGAGACCGAGAGTTGTTATGCCATTACATTTTACAGCATTTTTCCTTGACTTTATATAGTACATGTACCATAAATATGGCTGATAACCAAACAGATGTTTTAAAATACTTCTGTACTAATTTAGCTTGCACATACAACTATTTGTATGTTTATTGATGTCACTGAAAACTGTAAACACTGACTGTGTTTACTCGCATAAGAATATTCTGATATTAATCAGAATTTAGTCATATTCCGATTAAGCGTATTTAAAGGAGAACTCCGGCGCGAAATGAACCTTTGGTCTAATTACGCATTGTTATCTAGTCAACCGTTATCTGAGATTTGTTTTCATGATTGCCGAATGTAAATAGTTTTATCTCTAAAAAACAGTTTAGCCTATAATGCTAGTGTAATGCTAGGGTAAAGAGTAATGACAAATAAAAATCGATTGTTATTACCACTAACAAGGCTCAAATTAGCCCCACACTAACACGATAGCATAATAAGGGTCCCCATATTCAAACCGAGGCATTAAGAACTTTGTTAGTGTCCATATAGTTTAATAAGAAGATATTTTATACACACAGTCAACTTCGCGAATACAGGAAGAAGCCATCTTTGAAAAATTGTCTCTACCAGTCGATCTACGAACGCCGATCCAAGTGCGCTGAACTGTGCAGAATCTCATATGGTCCGTTGTTTCCGGAAGAAACACAAACGCGAACCGTTTTCTTCTCTTCAATATGTACACGTAGCCTACTGTTCGCGCTCACCTTATCACCTTATTCACATCTCACCAGCGCACATGGATCGGCATTCGTAGATCGACTGGTAAAGACTATTTTTCAAAGACGGCTTCTTCCTGTATTCGCGAAGTGCATAAAATATTGAACATTTTGAAAACTGACAAAGTTCTCAATGCTTCGGTTTGAATGTAGGGACCCTTATTATGCTACCGTGTTAGTGTGGGGCTATTTTGAGCCTTGTTAGTGGTAATAACAAGTGATTTTTATTTGTCATTACTCTATGCCCTATATACTAGCATTATACTAGCGTTATAGGCTAAACTGTTTTTAGAGATAAAACTATTTACATTTTGCAATCATGAAAACAAATCTCAGATAACGGTTGACTAGGTAACAATGTGTAATTAGACCAAAAGTTCATTTCGCGCCGGAGTTGTCCTTTAAGTCAATATTTTTAATTCTAGTGATCTGATTCTGAATAAGACAGCTAGCATATGCCTGAATTAATCTGAAGTCTTGTAAACACCTTATTCTGAATATCAATCATAACTAAACATCCATTTAGGTATTAATGCTATTTATACGATATTGAAAAGTGTACATGTTGGAATATACTGATTAGATTTATATATCAATATTCCAATAGGTGTGGAGTATGTAAAAGTCTTTTTCAGAGTAAAGTTTAATCGGAATATGGACCTTAATGAGAAAATGTTTGTTTTAAAATCCAATTCAACATAGCATTATTGTTTTATAAGTGCCGTTCCCTTTGTGTGAACACCGATGCAAAGTGAACTAATAAATCATCTGTGCACTAGCAGCTCTGAGTTGAGCCTGGAATCATAAATCTCTTTATAGAATAGAGCCAAGTCGTCATTCTATTTTTGTTTCACGTTATGTCAGACATGAGCGGTCGGACAAGACCCTCTGGCCTCTGCTGAAATATACGCTTTTTGCCTCTATGTAAATACACGGTGCTGTATGTATCAACGAGTCTGTTTATTTCTTAAACACATTCATATTTTTAGAACTGCACTGATTGCCCTTGTTAGTGGCGGCCGGCAGTTGGTTGCTCTTTTTCTCGAGCGGGTGTGGAGGTTTATGAGGCTCAGCGTGTGAGGGTGATGACAGGGCCTGGTGGCCGGCCAAAGCACGGCTGGCGTTCGAAGTGCCATCGCCCCGTCGCCTCCTGCTACCGCCACCGGCCCATATGGGCAGAGAGATTGCTCTCCACTGGCGCTCTCCCAGCCATCCATCACCTCGGTCCACGTGCCCAGCACGCCAGCCCTGGCACCACGCTGTCTCCGATCCATCAGGATTTACTGTGAGTGACGGGGAAAGAGGAGACGATCCCTCGGTTTATCATCTCACGGAAAACAAACACAAAAAAGAAATACCCAGGCTGTCACGGTGAGGTGGCGCGTAGCGTCTGTGTCACCGTTGACGCGTTCCATTTGCCACTTCTGGATTTTTCGAGTGTTTGTGACAGGATTTTTCTTGGAGGGGGGGGGGGGGGGGGGGGGCGTTTAATAGTAATTGGATTGGTTTTCTTCACCAAGCCTTTGAATTTACAACCGCCGCAAAGATTTTTTTCGCATCCTCGATGCTTTCCAGACCATGTCACCTTCAAAGATGATTAATTTCTGTTCTTTCTTCTTGGACATTTATCACTTCAATAAACCCTTAATGTCTCTTTTCCGTGACTTTGCCAGGCAGGGTTGGTGGTGCTTAGGAAACTGTGATGTTCCCAAGCTGTTTCTGGCTTGTTTTCCACTGTCTACATTAATATTTGTTAAGAAGCAGATTGAGAAAACAACATATGGCATAAATATTCGTATTTTCCACTCAAGGTTGTCAGTATGGCGTCCTTCAGTAGGGTTTGTAGCCTCGCTTGCCAAATCGCTTTTCTTTTTCGCCGACCCCCCTCCCGCTTTTCCGAGCGGCAGGACAGGACCGGGCCAAAACGATAGCACGGACACAGAGAAAAGCACCCCCTGGCCCCCACAACCCTTCGCCGGACCTGCGGCCCCTCTTTCTCCGATTTGAGAGAGCTGTCAGTTTAGATCGCTGGTACGCAGTGAGGCTGAAGCTTCCCCACTGACTGGAGAGGAGTCGTTGGCCAGGCTTTCCTTGTCACTGGGAGTTAAAGCAGTCACTGATCCTAATGCTTACACTGTTGTTGCAGCATTCCGATTTATACTCGCTGCGTGACTTGTCAGCTTTAATGAGGGCAGCAGGCACAGAATTATCGGCATACCAATAATGAGGGTGTCACAAGCTGCCAATTATTTCCTATTTCAGACGTTATTTCCAGATCTCTTCTTTTCACACCATCTGACCTAATGATGAGAAACGTCTTGTACTTTGTTTAGGTTCCATCATTTGAATTAGCCGGCAGAAGAAAGGGTCGTTTGGGTTCTGCTGTAGATTTTCACACGGGTGCGAACGGATCCTTTGCCTTTGCCAGATACACTCCACGTGCTGAATGTTCTCCGAGCGCAGGGAAGAGAATCCTCTCTGAAACCATCTCACGCAATCATAGCCTCATGAGGCAATCGCGTTTGAATGGTTCACCAAATTCGCTGCTCAAACAATAATGGCACCGCTATTTTATCAGGCCTCGAAAGAAAACGAGAGGCGAAAAATGGATGGCCAAATGTGCTCAAGCCATTGCCATGTGTTGCATTAAAACAGGGGCGGCGGGAAAAGAGCCATTAATGCCCCATTTTTCACTTTTCCATGATGTCAGCGGTGTTTACGTGATATAAAGGTGTGCAGCAGATCCAGTTGAGTGGCTACATGCACCACAAAGACTCTAAATTCAGTCTTTATTCCAATATATTTGTTAAATTTTAATATTTGCTAATATTTAATTAATATAAACTACCGCTTGTTTTTTATGGAAGTCTCTTCTGCTCACCAAGGCTGTATTCATTTGATCAAAAATACAATAAAAGCAGTAATATTAGGTAGTAATAAATGCTCCGGAATTCTTATTATTATGAATGTTGAAAACAGTACAGTTTTTTTTTCTCCAGGAACATCATTTGTTTAAGAAATAAATCATTAATCACAAAGGTGGTCCTTCTTTTTAAGTTGCTTTGGATAAAAGGTATTTACTGTAATTTTGATGAATTTAACGCATCCTTACTGAATAAAAGTATTTTCTTTCACATTAACACTGACCTTTTGTAAAAGTAATATCACACTGAATAAAATACATTTCCCCAACAAATTTAATAAACAGATTTAATAAAGTCTACAAAATACTAGTAAATCGTTTCTTGAGGGTGCAAAACGAATAGTGCAACCTGTCATGTGTTTCAGTGAATTTGTTATTCTTTATACTAAAGGGAAAGGAAAAGTGCATTATCCTCATCTGTATGTCTACCAGGCACCAAGCTATTCCATTTACTTTTTGCTTCAGAAGCCTTTTACAGCACTGAATAATGACTAAGTTTACCCAGAGCACAGAACTGAGGAAAAAATAGCTCCTTTTTTAAAGAAAAAAAAAAAAGAAGAGACAATTTTAGTAGAAGCATCATAAGTGCATTTATGGGCACTCAAGCAAGAGTTGAGCAAATGTACACGTTTACCCATCTCATGGCTGTTTTGTTGCTTTTCTTTTTCTTCACAAATAAAAATGGTCTTGCAGTATTTATACTTGTTATTTTGCATAATGTAATCGGTAGTAATATTAAGAATTTTTAAGAATATTTTCAAATACATTTATTTCAATAGCTTGTATACATTTCCTGGTCATCTTTGCACAATGTGGTGATTAGGGCTGGGTGGTATGGCCAAATTGTTTTACTAATGACACGTGTTTTTCTATAACATTAAAGCTGGAGTCTACATTTTTTCCTCTTTGTCGCCATCTCTGTTCGAAATCTACAATTGCAGACATTTGTGGAATTATCAACTTTACATGAGTTGTACCTCGGCATGGCACAGCGTGGATGAACACAATGTTTTGAGGAGAATGTGCAGCTGTCAGATACTGGCATTCAGAATCACAGAATGTCAGGCACGAATGATTTCAATGTTAAGTCAATGCAAAGACACGTTATGCACGTAAAAAGTTCCTGTGGTGCGGATGAGGCGTAGAGCGTGGTGCGGTAGGCCTTGAGATATTTATCGTTGTTTTCGCATGTGTCTGGTTGCAGTCTCTTTTTCCAAACTCTCAGTCCAAAGTCTTTTGCATTTTACAATCGGTGAATCTCTAGTTGTCACTAATTGTTGTTTGAACCTTTATGGATCCACCATCAAATTGATAAGTTTAGTTATATCCAGTGCTGTGAGAAAAGGCTATAAATCTCCACCTCCAACATCCTCACATCCTCAGATGTGTGTGATATGTGACGTAATGACACAAAGACATGCTCGATTTTCCCACGGAAATCCACCAGTACCACTGGATTAAAAACATTATTGCAAGCTTACCGTTTTGAATCGAGCTAAGGCAAACAGAGAGTTATGAACACTGGCTGGTTATGTACTTGCTCAAAAAATGTTTTTGGGATCATTTTTAACCCAAAAAAAGTTATGGATTGGAGCTTACATAGTATGTAACAGTATACATCAGTTTATGACCTTGCTCTACTGCTTTGTGCCCTGACAAAAAAATTATGGCTAATATCATTGTACAATACTGTCATACTGCACTACATACGACGTGGTGAGAGTAAATGAATTACAATAGAAATACATATAAAAACACACCATTGCAGTGAAAGCAGTCCCAGAATGGCCACATTTTTCACATTTTTCACAAAATCACATTTTTTGACCACCCAAACAAACTCCAAACAAGCTTAGTTTTGGACAGATTCTGTTAAAAATGTTGTATATCGGAGCTTTGAAGGGTTAGTTCACTCAAAAACAAAAATGCTGTCATCATTTACTCTCCCTTATGTTGATCCAAACCTGTATGTGTTGATAATGAAGATATTTTAAAGAATGTTGGTAACTAGAGAGTTGACGGTATTGCCTTTGACTTCCATATTACTATGGAAGTCAATGGCTACTATCAACTGTCTGGATTTGGTACAGTTTCATATTCATGCAACGTGGCAAGACTGTTTGCAGCATTTTTGTCAAGCTAGTAGAAAAAGTGGTGTCCCGAAATTCCTTGCAGACATCCAAACAACGTGTCGGAGTTTATTAGAGCAGACTGAGACAACACAAGAGTCAGAGAGAGAATGCTTTTTAAGGATAGAGGTCAGTTGGAGGCGTCAGTCTTTTGTTGCTCGCTGCCTCTCTGGCTTGCTCTCTTTTTTAATAAACAAAATTCATTAAACGGGTCTCCTAGAACCTCCTGACAGGTAATTCCTCTGTCTCTTCCTTCCTTTTTGTGATCAGAAGAACCCCGGTGATTCCTAGCGTGGGTCCCAACACTATGGGGGAATTTCTCTCAGAACCTACCCCTTCAGCTCAATTCCTCCCCGCATTTCCGAGAGCTTTTCATTGGTATCCCCTGGAAACCGCTCTGCATTCTTTTAACTCCCCTTCAAAAAAAAAAGGGAGAAAAAAAGGGAAAGGGTAGTGAGAGACAGTAGGGAGAGAGCCCTTACACGTTTGGTTATGCCCTTTGATCATTCGTTTATCTTTAAAACAGATGGTTGACCACTGTGCTGTTTATGTCAACACAAGCTCATTTGAAAGAGCGATTCGCCGTAGGACGATTCCTCTCTTGAAACCGATGAATTGCAAACCGTCGGAAATAAAGAAGCAACCGCTTGTATGGGTTAACAAAGCACTTGCCTTCAGAGAGCCCATGGGCGGGAATCTAAAGCCTCTTTTCATAATACCCATGTCTGCAACCTGCTTCTTTACATAATGTTTCTGTAACGTTATTCGCACATCACAAGAATACAGTACAGATAATCTACTAATCTGATTATTGTTCAATTATGAAGGCTCACTGGTCTCTAAATCCCCACAGATTTAGCATTCACACGTACAGTCATCAAAAAATGATCTAATTTTGATAGTGGCAGGCAGTGGGTGAATGGCAGGGGAAAGTGGATTGGGTATTGCATATGAGATGGGGCGTGTAATTCTACCTTAATAAAACTGTGTCTTGGGAGGTAGATGATGGGGGTCGAGGCCGGTTATAGAGAGCTCATATAATCTTTCCATCCATATTTATTTAAGAAGACTGGGATGCTTGGCTAGGAATTGCCATCAAAAGGTTGTCAGGGGCCATCAAAGTGAAGGGGAGGGAACTTGTTTGATGTTGTGTGAAGTGGTCATTAAATTTTTACTGCTTTTATGAGCCTCTGTTTACACAAGACCAGTGGTCTTCTGGAAGGTGTTGCGTTGCTAATTGTTCAAAGCTTTCCACCAATGAAAAGACCGTTCGACGGCATAATAAGGGCACACAATTAATACTCGATAAGCTCCAAAATATTAGCTTTAAAACTTCATTGCCAGTTGACCAATTGCTTTATTAAAAACGGCAACGTAATACAATTGAAATTGAATAATAGTAGCTCTAATGCTACGTTCATACCGGATGCGAATAGCGCGTCAAATTCGCGCCTACAGCGTCTAGTTATACGCTTGACCACTTTTAATTCATCCGTGCGTCAAGAGCGAAATTGACGTGCGTAAAAAACAAAAGTTTAAAGCGAAATCGAAATCCGTTGGTGGCCATTTTTTATGTCGACAGAGCATTCATCGAGAGAGTCACTGCTCTGTATTTTCTCTGGAGAGCAGAACAGCGGCGTGGGGATCATCATCACCATATTTATGTCCACCAGACCCTCCAGGAGCTGCGCTGGATGACGGCCGCTGTCAGCGGTACTTCCGCCTGTCCCGCGCCCAGTTTAATGACCTGTTGTCCCGCATCGGAGCGAGGATCACCCTCGCCCTCATCCATCTAATCTGTTATTTATTTTTGCTTTGATGAAAAAAAAAAAGCCAGACTCCAAAAGTTATTTACCTGTCCTGTGAATTTTTTTCTCTCTCATGTAATAATTTCATATAATCTAGATATGGAATAAATAACATTCAATACAAAATGAACATGTCTCATATATTGAAATAAAATTTTGAATGGTAAAATATTTGCTTTGTTGTGCATTAGAACCATACCGGGCCTTTAGTCATATTACAAAATAATTTATTGAAGCATCCAGTTACTTCACCATGTGAGCAAGCAGCAGGCTCCTGATTGGTTAACGCGGCGTGAATTTGACGCCAAAGTTCAGATTTTTTCAACTCGGGTAGCAGACGTGAATTCGCGTCAAACTAGCGAATGCACAAATAGCACTAACTAAATCATTTGCGCGTAACGTGCTTAACGCACCAGAGCTTAATATGCGCCAATCCCGCGAACGAGCCATATTCGCGTCTACCGCAACGCAGGAATTTTTTACGCGTGTAACGCGTCTTTGCATTGACTTAACATTGAAATCATTCACGTCTGATGCGCTATTCGCATCCGGTGTGAACGTACCATAACCCTGATGTAGTGACATGGCCAGTGGTGGAACGTAACGAAGTACAAATACTTCGTTACTTTACTTAAGTACATTTTTCACGTATCTTTACTTTACTTAAGTAGAATAAATAGTGCCTACTTTTTACTTTTACTTCGTTACATTTTGCAGCAATTATTATACTTTCTACTCCGCTACATTTCTACAACTTCTGTTACATTTTCGTTACATTATCTGATCAGTTTTTCCCCTGCCAAAACGTAATCTGACCGTCCGTTCGTGGCACGTTTGTCTCGTCAGTGACGTTTGGTTGCCATAGATACAGTATATCAACCCAGTCACACTAAAGGCGTTTCGCACGCAGTGTGTTTATCGTTCAACTGAAACGCGAAAATTTGTTTTTACGTGCATAGGAAAGCACTGTGCGTAATATACGTTTGGTTATGATTATGGCAAGCCAAGAGGTTCAGAATTACACCATAAATCAATCGCGTTTACCGCCAAACATAGTTATTAACATATAGTAAGGATAAGCATGATGTGTATGTTGCCTAATTGCAAGCTTGTTTCAGAAATGGTGACATTTTTTTCCATCATTATAGAACATCATTAAAGGAGTATTAGGTTAGTCATTAAGAGAATAAATTGTTATGCAAGTACTTTTACTTTTAATACTTAAAGTACATTTAAAATAAGGTACTTTTTACTTAAGTATGGTTATCATTGTGTTACTTCTACTTTTACTAAAGTAAATATTTATCTGGTTATTTGTACTTTTACTTAAGTACTGAGATTCAGTACTTCCTCCACCACTGGACATGGCTGATTTTACACATTTACACATCTCAACTTTTTACCTAATGTAGAAAAAAAAAAATGTTTTGTGGCAAATATGAAATATTTATGGCCCAAGCTATAATGTCGGACTGTTTTAGAGTTCAGTAAAAAAAAAAAATCAAAAAAAAATCAGTAGACTGAATTTTATAACACAACCCGAGTTGATGGACTCCATTTTCCAAATGTATGGCTGTTACCAAGGTTAAAATGGCAATGAACTCCAGTAAATTGTATCATTAGTGTGACAGTAGTTCTTAGAGTGTTTTTACCTCATGATTGACAGAGTAGCCCTGTCAAGGACATCTATAAGTGATGCTCGGTTGCTATGGCAGAGGTGCAGGCAATTTAAGCATCATCACATCCACCGGGGGCGCGCTCCCTTCAGTAAGTGGCTTTGCTAAAGCTGACGCCTGCCAACGCCATCAACGCCGGTGACTCTTAAGCGGTGACAAGAGGTCTTAGAGATGAAAGTTTTGTGAAAAGAAGTGACGGATGGAAGAAGAATTACGGAGGGATAGATTCCTTCAAATGAGTTTTTCAAATGTTGCTTACACAAGAACATGTCGGAATATTACCTAATCAGTCAAATCCTCAGAAGCTGACACTTTCACACTGAAGGGCTGACGAGACTTCCATTCCCCCGTTCGAGACCCTAGGGAGAACCCAAGGGAGAACTAGACGGAGATCTGCATTGCCAAACTCAGGGATGTGCTAGGTCCTCCTGACAGACGTTCAGAAATTCACACGACTTATTTAACACGCTCGCAGGCACGCCTTTACAGCGATGCGCTACCCTCAATTAACAGAGTAAGGCGAAAGCTGCGTGTTTTGCATTTTGTAACAATGTGAGAGTTAAACTGAAGGTGATTTTAATAGGATTTGCTGCAGTTGGGAACCAGAGATTAGCAGCTTTAAAGTGACGAGGGCCCTAGCGAACCACGAGAGCGCTTAATCTGAACCACATTAATAGAAGACGCTCGCGAAAAAGATCTACTGAAATATTTGATTGTAGCATGTTTGTACAAACGTGCACTAATGTTTGTATTAGCCCGAGCTTTTGTTAATACTTTAATTTTCCACGTACCACGGGAAAAAAATGAAAAGTTATTTGATCTCCTCAGCAGATTTGGATCGTTTTGCAGGCTTCTTACCATTTTATGTTGGATTTGAAACAGACAATAGTGTGCTCACAGAGTTGAGAGGAGTCTTAGCTCTTGAACGGTGTGATCTGCATTGAGCTCCACTTCAGGTTGCCCTTTTTGGCTGCTGAGATGTTGAAGTACTCTTTAAGTAAGACTCTTAAGGAACAGACGTCCGTGGGCGTAAATGGCGACCTCACTTTGTGTGGTGCGTCTGGTACACCTGAAAATCAAAGATCGTTTTGAAGAGAGGGCGTGCTAATTTTACCGCTAAAGTCATTTTGGTTGATTGTGGCTTCAACTATTTTTGGGGCCGAAATCTTACGTAAAGCGAAAACAATTCTGTACGTCACCGACAGAAAATAATCAACTCGTCAATTGTGATTTATAAAAAAGGTTTTCCTTCAAAGCGTCACATTCATTGACAGAGCCAGGCAAACAAACAATCCGAAGGCTTGATTAAAAGACTGAAATGGTATTTTTTCCGCAAGGGGTCTTCATACGGCTGTTAAATATATAATTCCTTCTGTAATCAAATTGCCAGTTGTCACATAATGACAGGTAATCAAGTGTATCCTTTTACATTTTAGATGGTTAGACAGACTTCTCTAACTACATTAAACCCTGCATAAAAAATGCATGATATTAATGTTTCTATTAAAAAAATCTCTGCCCTATCACAAATGATCGAGAACACCCACTGTTTATTTGTTTTTGGTGAGCTATAGATTGTTGCCTGGAGCGTTAAATAATTATGATTAGGGAGGGGCGGGATGTGAAAAGGAGGAGGGGGGGGGGGACGAAAAGTAATAGCATCAAGATCAGATAAATTAATTTGTAATGAAATGCACTCATTTTGCATGACAGCTGGCGAGACCCATTCAGAGGCCATTGAGATGGAAGCAGGCCTTGTGACGACAGACAAAGAGGACTATCATCCGCAGCGTATGTGCCCCACTCTCACGAGACACCGGAGTGTGCAACTGACACGTCAACAAAAAGCTTGGAGAAGCGCATTGCTTGGATCAATTGCTGATGACCACAAAGCCGAGGAACATGTGCTCAACTTTCAAACAGCCCTCTTGTGGTCCAATGGGACGAGAGGACTTGTATAATGAAGGTAATGGCCTTTTGGAGACACGTCACATGTTGCTGAGTTACCAATAGATGAACATGTTTTAGTATCAGTTAGTACACTTCATCATGCTATTTAGTTTGATAGTCATTGCTATTGAACTTTGCTCTTGTTGATTCGGACAAAACTCTATCCCTAAGTATTAAGATTTTGTGCATTCGCGTCATTTGAGCGATATCTGAAATCATGAGGTGAGATGAATGGACTAGTGATATGCAGAGGCGGACAGAGTACACAGCTTTATTACTTGAGTAAAAGTACAGATACCCATTGCCAAATTTTACTCAAGTACAAGTAAAAGTACTACAGTCAGATGTCTACTCAAGTAAAAGTACTGAAGTACTTGTTTTTAAAAGTACTTGAAGAGTACAAGAGTACATTTTCTAAATATTGCATTACCTGCCACAGTGCTTACATTTATGGACAGAAACGTCCACATGGAGTTATGAACAATGTTAATGTCAATACCTTGGAGATTGTAAAAGGAATTGAAAGTAAAATCAAGTCATATTCATCTTTTTACCATGTTGCTTTATTTAACATTTAACCCTCCTATTATCCTTGGGGTCAATTTGACCCCATTCAATGTTTAACGTCTCTGTAAATACATCATTTTATTTAGTTACTGTATGAAAAAATGTTAATGTAAAATCAAGTCATTTTCATCTTTTTCTAATGTTGCTTTAATTAACATTTAAGAACATTTCAGAAAATTGAAATAGTGTGGCGAGGTTTGGCACATTCCCGTGATGGACCTGCTGCGTCTCCATCCATTGTTTTGTCCATGGTTTGGTCTCTTATCTAAATCTAACCATGGAGTTGACTTTGGCGGAAAACTGAAGGTGATTTTTGATAGGTTGTCTCAATCAGTGGCGCCTGCACAATCCAATCACGTTTGAGAGGGAAACGAGATTTTTCTTATTTCCATTCTTTTAAAAAAAATTTTAGAAGTAGTTACTTTTTACTCACGGTTATGGATAGAAATGTATTGGCAGACTGATCTCATGAAGTAGCGTGTGTATGACACGCCAATTCGTATTTGCATTTTTGACGTGCTATCAAGACGCATAATCGCTTTTCAGCGTGTTTATGAACGCCGTTGACTTAACGTTATATAAATATAGGACTTACCTCAACCCTGTCCTAAAACTTAACCGTCACTGGGGTTAATAGCATTATGACTGTTCCCTTACCATCCTATTGAAAAAAAAGATATGACTTACCTCAACCTTATCCCTAAACTTAACCGTCACTGGGGTTAATGGCATTTATGACTGGACATTTAACGCGCGTGTACAGACACGCGGAATGACGCGGACGTTAATGGCGTAGACATACACGCATACACGCGCATACACGCGGATAGCTCAAAATGCGTAGAGATAACACGCCACTTGACTCGAAAGTGGCGTGTATGTTTACGCAAAAGTCATGATGTCATGTTGGTATTGGAGTAAAGAGTACAATATTTCCCTTTCAAATGTACTCGAGTAAAGTCATGAGTACTCCCCAAAAATGATACTCAAGTAAAGTACAGATCCCTCAAAATTGTACTTAAGTACTGTACTCAAGTAAATGTCCTCCAATACTGTCCGGCTTTGGTGATATGTTTGATTGGTGGAAAATAAAGCAAGGGAATCAATCCTGTAGAGTTGGTAAGAAATTAAGGTAACGCTTCCTTTTACAGTCCAGTTACCCATGTAAATATTTTACAGGGTTCCTACGCAGTTTGGAAAAGTATGGAAAAGTATGGAATTTGATTTGAGCAATTTCCAGGTCTGGAAAAGTATGGAAAAATAAATTAAGAGTATGGAAAAATATTGATGTTTCCAGACTATTGTACCTATTTCGTTTTCTAAATATAAAATTAATAATTTCTAAATGTATATGATATGCAATCGTCTTTTTTATGGCGTTTGGATTAGGCTGCCAGCGAGCGCTGCCTAAAGATCATTTTACACTTGATCTGCCGGAGTCTTGGTCTGCAGAGATTGGTTGTTACGTTGTTAGGCAGCAGTTGCCATCACAGCGCCCCTACCTCAAACAGAGTTTGACTGAACATCTTTGACTAAACAACTAAACATGACTTTAGCTCTATTTTCAAATGTTCTGGTTAATTGTACATGAACATCCCTTTTGTTTCTGTAGGGGTTTATAGTTATTTAAATTTACAAAATTACAAAAATGAACAACATTGCACTGTTTTAGCAGTGCCGTTTTAATAAAATTCTGTGCTTTGAACCTGACTGGGTTTGGTGTTAATTGACTTGTACGTGCATCAGTAGCTACAATTTGTAGCGCCGTTGAAAAAAAGAAAAAGTAGCGCCGTTATACTTCAGGATCTTCCTGTCTAGCTACTTTCCTATCCTAATAAAAGGCAAAAATGCCAATTATAAATCTTTAGAATGTTACATACTTGTTAGCAGTTGAATTTTAAAACAATTTATAAAGTTAAAGGCACACTATGCAGGAATTCCATTTTTGTCAAACAGCAACCCATGGAGTCGCCGTGGGTGAGAATTTTTCACGTGAATACATAGATCCGACTCATATTCCCATGTATTAATGGTCCAGTGGCAGAACTTTTGCCAAGCGTTTCAGAGGTTCTGAGTTCTAATCCGAGTACTATAGTTTTTTTTCCCTCATCAAAACCGATTGTTTTATTGGTGGTTGTATGTCAAGCAGGGACATTAGGTTTTGTGTAACAAATATAGAGAGTCTCTCCGCAACGGATTGAAGCATGCGTCCGTGTGAAGGCTGTGCGAGTCACATCAGAACACTGTATCCGCGCCACTCATCGCAGCGGCAACAAGCACTTTGGTCACTTGATTTCAAAAGCACATTTCAGATCGCCTCTTATTTAACAAACGAACTAAATGAATGCTCGGGAACTCATATAACCATTCCAATAACTCCGAAGCTGTTCAGTTCAGCTAAAAATATGGTCGGAAAAATCTGTAAATGGTCTGTAAATTTGAGTCTGGAAAAGTATGGAATTTTGAAATGGAAATTGTGTAGGAACCCTGATTTTAGTAACTACAATTACTGGGTAATAACTAGTACTAACCCTGAACCTACCCCTAAACCTACCCCTGTTCCATGTACTTACCTTATATTAGCCCGTACTTTTTAGGTAAGTACACTGTAAGTACTGTACTGTAAAAGGAAGCGTTACCGAAATTAACAGCAAACAAATGCAGGTATTTCTTTGTAGTAGCAGGTACAGTAATTAGACATTAGAACCTAAGATATAGTATATCATTAAGGAGTTGTTCACTTTTAAAAAAACTTTTGCTGATGATTTACTCACCCCCATGTCATCCAAGATGTCCAAGTCTTTCTTTCTTCAGTCGAAAAGAAATTAAGGTTTTTGATGAAAACATTCCAGGATTTTCTCCATATAATGGACTTCATTGGGTACCAAACTGTTCAAGGTCCAAATGAGAGTTTCAGTGCAGCTTCAAAGGGCTTTAAACGACAAAGGGTCCTATTTAGGGAAATGATCAGTCATATAAAAAATAAATAATATAGTTGAAGTTTTATAAGCACAAATGCTCGCCTCACTCTGTTCTGCGATGCTCGTTCGTGACTCTCCTGTTCGAGCTCGTTCATCAAAACGAACGAATCTTTTCGAGTTAATTTGTTCGTTGAATGAACCAAATGACACGAAAAAAAGTTTTGTTCATTTCGATGAACGAGTTCGAACAGGAGAGTCGCACGGAACTGAGCAAGGCGACCATTTGTGCATAAAACTTAAACTTTGCTTTTCTTTTTTTAAATGAGCGATCGTTTCGCTTGATTAAGACCCTTATTCATCGTCTGGTGTTGTTTAAAGCCCTTTGAACAGTTTGGAGTTTGCACTGAAACTGTCTTATGGACTTTGGACCATTTGGTTACCAATAAAGTATATAATATGGAGAAAAAACCTTACATCTTGGATGACATGGGGGGTGAGTAAATTATCAGCATACGTTTTTTATTTATTTATTTATTTATTTTTTAAAGTGAACTACCCCTTTAAGCCTGTACCACTGGTTTCTCAATGTTTCACGAACACCATCCACTTCCTTTCAACTCTGTCTGCCCTTACTGATTTTGACAGTGAGCCTTCTCAGTATTAAGAGTGAGTTTCAGGGCACATTTGTTGTGCGTTGTATCCTGAACAGCCTATCTTCTTTAACAATGGACTTTGAGAAAAACAAAAGGTTGGTTTTCTAATTGAATCACCACTATCTCTGCCCTGTTGGGCCTTATTCTGTCAGCGTCGAAGGCATTCCTGTGTCCTCTCCGCTTACCAAAAAGAGTAGATGCGTCACCATTTAACCGCTTTGACGAGGTGGCCCTTCCTGGCCCATGCCCAGAAGAAAAGCCTTTCTCCTCAGTTCAGCGTCAAACCGTAACCTTTCTCAAGTTTAATTACCTTAAGTAAGTTCGGAGTGGGCCGCTGTGCTGTCTTCCCGACTCATCCTTCCGCTGGCGCTGATGTAAAGTCCACATGTGTGCTGAATCTCCCGCTGTCTGCTGCCACACGCTGCACGCTATGGAGCACCGATGACCCGAGCCCTCACTCTCTCGGACTCTCATACACACGCAAACACTCACCCATGATAGCACACTCGATCGCTTTCAAACGTACACATTCACAGAACAAAAAAGAAAAGCGTTTTTAGACTGCTTTTTGGGTATGCATTCTTTTACGTTTGGAAAAAAAAAAAACGTAGAAAAGGAATTTGGAAGGGAAGGGAAAAGGAAGTGGCTTTTTTATGTAAAAACACTATTGTTTTGTTTTTAATTGTGAGACCAATTCCCTATTGTTTAACCGGCTTAAATGTGCTTTAGTTTAATAAGTTCAAAACGCAACTAAATACACTTGGTAAACACTTGGTTTATCTGTTGTGTCAATAAAACATAATCGTAAATTAAGTGGAGCATTTAAAGACATATCTTTAAATAGCCATTCATTTTCAACCTCAAATCTTTTGTTTTATTTCAAATGTCTGTCAAGTCATAAATACACAAAGATCTAGATTGAAATCAAGACAAGACCAAGACTTTGAGGACCATGACCGAAACCAGACCAGCACTCCTTAAATTCATCTGAATGAACCACATATCTGACAAATGTCTTTTTCTACAATTAAATACCATATAAAGCTCTTAACACTTAAATGACAACAACGTTAACAACAAAATTCATCTTTGCACTGCAGAGTTGGCAAAGCATTTGCATCTGAATTTATGCAATTACAACTAAAAATAATTTTAAGCTTAATATTTTAATAGAATTTTGTTTATTGAACATTTTTATTTCCATATCGCATTTGCAAATGAATATTTGAATGTAAAAACAGCTCTCTTGCTGTGGTGATATTGCTTAATTATATTTACTAATCTCATGCAGTGTTTTTTTTTTTTTTCAATCATATCTTGAATTTTGTGTGCATTTGCATTCATTTTTGTGACATTTTTGACACAATTTCCCATTATTTTCCGAACCAGGACAAAATTTGAAGCAATTAGCTATCAGTGTTAACAAATAAATCAAACAGTCCACATGCAATTTATACAAATTAGTTTTTACGTGCATATGATACACACTGTAAAGCCTTTGGGCCATAAAGTGCGTGTGATATGCACTCAAAAACTGCGCATCATATTCATGCAAAACTAATTTTCACATAGAAATTGCATGAGATCAGTTGCAGAGAGTACTACACTTTTATTGGTTGCTGCAAGCGTAAAGCATAGGAAATTCAATAAGCAGTATCAGAAGAGGCTTTGGTTCTATCTAAATGAAATACCACCTTAAAGGGTTAGTTGACCCAAAAATGAAAATTCCGTCAGTATTTACTCACACTCATGTTGTTCCAACCCCGTAAGACCTTCGTTCATCTTCGGAACACAAATTACGATATTTAAGATATTAAGATCGCTCCTGCATACTAGTCCATTGGCTTCTTGAGGGAATGACTCTTGCTGGCATCGAAAAGTCATTAAAGACATTGTTAAAATAGTTCAAGTGACTACAGTGCCTCAATTTTAACTATATCAAACGACGAGAATACTTTTTGTGCGCAAAAACAAACAAAAATAACGACTTTATTTCAACTATTCACTTCCTTCTCCATGGGCCTGTAGTCAGTTAACGTAGTGTGATTGCGTAAAGCTACGTCATACGTAGGCTCACTATTGGCCGACGCTGGTCATGTGTGTGATGCGTGTGACGTACAATAACAGAAGCTTACGCTATTAAACTAGTAACCTGACTCGCGCAGAGGGAGAAATAAACAAGTAGTTGAAATAAAGTCGTTGTTTTTTTGCGCACAAAAGTGTTCTCGTCGTTCGATAACCTTAAGATTGAGCCACTGTAGTCACTTGGACTATTTTAACGATGTCTTTAATGACTTTTCGATGCCAGCAAGTGTCATTCCCTCAAGAAGCCTATGTACTGTATGCAGGAGTGATCTTAATATCTTAAATATCTTAATTTGTGTTCCGAAGATGAACGAAGGTCTTACGGGGTTGGAATAACATGAGGGTGAGTAAATACTGACAGAATTTTCATTTTTGGGTGAACTAACCCTTTAAACATTGCGTTAGCCTTGACAATGAGCGCTTCTTGTTTTCTGCTGCTCGAGAAACAACAATCGACTTTCAATGGATGATTCAATGTTTCAATGTGTTGAAACAGATCATTGTTAATACTTTTTTTCTATAAAAATGTGCAGTTTCATTGTAAATATACCATATATCATCGTCAGACGTCTCATTATTGTCATAAGTAAAAGTGTAATGTATCTTTACAGGAATAGTGAACCATGCCCTTAAACAATAGTTTTTATAAATGTCCAACCCAGTCTATGTTGACATCTGAGCCATCCAATTACATTGATCCTTATTTCCGTTGGGCCACTTCTTAATCTGGCCTTCAATTTAATAGATCCTCCTTCAAATGCCTTTTTCTGTCAATGAATTACATTTTTCTCAGAGCAAACTTAAACGGACTGACTGTGGTAACTGCATGTACTGCCAATCACACGCAATCAGCATTTTTTTTTTCTGTTGCTCCCGTTTCCTCATCGCTTGATGTGTGGAGATTAGGACCCTCTCCACAGGGAGCCGTGCAGCACTCAGGAGAAATGAGGGTCTGCTAGGAAGTTTTTTTTTCCCCTCCTGTTTGGAAACTTCTCCATTTGGGTTCCCTCAGCTTTCCCAGCATCCTCTTAAACACAGCTGAGTGGAGTCAATGCTCTCCTGATACACCAATACAGCTGTGGGATGTATTATACTGTATTACATTATAATCAGCCAAATAGAACCTGTTCAATTTTGGTCTTCATCCATGGATACCTCTTGATAACAACTTCATACTCTGACTTATTTGTGACTGTATTTTTGGACTACCTTATTTGCTGCATATTTGTGTAAATAACAATAAACAGTCTTAAGGCCCGTACACACCGGAACGAATATCAGCTCGCGTTATTCGCCAGTGTTTTTCAATGGATTTTTTTGTGTTCACACCCAAGCGATTTTCGTCGATTTCGACGATTTTCGCTGAGTGAACATGCAAATTAATTCCCTGACATTAGATGGTGCTTAATGTAAAACAGAAATAGTATACTACAGTATACTAGCGTGACCATATTTTGATTACCAAAAACCAGGACACTCGGCCTAGCAAACAGATACTCAAATGATACTCAAAGTTTACTCAAAGATTCAATTCATTTAAATGCCACCTCTGTTTGGATAGAAAATTGTTATGTTACAAGACACAAATTCAGATAGGTTTCTCAGAGGTTACGCAATTTGTTTTATGATAGGTTTCAAAAAATAATGTGAATATAATGAAATAATGTCTTCTATATTAGAAAAATAAATATATAAATAAAAAATAACTAAAAGAAATGCCTCCAAATTTAACAAAAAATAGCTCTCACAAACTTACAAAAATGTGTAATGTATTTATATCTTTAGTGTTGGAGCACCCCCAAGTTGTGTTTTACTCTAACTTCAGAAGCACCAGACACGTAAGCAAAAGCGCCAATCTCATTGGTCGGATAGTTCTTGACGCGGCGCATCAAACCAAAAAAACGAACCCGAGGCGGTTTTTTTTATGGGGCGTGGCTTTGACGTTTTTCGTGTCGGTGTGCACGCTCACATTGGCGCCCATTGTTTAGTCAAGAGGCGTTAAACGTCTGCGAATATCGCACGCAAATTCTTCCCGGTGTGAACAGGCCTACTAAAATGTAACGTGAAAACAATGCCGACTGCTGATTGGTCAGAGAGAATCGTCACCATTCACTGCGTCATCATTACACATGCCAGATTGAGTATCTATATCCCATTTTTAAATAGTTTGGCCAGAGATAGTTACTAAACTTACTACTATTATAGCAACTCGGAAGAATACGCCGTGGTCAAACGAGGAGGTGCAGACTTTCCTTTGTTTGGTTGCCGAAGAGAGGACACTGAGAGAGATTGATAGGGCAACGAGGAACGAAAGGCGTCACTATGACGACCGGGTACTATTTGTGGCGTTATTGTCTGCATTGGAAAATGGAGCGAAAGCGAGCTGAGTCGAGTCGAGCTGATACTGGTAATGGGAAAGCGCCATTAGGTTGCTATACACACAGAACAAATTTTTACAATCATTGGACTAGACTGATATATTTGACAGCTCCGTTTTAAAATTGTGGCGCTCAAGTAAAAAGAAGTTCAATTTGTAAAAAAAAAAAAATTGAACAATTTGAACAAAAAATATCGATAGAATATCCAATGGTCGCATGGTAAACTGTAAACCACCCAGCCAGAGTAAATGTTTCATGTTGTTCGTTTTTAGCTGCACCCATATTTATGGAAGTTTATTGAAGATTTAAACAATTAAATCCTAAAACCATTAACATTTTTTAAGAGAAAATGAGCTAATTTCCCAATTCAGATAAAGAAATTGTGAGGCCTACACAGGCTACTTTACCAGCTGCTATTATACCAACATATAGGTTAATGGATCTAATTCACCATTAGCACGATATTTTCTTCAACGACTGTGACAAAAAAAGGACCTTTCAGCACCATTTCCTTTTGCATACCAAAAGTCATTCAAACCAGGGACCTTTAACCAGGAGCAACGTGCTATTCATGCTATTTTAATTACAATGTTAAACCATTATTTGTTTCAACACCTGGTTAAACCATTCAGGCTTGTTTAAATCCCCCTTTTTATCCCAGGTGTGTTGGAAAGACTCAAAGGGGTGAATAGGTCTGCCACAACAGGGACATAATCAAGTCGGCTGAGCTGGCTGTTGAATGAGCTTCTGGGACGAGTTCAGATGCTACACACTCTAGTTCTCGGAGAAAGAGTGCAAGGTGGATTATGCTTGAAAAGAGGATTTAGTCAAGGATGTACCCTCAACGTTTTTTTCCGTCTCTCTCCTTTTTGTAGTAGTAAGCATCATGAATAGCACCTTTTCTCCTTTGGAGCAGTATTAGGAAACTCAATTGCTAGCTTAAAAGCTATTGGCTTTGTTGTGCATTTCTCTGCATATATTTGTGTTGCAGTTTGGCTGATTGAAACCAAGAGGCCATGCTGTTTCCACACTGTGGATGGCCCTGCTCTTAGAAACCCTCTTCAAATAGGGGTTTCGCATCTTCTAAGCTTCTTTTCTTCTCCGTACTATCAGCTTCTTTGAAGTTGGGTTTGTACTTTTGCGACACAGCTTTGTCTCGGACGATGTTATTAGCAGGACTATAGCGTAGAACTTGACCCCCGCGGAGTTGCTGTCGGGATAGGACCGAGCCTACCTGGCTTAGGTGCTTGTTTCAGGATGTTCTCGTCTTAATTAGTGACGAGAAAAGGACAAAGTCGTGTTATTCAAAACAGAAATGCGGCGAGAAAACACATTAGTGGCCTTGACGTATCTATTCACACTGAGCTTTCATTGCTAAGTCAGGAGCCCTTTGTACGTCTCGCAAGCCTCTTCTTTCACAACATAGACAAGGCCTACGCACAGTTCCTCTTAACGAATTAATGTCTGCTAATAACCCTTCAACAGCCTCTCGTAAATGGATTAAGCTCTTCTTTGCACTTTTTTTGAGCAAAATTTAATTAAGATTTAGATTGGGTTTTAGCATGTCTGGGCAGATCCATGCTGCATTCATGATGGTCTTCAATTTAGGACCAAAATAAGTTAAGCTGCTTCTACAATAATTACCCCATCTACTTTTAAATGATGCCTAATTATGCTTCATCCCCATGTAATTTAATAAGCATCTTCAGGCAGCGCGCGCAAGAAAAGTCTGTTTACATTTTAAAGGTCAGACGTTGTTTATTTTTGCTTTGAATAAGAGTTGCGATGTTGCACTAATACCCATAACGCGCCAAAGCTAGCCTAGCGCAACAATTTAGTCATCATGAAGAGAAAACAGACCTATGGAAGTCTTAACTATGTTGTCCTTTTAAGCGATATTAATATCTAAACGACATTCTAAAGGAAAGGTGGCCATGCTTACTTAATTTACTAACTGCAAGTCAACCAGGACACAAGGGAACGAGAGATCCCACTGATGGTCCGTCTAAAGAAATGAAATGTTTCTCGCATTCCGTACCACGGTTTTAGAGCAAATGTTTCTGTAAGATTTATGAGGCACTGGAATTGTTGCAGCTTTCTTCTTCTGTGCTTCATTTAATTACTGCCTCGGAGAGCTAGTCTCTGAGAAGCTGACGAGACAATTGGAGGTGTCATCGTAATTATTTTAGAGAGCGTTTCATACACTTGGAATTCCTACGCAGCTCTTGAACCAGTGGTACATAGTAAATGGGTTAAATCAGCAGGATTGATACAATATTTCCCTCACCTGGTGATGTAATTCAACCTCTGCCATCTTTAAAGTGAATCACAGATCTGCAGGGTTGCATTTGGATTAGATCTAGTACCACGCTATGAAAACATAAATCAAATAAAGTGGGACGAATTGAATGTGTTGGTGCGAGAACGCTGGTGAACCAGTCCCCGTAAAGGTCACATAGCACTCTGTCATCTGCAGCTAGCGTGGTTTCCCACTTTTCAAAACCTTCCGACCACTGTTGTTGAAAGCCAGCCAGGATACACAGCTCAGTGGGCAACGGAGAAAGCGATCCCTCTATCTACTCTTGAGATCAAGGGGGGAAGAGTTCCTGATGATCCGTTCCACACCAAACGGGCCAAAGAGAACTGAGATTTAAAGACTATCAAACCAAAAGCTGGAAGAAAGGAGGAAATGAAGTGGTTTCGATGTGGAGGCCTGCCCACAGCATGCCCGTTCCTCCCAGCTCTGGAAATAAGCTTTGCAAAATGCATTCTGGGAAAATTGCCCGCCGCTGCCACCGCGCTCTCTATTTACCGTGCCCTAGCCGCATTGAGGAACCCCTGCTGATAGCACTTTCCCAAATCTGTCCTGATGCTTCTGGTCTGTCGCTGCGTGCCCCAGGGCCTACGGTCCCTGGACATGCAGTGATCCCTCATTTGGGCTCGAAGCCAACTGAACCATGAAGACCTCTCGCCCCCACACTATCACACTGGCTAAAGGAGAACCCAGATTGACAGATCGCAGACCGCGGATATGCTCTGGCCACCAGTCAGCCAGGATCAGTCTCTACTGGTTGTAACGCACTGCTGGCATGAATAGGGCAAGCCTCAAATTGCCATGTTTTGGCAGCGTGAACCACAACAAGAGGACAATATCAGATCAGTCTTTATTTCGCTCTTTTAATCCCAGTTGGCCTTAAGTGTTAAAGATTATCCTTGACCGTGAAGACAGGTATTTATTTCCCAGAGGGCATGTTTATTGAGTATTTCAGAACAAAATCAACAACAGCCAATAAACTGGCGCTTACCACAGTGTGTACTGCCTTAGGTAATGGTTTGCTGAGGATTCTTTGTTGATCTGCAGTATTTTGCAGTGCATACATGGAAATTCATGTCATTTGGCAGCCATATTGCATATGTAACTTGCTTCGAATAAGGAGGAAATTGATTTGTATCCTCTATTGGAGCTCTATGAGCAAAGAGAGAGAGTGACAGAGAAAGGGGTCCCATAGCTCCCATTAATGTACACTGGGGAGACCTAAGTGTCACCCATGAAATCAAGATGTTAGGGTGTGAAAAACAGGGGAGGGACCGAAAGTAATTGTCATTATTGTTAAGTTCTCACCATCCGCCCTACAACTTAAGGCAGCTTTTTGACTTTTAACGTCAAACGGGTGACCACCATACACATGGGCCTCTCTCCAAATGTTCTGCAACTGCTGGGCGTTACCGAGTTTGACGTTGATTTGGGGTTTAGTTGAAGGTACTGTCGTTGCTCTAAGACCATAGGAACCATAGGTAAAACAATAGATTGATCCTTATTACCATTGCTAGATAAAAGTAATGGTGTTTTATTTGTTAATTGTAAGTACACATAGTACAGTTTCTTAAAATCTTAATTGTTACTCACAGACAGCAACAAGCTTCAATGGAGATTAAAGGAGTAGTTCACTTAAACAAATAATAAAAATATTTGCTGATAATTTACTCACCCCCATGTCACCCAAGATGTCCATGTCTTTCTTTCTTTAGTTGAAAAGACATTAAGGCTATGTTTACACTGAAACGATTCTGAAGAGAAAACGCAAAAGTGGCGTTGCGTCATCACTTTTTATTCTGCGTTTAGACGAGCGTTTTGTGTGGGAAATCCGTGTGCAAATGGTGACGCAAAAGTATGTGAAATTCAATGTAGTATGCACACAGGCGGCTAGGAGTGCATACTACAACAACACCAAGTCCACGCGCCTGCGTACAACCTTCACTTTCAAGATTTCCACTCTGGAGGGTGGTTTCACTTTTTTGCGTTTTTAAGCCCCCAAAACGGCGTCGCCGTGTAAACGAAGGGCACATTCGATAAAATATTTTTACGTTTTCACCTGCGAGCGTTCTCGTGTAAACAGGGCCTCAGGTTTTTGATGAAAACATTGCAGGATTTTTCTCATATAATGGACTTCAATGCGAATCAAACGGTTTAAGGTCCAAAATACAGTTTCAGTGCAAACTGTTCAAAGGGCTTTAAACGATTTCAGACGATGAATAAGGGTCTTAGCGAAAATGAACCGAACACTCATTTTACCGAACTGATCAAGCGAAACGAACACTCATTTAAAAAAAAAAAATAAATAACAAAGTTTAAGTTTTATAAGCTCAAATGCTCGCCTTGCTCTGTTCTGTGATGAGCGTTTGTGACTATATTCAAACTCGTTTATCAAAATGAACGAATCTTTTTTCGTGTCATTTGCTTCATTCAACGAATGAAATGAACGAGTTGACTCGGGAAAAGATTTGTTCATTTTGATGAACGAGTTCGAATAGGAGATTCACGAACGCGCATCACACCCTAACCCTAACAGAGCAAGGTGACCATTTGAGTTTATAAAACTTAAACTATGTTTTGTTTTTTTGTTTTTTAATGAGCGATCGTTTCGCTTGATTAAGACCCTTATTCATCATCTAGAATCGTTTAAAGCCCTTTGAACAGTTTGCAATTTGAACTGAAACTGTCTTTTGGACCTTGAACCGTTTGATTCCCATTGAAGTCCATTATATGGAGAAAAATCCTGGAATGTTTTCATCAAAAACCTTAATTTCTTTTCGACTGAAGAAAGAAAGACATGGATATCTTGAATGACATGGGAGTGAGTAAATTATCAGCAAAAGTTTTTTTTTTTTTTTTTAAGTGAACTACTTTAAAATCGAGTTTATTTATTTATTTTATTTATTTATTTTTTTAAATAAATCTCCTGCTTTTTGGCTAATTCTCCAATAATCTTACATGTCTCCTCTAGTTTCATAGGAGATCGCAATGTCTCATACTGTCCTCAGATTCACCAAGATACCAAAAGTCTGCAACCGGACATTTTTAAACCTGATCGCACAGCAATTTTTTTTTTTTTTTTACATATTTTATGAGATGGCCTATTGATATGAGTTTACGAATTCATTCGATTAGTCCTAAATTGTACATGTTTTACAAGTTGCCCAATTCGTACCAATTAGTCGTGAGATAGTGTTGCTATTATTGTACCATATGTCCAAAATTGTATCATTTTCTTCTATAGTTAAAATGTCTTAAATAGGACAAGCATCATAGACAACGTTGATAATTACATGAATCAGAACTGCAATCTGTTGAGCGACGAAAAAGCAACCTGAGCGATGGCATTTCCACAGGAAATTCCTAAAGCTATTGCGGATCCAGCCTGTTCAGTTTATCCTGTAACTCAGTCAGTCCCAGTGAAGTCCCATCAGCTCTAGCAGACATGAAGTCCCGGTGTGATGGGGACAGAAGCTTCGCCGTCTACAGTGGCTGGTTCTGTCTAGGATTCCTCATCAGCCTGTGTCACTGCATCCCAGTGGGAGAGGGGACTTACACCCAGGGCAAATCTGTAAACACCAATTTAATCTGCATGGAGAAAGTTACTGTCATCAGTAGTGACAGCAAAAGCCTCTGGGCCACAGAGCCGCACAAAGAGTCACCCCCCCCCCAATATTGCTGTCAAATCCCGACATTAAGCTATTATGGCCGTCAAGGAAGCTGCCATTGAGAGGCTTGTCTCTATCCACCGTCGTCAGTGTGGCTTCCAGAGCGGCCAGTGCACGCATGCATGTGATTAAGACGGGCCTGGTAATTTAATGCTCTCCATTAATTGCCGTCACATTGTTTTATGACCTCCAGCACGAGCTGATTGGTGAATCCAAGGATATTCGATCCCGCATACAGTGTGTTTTATATGCTATGCAATTATTTAAATGAGAAATGGTGATAGCCCTTACAGTGGAGAGGGGAACGAGTGAGCGTAATATGGTGGAACTGGCTTAATTGCGTGCATATATGTGATAATCTTCTCTCTATAGTCGGCAACATGTCAATTAATGAATTAATGACCTCCTTCGGATTATTTATCATGGTTTTAGAGCGTCACAAACTGTGGTAACAAATGTTGTTTGGTGGATATGTTGAATACAGGGAGTGTGTCCTGTGTCCTAAGTTGATCTGTCATACCTCAGAAGATTAAATTGTTTCTTCAATGACGTTTATCCTATAGCCTAATTATTTGCTGAAATGTCAGTTGTTATAAATGTTATTAAGAGCATAAAAATAATTTTAAATTAGAGTCTCTGACTTTTGATGACTTGGCAAAGTGTTAGATATGTTTGGTTGTGATATGTTAAAAAAATACTAGGCTAACTAATTATAATTAATCAAAACATTTGCCTTCACATATTGTGTAAAAGATTGAGCAGTCTCTTTGCTGTTTGCTCTGTGTCTGTCCAGACATGGTTGTTACAGCTGGGCTGTTTGAAAAAGTGTGTGTGTGTGTGTGTGTAAAGCTACTGAGGATTGTTTTTGCAGATGCTTTTTTCCTTGAGTTGACTTCAAAAAGGATTGGAATTTTGACTCGAGTTTGGCAGTATCGGCGAATCAATGAGAATCAGCTGAACATAATATTTTACTTCCAAAAAAAGAGCATAAATAGACGGCAAAGTGGGACATTTTCCGTCTCGTCTCATTCCATGGAACAAAGGGAGGTCACGCGGAAGGGGCAGTTAACCTTTGACCTCCAGAGTGTGATTAGGCTTATAATAGAAGGTCTAGATTCTCAGTTCATCCGCTCTGATCCCACGCACGCCACCTGTTTAAAGCTGAATGTCTCATCGGCAGTCACTCGGGACAGTTGAGGAACTTCAGGGACAAAAACAAGTCCCATTGGAGCCACTGTTTGAAATCTGACTCCTCTTGTAACACTATGTTAGTGAGAGTAGTATGTGTCTGTGATGCTGTACTCTCATAATCTGTGTTGTCCTTATCTTATACTAGTCTGATAAACCGTTTTGTATCCATGTACAAATCTAAAGTTTTCATATAAATATAGAGAACACACTAATGATGTATACAAATAATGGCCAAAGCATTGAAATTATGACTTTTATGGTTACAAAAGATTTATATCACAAATAAATGCTGTTCTTTTGAACTTCTTGTCATCAAAAAGCAAATTTAAAAAAAATAATAATAATAAAAAATCTGAGCACCAAATCAGCATATTATGATGATTTCTGAAGGATCATGTGACACTGAAGACTGGAGTAATGAAGCTGAAAATTCAGTTTTGCGTCACATGAATAAATTACATGTTAAGATTCAAATAGAAAACCATGGAAGCTTGTTTTCGCCACTTAATGAAAAATAAGGTAATTGCGACTTTTTATCTCACAATTCTGATTTTTTTCCTCACATTTGCGATGTATATCTCGCAATTCTGACTATTTCTCAGTATTGCGAGAAATAAAGTCAGAATTGTGAGATACAAAGTCAGAATTTCGTGATATAAAGTCAGAATTGCGTGATATAAAGTTAGAATTGCGAGATATAAAGTCAGAATTGCGTGATAAAGTCGCAGTTGCGTGTTATAAAGTCAGAATTGTGATATAAAGTCAGAATTGCGAGATATAAAGTCAGAATTGTGATATAAAGTCAGAATTGTGAGATATAAAGTCAGAATTGTGTGATATAAAGTCAGAATTGCGTGATATAAAGTCAGAATTGTGTGATATAAAGTCAGAATTGAGAGATATAAAGTCAGAATTGCGAGATATAGTCGCAATTGCGTGATATAGTCAGAATTGTGTGATATAAAGTCAGAATTGCGTGATATAGTCAGAATTGAGAGATATAAAGTCAGAATTGCGAGATATAAAGTCGCAATTGCGTGATATAAAGTCAGAATTGCGTGATATAAAGTCAGAATTGCGAGATATAAAGTCAGAATTGCGAGATATAAAGTCAGAATTGCGAGATATAAAGTCAGATTTGTGAGATATAAAGTCAGAATTGCAAGATATAAAGTCAGAATTGCAAGATATAAAGTCAGAATTGCGTGATATAAACTCAGAATTACGTGTTATAAAGTCAGAATTGCATGATAAAGTCAGAACTGTGAGATATAAAGTCAGATTTGTGAGATATAAAGTCAGAATTGCAAGATATAAAGTCAGAATTGTGAGATTTAAAGTCAGAATTGCGTGATATAAACTCAGATTTACGTGTTATAAAGTCAGAATTGCGTGAAATAAGGTCAGAATTGCGTGATATAAAGTCAGAATTGTGAGATATAAAGTCAGAATTGAGTGTTCTAAAGTCCAAATTGTGAGATATAAAGTCAGAATCGATTGATATAAAGTTGCAATTGCGTGTTATAAAGTCAGAAATGCATGATATAACGTTGAAATTGCATGTTGTAAAGTCAGAATTCAAAGTCAGAATAGATATAAACTATTCTGAGGGGGAAAAAAGTTAGAATTGGCCTGATAACTCGCAATTGCAAGTTTACACAATCCTGAGAAATGATGTCAGAATTTCTACACTTTAAGTTGCAATTATGTGTTGTAAAGTCAGATTTGTGAGAAGTAAACTCACAATTGCGACTTCATTTCTCAGAATTGCGACTTTATCTCTCAAAATTGCGACTTTATATCACAGAATTGTGACTTTATATCTCGCAATTGCAACTATTTCTCACAATTACGACTTTATTTCTGAATTTCTCACAATTCCGACTTCATAGCTCGCAATTGTGCGATTAAAAAGTCGCAACTTCCATAGAAAACGGTTATTTAAAATTGTGATAATTTCACAAAATCCCCCACCCTTGGTGAGCATAAGAGACTTCTTTCAAAAACATTCAAACATCTCACAGAACCCAAAGTTTTGAACGACGGTGTAACTATCCTTACAAATTATGTATTTATATATTGACATAATAATATGAAACGAATAATAACTAACCCCTATAGTTGACATTCTGAAAAACGAAAACATGAAGACATTCTGAAAAATGTCAAGCTGCTATTTTCCCACAATTAAACCATATTGTGTATTTAGCGTCCGCTTTCTGAATCCACGTGATAACTCTGAGTGAGGAACAGACCAAAATTTAACACTGGAAATCTTCTGCTCTCGACCCATGTCCGTATGAAACTTTGCACGTTATGTCAATAAAACAATAAAGTGTGTCTTAATGGACATTGACCGTCCTGCTTCAGAAACAGGATTATTGAGCGAAAATAATGTCTAACGTGTCTCCATAGTCCATCACAGTGTTCATTAAATACGAGGCTCACACAATCAGAGAATAGCAAATATGAAAAATCAGCTATGTAAATGATCTCGATTAATCAAGAAGAACGTAGCCCACAAAAGACAGACCACAAGTACGAAATGTAAATGGCAAATTGCTAAGCCATGCTTTTTTGCATGCATTAAACTTTAACTTTCCAGTTAGCTGTGCATGGATTATACTGATTACTGGTGTTTCCTTATCAAGAACGCCTACTTCATCCAAATAACGTTATATTAATCGAAATGTGCTATTTGTAAAACTCATAATCTGGAGAGGTATTTGCTCACAGCAACTGCAAATTAAATGTAAATGTGATAAGTCGTTTTTACGTTGTTGCCGGAGCAAATCACAAACATCCATTAATCAAAAGGCAATCAAAGAATTAAAAAACAATACGTATATTGTACAGTATTATCCCATTATTGATTTGATACTTGTAATGATGGTAATGCCTGTTTTATGATATTAAGGGCCCGTGAAATTATGTGCTTTCTCGAAATACCAATATCATAACACCCACTGGTCCTCTTTGCATAAACTCCATTCAGCCTCACGCAACGAGAGCGCACGCGGGAAAAGAGGAGAAAGGGGTGGAGGGGGGAAAAAGCGAGGTTTGTGCAAATGGAGCAATGCACTTTCAAAGCCATATCTGGATATTAATTTCATGCCACAAACAGTGGTCTCCATGCGCATCGTTGTTAGAGCTGTGGCCCCCGGCGACGGATTGATCCACTTCACCGGCTCAGTGGGGGTGCTGGAGATCTGGAGGGTATCAGCAGGGCTCCAAATCAATAAGGTTAATAGATGTGGGGGCCACGCAGTCAGAGGTGAGCAGCCTGGCATTTTCCATGCCAATGAAGAAAATTCCTGATGACGAGATGTCACATTCAGGGCCTGCATTAATGTCAGTTTGATTACCTGCACCTCCAGTGTCAGTTAGCGTGTTAGCCGCTGACCATTAACTGAAATTATTTTTACCACACGCACACCCCCCCCTTATTGTTGCTTCGGGATTTGACTTTGCCGTCACTTCTTGTGGCCGGTCGGTCGCTACAAATTGCCCGGCCAATTCCCCGTCTTCTTTATGGGACTGATTTCTAAACTACCAACAGTTTCATAATCACTTGATGTGTAATTTGCTCTAATTTTGAATTTGCGCTCGAGTATTTGCTCCTTTAAAACACGTACACTTAAAGTGTCTTTATAGAAGCTCTCACATCCGATTTCTGAGAGGACGTAATTGCCTCTCGCTAAACGGAGGAAGAAGAAGAAGAAAAGGACAAAAGGGGGGAAAAAAAGAACAATTGCGGCAGAACTGCAAAAAGACCATAAGAAAAGGGTCAGTCGCAATTCACTGTGACAAACGAATCGGTTCGTTTCTTCCAGGGCTCATTTCATTTTTAAAACCCTTTGTTTTGAATGCAATCATTTGGTGAAATAAGGATGTTTGAGATTATGACATTTATGAGGCTCTTAGAAATGTAATCTTCGCATTTGTTAGTGCAAAGTGTTTACGCCATTTTCAACGAATTCCACAAAAATGTTAAAGGAGAACTCCGGCGAACAATGAACCTTTGGTCTAATAAACAACCCTGTATCACACGAAATACGTTCTGAGGAAACTATTTTGCAAATCGCAATTACGTTACATGCCAACATATAAGCAGTGCTATTACGTTGGTCCTTAACGTAATATGTCTCATTGTTAATACGTAGATACTAATACGTAATTTTCAAATATGTAAAACGTACATATTTTACGTTTTGATAGATGCTAAAAACGTATAATATGGACGTATTTGTAACATTTAAACGTAACATTTTTACGTTTTTACAGCTATAAAACGTTAACTATTTACGTCTATGTCATATCATAACGATATCTGTATACTTTCACTTATGTAACAAGATCCCTTAATCCTACTCACAAAACCTAAACATATTCATTTTATACAGAATATAAAAAGGATAAAACATAATGGACATAGATGAGTTTTAGCATTACAATATATTTTGAGCAACTAACCCTAATCCTACCCCTAAACATAACCATTCCTTAAAACTACGTAGGATAACACAATTATACAGAAAAAAAAACAAAAAAACATAACAGACAGACAAGTATACGTTTCACAATAATTTATTTATTGGGAAAATGTCAAAACCGGTAACGTTAACATTACCAAAAGTCGTTCACATCGCAGTCCTCTGGCAGTATTATAGTAGTTGTGTATGAGATACAGTGCAGAATTAAAGTTATTAATATTAATCCATGAAAATGTTAATCTGATTTCGGTTCGCTCTCTGAAGGCGCGCGCACCTCTCCATTTGAAATGTACTACACCGACTGAAACACGGCATGTCGCAATCTGTGACGAAGCAGGCGAGAGCCAATGAGCGTTTGATATCACTGCCGTAAAACATGTCGTAACGCTTCTTGAAGGCGCATTTTTTTAATTTGAATTCATCCCCAACGCGGATTTGCGGTCGCTGCTGAGAAATAAAGATGAGATCACTGGATAAAATACTGAATTTGGATCTGTTTCTTGCAACCAACGTATGGATTCTTGAATTTGGTTTACATCAAGTTAATAAAATGTATGTCTTTTGTGAATGTATCAGTATGTTACGTTTTATTGGAGAAAATGCTTTTTGTGTAAATACACTAAATACTACAAAATGGTTAAACAAGATATTTTTAAGGTTAAAAGTGTATCAAAGTCAAAAATTTAATGCCACGATTATGCATAAATTGTAAAGAAACCTGCTTTGGATGTATTATGTTCAGGACAAACGTAATAGCACTGCAATAGTATTAGGTTAAGGACGAACGTAATAGCACTGCTTATATGTTGGCATGTAACGTAATTGCGATTTGCAAAATAGTTTCCTCAGAACGTATTTCGTGTGATATATATAGTTGCTAATAAATCATCGGTACCTAGTCAATCGTTCTCTGAGGTTTGTTTTCATGATAATCGAATGTAAAGAGTTTTATCTCTAAAAACCGTTTCGCGTATAATGCTAGTACTGGGGGCATTGACTAAGTAAAAAGAAATCGCTAGTTTATACCACTAACAAGGCTCAAAATAGCCCCACACTAACGCAGTAACATAACGAGGCTCCATACATGCAAAACGAAGCATTGACAACTTTGTAAGTGTACAGACCGTTTAATAAGAAGATAAGTTATAAAGGCCGTTCACTTCGTGTATACATACAGAAGCCATCTTAGGAAATAGTCTCGATAAGTCAAACCGCGAACGTCGTGCTGAGTGAGCTGAACTGTATGAAGTTCAACGAACTTCTGAACTGTATGAACGGCGTTCGGGGATCGACTTATCGAGACTATTTCCTAAGATGGCTTCTGCATGTATACACGGAGTGAATTGACTTTATAACTTATGTTCTTATTAAACGGTCTGTACACTTACAAAGTTCTCAATGCTTCGTTTTGCATGTATGGAGCCTTGTTATGTTACTGTGTTAGTGAATGAAGTCCATTATATGGAGAAAATCCTGGAATGTTTTCATCAAAAACCTTAATTTCTTTTCGACTGAAGAAAGAAAGACATGGACACCTTGGATGACATGGGGGCGAGTAAATTATCAGCAAAAGATTTTTTTTTATTTTTTTTTTTTTTATGTGAACTAATCCTTTAAATTAATTGAAAATTGTTGAAATTAACATTAACTAAGAGTATTGTTAACAAATGTAGTTATAATGTTAACATACTAATTTACAACTTTATTGTGAAGTGTAATTATTATTGTTACATGTTAAGGTTTTTTTTTTTTAGAAAAATATGTCTTTTTAATGGAGTTTATTACGTTTAATTTATTTAGTTTTAGTTAAGTACTTCAACTTGAACTAAAAAAAAATAGAAATGTTGCCTTGGCATAGAGCGGACATAAAATAAGTTTACTTTTTTACATTTTATTTTAGATAAGGTTTATTTTATTTATTTATTATGGTTTTAGGTTTTTTTAAGGATAATAATAACCCTGCTAGGTCCTTTCTTTGATTTAATTGCCCTTTTACGTGTTCTTGTCACATGACAACAAAATGGCTTCTTGTATGCCGGCAGTGTTGGGAGTAACGCATTACAAAAGTAATACATTACAGTAACATATTACTTTTTGCTGTAACGCAGTAAGGCATTACTAATCAATTTCCAGTAATATTTTACTCGTTACATGTTCAGTGAGGCTTGTATTACAGTTGTATTACAGTGTATTGTCTGCTTTTACTTCTTAAAGGGAACAGACTATGTGAAAGTTTTAAAGCAGTCTTTTAGTGCCAGTTCAGAGCGGTCACGTCTGTAACATTGTTTTTCCTCATAAATGCGAACACGAAAACTAAAATAAAATGAATATTTTAAGTTCTATGGAGACTGGAGAGCCAACCCTTCCTCATCCGATTTGCGCAGTGTAATTAACAGAATTACAAAAAATATATTTTGCCTCCTATTTTTTTTGTCACGCGTGAATGTGTGTCTTTTCCCTAATATTAAAAATAAAACAAAGACTGATATTTGTCTAATGTCTGGAGTCCTTTAAGGAAGTAGCCTATATACGTTTCAATACATGTATTTTCTGAGAATTTTTATTTCAAGTTTTGACTGCAAATGTCATGTCCATAATGCTGGACTTCCCCAATTTTAAATAATTTATCCTCAACTAGTTTTGTGGTGTAGGTCTACGTATTTTAATGTTAACTTCAAATAATACTAATAGCCTAATTTAAAGATAAGGCAGCATTGGATCTGGACGGTAAGGAGAATAACGCTGGAGTTGGAAGAGGTGTGTCGCGATTCTGTAGGATCGTGAATCTGAGTCGTGTGGCGAATCGCGATTTCGGTTTCTTATTGCATATCGTTACAGCCCCAAAGTTAAGTTCTACTTAGTTATTTTGGTGAAAGTAACTCAAAAGTAATACTTGAGTAATGTAACGCATTACAATTCTGAGACCGTAATATTGTAAGGTAATGAATTACTTTTAAATAACAGTAACAAGTAATACCTAATGTATTACAGTTTGGAAGTAACTTGCACAACACTGTATGCCGGTTACACCACACTTATATGGTGGACCTTTTTCATATTTTTATTTTAATAATATTTTAGAACAACATTTCTAAATATCAGATGTTTTCACTTAAACCTGCACAACCAGATGTCACATTTTAACGAAAAAATTCAGACTTTAGTTTAAGACTTACGAAATCTTTCAAACCACAGAATCTAGACGCAGATGTCATCCGCCCATTTAGCCCTTGTCCACACTAATATGTTTTCGTTTTAATTCACATCTTTTTCTCTCCGTTTTGGTCTTCCATCCACAATTAGATGGCGTTTTTTTATTAATTAAGTGCAATTAAGTGAAATAGTGGATACATTTGAAAAAATGCGGACTGTCAAAACTGAGGTAGTTAAAAACAAATTAAGTTTTGTCATGTGATGCCTATTGAACCCTTAGATACTCATGTTTACCGCTACTGTGCCTGCATGGTAAGTGCTATTCACTTCCACACTGTTGCTAAAATATGTTACTTTGCATACTCTTCATATCACAGTCCTGCAAAGATGAAAAAAAACATGTGCTGTCCTGCGGCAATACAGGAGAGCGGTCACGTTTTAGACCAAACATGTCATCTACCCCCTTGTCTTATTGTATGTATGTCTGTATGGACAGATTGATGGCTAATTTCGCTGGTACTTGTGACTAAGAGACAATAAAAGCTACTACTACATCTCAGTGAACTTTTGTGAGGGTTTACGCATGTGCAGTTGAATTTAGCTTTTCCCGCCATTTCAGTGTTGGAAAACGCTTGAAAAAACGCTTTCTTGCGTTTTCAAATGTATCCGGATTAATGCAGACGTAGCCCTAGTCAAAGCTAACGAGCTCACAGTATGGATAACAAGCGCTAGCCTGCAATTAGCGGCTATAGCCTGCAACACACACTCGCAACTCAGGAAGTTTGCAGTCATCCCTCTCGCATTGTGGCATACACAATCCCATTAGCATGTTTGAATGGGGCCTTTTCATATGTTTCGATGCACATAGTCTTGGCTCTTGAATGGTGAAATGCAAATGGGGTGCTTGCTGGTCTATTATGCGAGTATCCCAGCCTCTCTACCTGCCTAATGTCTATACAGGGGCCCATTGTGCCGGTCCAGAGGAGGTAACCTGCCTCCACCACACCTTTTATTATGAAAGCACCTGCACGTGGTGATTACTGCTAGGTGAGATGGAAGCAACGGGTTTAGGTCATGCTGATTTTGTCAAACTCTCTGATCCACGCCCCTCACTCTAATTCAGATGCACCAAACAAAAAGGAAAGCGCCGGAAAAATATCGTAGCACACGACAAGCTTCGTTTGCATTCGCAGCTTAGCGGAAGCTTTGTGGAGGAGAGTTCGGTCATTGTTATTCACAACCCTCCCCTTGCTTAAACTGGAGGAGATTAAAATGAATCGTAATAAAGAGCATTCACAAGGATGTGACAGACATTTCATAGGTCCTGCAGATTTAGAGGATAATCGTCTCTTGGGTTTATTTAGATAACATGTATTACAATCCCGTTCTTTAACCTTTGCTGCCACTGGCTTCTCAGCTCTGTATAAAGCTATTCTTAAAGGATATTTAGTGTTTCATATGTGGCATTAGGTTTGAGTGTCTTCTCGTGACATTAAAGTGAATGTCAAATATTATTCATTAATCAAATTCTGTTTGAAGTGGGGGAAAGAGCTGCCGTGGTTCTATAACTCTCTTTCACCAAACAGAACTGAACTTTCTTCGTTTTGTTTATTCAGCATATGATGTGAAAAAAGGTTTGATTCATATTGCACCCAAGCATTAAGATTTCTTTACGCATTTTGAAGCGCTCATATCAAGGCAATTGCTTTTTTTTTCTGAATGCAGTTTTATTCAAATTTTTTATCAGGTCAAAAATTTTTAGATTACAAAATATTACCATAATGACCATCATTTCAGCCACAATATTATAAAATATCCTAACTCAGCATATGTAAGATCATAGGACATATTTCAATTGTGTATGTAATTGTACAAATTCTTATTGGTCCTATATATGAGTGAGCGATTGAGTGGAGCGCATTGGCATAGAGCGGAGCTTACATGCTGAGTTATAACTATATATTCAGGATTACATTTATATATTCAGAGCTTGATCTATATATTCGGGATTTACATTTATATATTCAGAGTTATACAGTAACTATTTATTCAGAGTTATAACTATATATTCAGGATTACATTTATATATTCAGAGTTTTAACTATATATTCAGGATTTACATTTATATATGCAGAGTTATAACTATATATTCAAGATTTACATTTATATATTCAGAGTTATAACTATATATTCAGGATTATATTTATATATTTAGAGTTATAACTATATATTCAGAGTTATAACTATTTATTCGGGATTTACATTTATATATTCAGATTTACATTTATATATTTAGAGTTATATAACTATATATTCAGGAATACATTTATATATTCAGAGTTATAACTACAAATTCAGAGTTATAACTATATATTCAGGAATACATTTATATATTCAGAGTTTTAACTATATATTCAGGATTTACATTTATATATTCAGATTTACATTTATGTATTCAGAATTATAACTATATATTCAGGATTTGCATTTATATATGCAGAGTTATAGCTATATATTCAAGATTTACATTTATATATTCAGAGTTATAACTATATATTCAGGATTATATTTATATATTTAGAGTTATAACTATACATGCAGAGTTATAACTATTTATTCGGGATTTACATTTATATATTCAGATTTACATTTATATGTTTAGAGTTATATAACTATATATTCAGGAATACATTTATATATTCAGAGTTATAACTATAAATTCAGAGTTATAACTATATATTCAGGAATACATTTATATATTCAGAGTTTTAACTATATATTCAGGATTTACATTTATATATTCAGATTTACATTTATGTATTCAGAATTATAACTATATATTCAGGATTTACATTTATATATGCAGAGTTGTAACTATATATTCGATATTTACATTTATATATTCAGAGTTATAACTATATATTCAGGATTATATTTATATATTCAGAGTTCTAACTATATATTCAGAATTATAACTATTTATTCGGGATTTACATTTATATATTCAGATTTACATTTATATATTTAGAGTTATATAACTATATATTCAGGATTACATATACAGTAATCATACAATATACATTACATACTCAGAGAGAGAGAGAGAGAGAGAGAGAGAGAGAGAGAGAGAGTATACAAAAATATATTTGTTGTTTCTTTTTTCTTTTGGAAATTTCAATATATACATATTAGGGCTGTCAAACGATTAATCGCGATTAATCGCATTCAAAATAAAAGTTTGTGTTTACGTAATATATGTGGGCGTAGTATGTATAATTATTTTGTATATATAAATACACACACATGCATGTATATATTTAAGAAAAATCTGAAAGTATATTCTTTATATATATTTATACACAATTAATATTATGTATAAATATAAATATTTGATATATTAAGAACACATTTTTCTTAAATATATACATGTGTGTCTATTTACATATACAAAATAATTATACACACTACACCCACATATATTATGTAAACACAAACTTTTATTTTGGATGCGATTAATCGTTTGACAGCCCTAATACATATCTATATATATATATATATATAATAATGATTGATTTAAAATGTTGACTGATTAACATGAAGTCACCGCAGATTCAGAGAATTTAGTGATAACCACATTAATTACAACCTGATCTCAAGCCAATCCGTACAAATTTTACGGGGTGGATGATTCGTACGGATTTTTGCTAAATCGTACATAATTTACGAGTTGCCGAATTCGTAAGAATGACCTACCCCTGACCCCGTCCCTAAACCTACCCATCACTGTGGTTTAGACAAATCGTACAAATTCGTACGAATTAGCCACCTTTTCCTCACTCGTAAGAATTGGTTGCGAGATAACGATCATAATTACAGTATTTTAGCCGAACCTACGAGTCTACATTTTTTGTCACGGACAGTCTTGGCAATAAAACATTTATTTTGTTTTTGAAGGTCCACTTTACAAGCTTGCAGTTTCTGTGTTGTTCTCAGTTTATTAGCTCGTCTGCGTCTGCTTTTTCTGTTGGTTTGATTAGTCTCTGTGTGGGACTGGAAACTCTTCAGCCCCGGTGACCAGCAGCAGGTGAGGGCCGCAAACCTCTTTGAAGTCCAGGCTCCTTATTGATCGTGTGCATATTCTAAAAATCAAAGAGGGCTTCAAAGGCATATCTAAACTCTAAAAGACCCCTGCGCGCCCAAAACAGGCCGAGCAGTGACAGCGTGAACAAGCAAAGCAGGTGGTACTCGAGGAGGTCCATCCCCCCCAACAGTACCTCGGCACCACAGCCTGTCCTGCAGCAGCCATGACTCCCTCATTACACTGCTAATGTCAGTAATGGCCATTTGTGACATGAACAAATCCTCTCTGAGGAAGGTTTGATATTATCGTGGCCAGACTAGCCGCTAGCTATGGGCATGTATTGATGTGTTTCTGCTGGGCGGTGCATTAGTTAGCAAGTCAACTGTATGTGATTGGAATGCAACTGTGGGTGATATAGCTAACAAGCCTTGCATTACTAAAAGGTCTTTAATTTATTATTCGAAGGCCATGGCATGCAGGGAGGCTATGTGACTGTATATATGTTGTAATTCAGTAGAGAGGTGGTTTGCTATATATTTTATACCACTGAATATGGACAAAATGAGATTGTGTTATTTGCATGCGAGAGCAACACAAATATATAAAGTAATGCAAAAAATGCAGATCGAAATGAGCAAGAAAGTATTAATTAAAGGAATTTTGTTAATAGCTATTAAGAGGTGTTTATCCATCACATTGTTATTGTATTGTAATTTTTTTGTTTAATTTTAGCAAACAAGAATGATAATTTGGTTGTTTTGTAAATTTTATTAGATATTTTTAAATATACTTATGTTGTTTCTATGAAACTAGTTGCTATGCCACTAGCTGAAATTTTTGTAATATGCACATACCCCACACCACTAATCCTACCCAAGGGGTTTACAGTGTGTAACATATGCACGTAAAAACTAATTTTCACTTATAAATTGCACAATAAACACAATGCGTGCCATTGAGATGCATTTCATGAATTCGGGTTGAGTCAGTAGTCGTTTTGCCTCCTCAACAGAGTTCGAGGTCTCCGGCTTCGCCTCGATCCTCCCATTTCGTCATATAACTGACGTTTTGGGACGTCTTTTGACCATTCGTCAATATACGACTTTTTAGGGCCCCCTTAAACGTCGGTAGATGACGTTATGGGATCCTAACTCTACCCCAGACCTAAACCCAACCCGTCACCTAACTGACGTTAAAGGTAAAGCGTCAGTTGTATGACGACCCGGGATCGTCATCTACCGACGTTTAAGGGGGCCCTAAAAAGTCGTATATTGACGTATGGTCAAAAGACGTCCCAAAACGTCAGTTATATGACGAATTGGGATGAGACTGTGTTATTGGCTCCACTGGGCTTCTCCTTCTCTCCGTCTTCCACATAGTTTTCACTTCCTCCGTTGTAATCTCGATCTACAGATCCCTTGTCTCCACCTTGATCCCACGAGCCAGCAACGCCACCTTGGACTTTGGATGTCTCTCTGATCCGTTGGGCTCTCTGCTCTGCCTGGATCTCGAAACATTCTAATCAACCAATCACATGGCAGTTGCTTCAATGCATTTAGGGGTGTGGTCCTGGTCAAGACAATCTCCTGAACTCCAAACTGAATGTCAGAATGGGAAAGAAAGGTGATTTAAGCAATTTTGAGCGTGGCATGGTTGTTGGTGCCAGACGAGCCGGTCCGAGTATTTCACAATCTGCTCAGTTACTGGGATTTTCACGCACAACCATTTCTAGGTTTTACAAAGAATGGTGTGAAAAGTGAAAAACATCCAGTGTGCGGCAGTCCTGTGGGCGAAAATGCCTTGTTGATGCTAGAGGTCAGAGGAGAATGGGCCGACTGATTCAAGCTGATAGAAGAGCAACTTTGACTGAAATAACCACTCGTTACAACCGAGGTATGCAGCAAAACATTTGTGAAGCCACAAAACGCACAACCTTGAGGAGGATGGGCTACAACAGCAGAAGATCCTACCGGGTACCACTCATCTCCACTACAAATAGGAAAAAGAGGCTACAATTTGCAAGAGCTCACCAAAATTGGACAGTTGAAGACTGGAAAAATGTTGCCTGGTCTGATGAGTCTCGATTTCTGTTGAGACATTCAGATGGTAGAGTCAGAATTTTGCGTAAACAGAATGAGAACATGGATCCATCATGTCTTGTTACCACTTTGCAGGCTGGTGGTGGTGGTGTAATGGAGTGGGGGATGTTTTCTTGGCACACTTTAGGCCCCTTAGTGCCAACTGGGCATCGTTTAAATGCCACGGCCTACCTGAGCATTGTTTCTGACCATGTCCATCCCTTTATGGCCAACATGTACCCATCCTCTGATGGCTACTTCCAGCAGGATAATGCACCATGTTACAAAGCTGGAATCATTTCAAATTGGTTTCTTGAACATGACAATGAGTTGACTGTACTAAAATGGCCCCCACAGTCACCAGATCTCAACCCAATAGAGCATCTTTGGGATGTGGTGGAAGGGAGCTTCGTGCCCTGAATGTGCATCCCACAAATCTCCATCAACTGCAAGATGCTATCCTATCAATATGGGCCAACATTTCTAAAGAATGCTTTCAGCACCTTGTTGAAATAATGCCACGTGGAATTAAGCCAGTTCTGAAGGCGAAAAGTGGGGCGAACACAGTATTAGTATGGTGTTCCTAATAATTCTTTAGGTGAGTTGTATATATTATATAACTCAAATTATATTATTTTAAAAAAATAATAGTTTTAGTTAATTATCCAGACTGGGCACAACACAAATTTTTAGTTTACAGTTGAGCAATGAGCTTGCATCATCATTATAGAATGCAACTGATGTGCATCACAGGTGTAGAGACAGTATGTATTGGATATTTTACAATGGCTTCGCTTCTGTAACAGAAGAATTTAGAGTCGAAACAACATGTTTGATGGTTTTGAGTCTTTGGTTTTAATATATATATATATAATGTCATATAATTTAAAGCAGCTGCGTAAGACTCTTGTGTCATTTCAAACCTGTATGGATTTCTTTTTTCGGTGGAACACAAAGACATTTAGAAGAATGTTTCAGTAGTTTTCCAAAACATCACCGGACCCCACTGACTTTCATTGTACGCACAATGAAACAAATAATGACACAATGACATATTCCACAGAATATTGAAAGTCAGACTGGTTAGGAATCACATTAGAGTCTGTAAATGAAAAGCGAATTTCCTTTCATTTGTAAAATATTTCATTCATTATCCAAAAAACACAGAAAGCATTACCACCTGGTTTTATGATAAATAGACAGTTTTCAGTTGTGCTTTATTTTACAGTAAATGCACTTATGTGTAGAGCATCCTTACCTAAGAAAGTATCCAATAACGTAAGGCAAATAGGTTAAAGTAAGGTTAAGGGATAAGTTATCACTCAGTTGTTGTAATCGCTATAATTATGTGCATGCAGAACAGGACTGTAAAAATTAAGTGAACCCATTTTTCAATCACGATTTATGTGGGATAATAAATATTTCATACCGTGACATATTTTGGTTATTCCCCTCAGCCCTATTGGAGGTGGCAGGTGAGAGATACATCGGTCTGTCTCACGGCTAGATTAACCGCCTCGCGTGAGTCTCTGGCCCCGTTCTGACGCGACTCTCATTGGTTCCTGATTTAACTCATTCTCGGCAGTGTCCGTGCTTCTGTCAGCTTTCTTACCTCTTCATGCTCCAGCTAATCATTTGCGAAATGACTATTCTAAGCACTCCTTAGATTGTGTTAAAAGATTAGGATCTCAGGCTTTAGCCAACCTAATTTGTTTTATTATTAATATTCTTATTTTATTCTTGTCAGACTTTCACTTGAGTTCTAGCAGAGATGTGGTCTAGAAGTTAAGTGCAATTGCACATCATATTTAACGTCTCCTAAAACAGCAGGGGTGTGTTTCGGATTTGGACTGTGAAAAGCTTCTTTTCCGCCCATTTCCACGTCTTACGCTCACATTGTTGTGGTTTGCTTCAAAGCCATTGAAAGGATTGTCTTATGGGCTTCTGTCAATTCAGGTTTTGTTCACTGTAAGGTTGCAGCTCCATAGCATGTGTCATCTGCCCTTAAAACGCATGTACGCAAACAAACAGAAACTGAATGAAGTATGTTCCACAGGGCATTGCACTGAATAAACGAGCGAGAGCGTTAAAACCGCTAACTTCTTTAAACCTCCTAAGTCCTAAATAACCTCCTTTAGGGAGAGAGGGAACACACAAGAATGGCCCAGCCGGCCTTTTCTTTAGATGCCACACAATGCAAACAATGAACTTACTGACCCCCAAAATCCTCTTTCGTAACATTTAAGGGTATTGCCGGCCATGTTTTATTGACTGTTTTAGTTGTATGTGGATTTTTTGAGCTATTCAAGGACACTTCTCAAAGAAAATGCTAAATACTGCGTGCTCTCAACTTGAAAAGTAAAGAACAGTGGAAAAGAGACATGCGTTTTGTTTTGTAAAAAAGAAAACAGCCCATTTGTATTATACTGAGGGTTTTTTTTGTTTTGCATCAAGACGTTATTTTAATTTGTCATTTCTATAAAGCAAATAATAAATAAACAAATAGTGCTATATTATTTCAATTTAAAAGTTCGTATCAAAAATGAAAAACAAAAGTCAGTTGTACTGCGTTTCATTTTAAGATAACTAAAATCTCATTTAAATCTAGACTATAAAAAAATATAAATTTTCAAGATTTGTTATCACAACATTTTTTTCTTTTGTCAAATAAACTTAGATAATTTATTTAGTTCAGATAACTTATTATTTTTAAGTTTCTGATGATTAAATCAATCTCCTTCATTTTATTAACTCACTTTTTGCAGTTCAATCAACTTAAAATTTTAAGGAATTTTTTAAAAAAATTAAGTAACGAGGTTACTTATTTTTTTAAGTTAAACCAACATTATTTTTTTATAAGGTCTCATTCATTAACATTAGTAAATGCATTAGCTAACATGAACTAACAATAATTTGTTAATTAATTAACATGCAATTGTTCATTGTTTATTCACATTGCATTAACTAATATTAACAAATATTGTTAAATACTATAAAAGTACTGTTCATTGTTCATGTAATGGAGGTAACTCATTTTAAAAAAATTAAGCCTTACCAGGAAAGGTCATTATTTTCATGACAATTAAGTAAAATGAAGGTCTTACAATAGGCCTAATTTTCTAAGTGGAAAAAAAAAAAAAAAAAACTTAGATTTTTTTCCCATATAGCAACTTTTTTGGGTGTTACTGTATGTCTGCACACATTATCTGAAATATGTATGGGTGTTTTACATTCGTAACCTCAAGAAGCGTCACTATTTGCAGTCAGACATTAGAAGGATGCAGTCAGAGGTTTCATGTTTACATTTCATGCTGTGAAACTTGTCGAAAAAGAGAGAACAAACCATGGGTGAAGAGAGAGCGCTTAGCAGGGGTTGACCAATCACAGCACATCGTCTGCTTTGGTGTTTGTGGTCCATGACATGCAATTATAACCTAAACATTAGGAGTGCTTCAAAAGGCCAAAGAACACATATGTGTGGTGGCCTCTTGACAGAAACATTCACAAGTGTGGTATCTAAATTAGTCTATTGAAGAAAAATGCCCCAAATGAGCTGTGAATGTTAAAATCTGCGTCCATAAAAAAAAGTAGGTGTTTTTTACAGACTCCAGTCACAATGCCTCGCAAAAGGACAATTGGCACATTTAGGAACTGTGTGAAAAAGTCCTGTGTCTGCAGAACTATGGCAGACTGGAGAATATGAATAGGCTTTTTACAGGTCAGAGCTTCCATTCAACCCACTGACATTGTTATTATCTGACGGTCATGGATGTGGCTAATTAATATTCCCATCATACCCCTATAGGGCAAATTAGTCAAAAATATGCCGCAGACAGTCCACAGTCTGTTCGCTGATTTTTGCACCTTATATTTTGACTTGTTGACTTGCGTGTTGACCTCGTAAATGACTCATTTTGAATTCTACATGGCAACAACATGCTATAAAATAGCATTTCACACATGACTGCAGCTAACATTCGATTTTGAGAGTTTTACAACGTTTTGCTAAGCTAATACTTTAGTAATCATAAAAATACAGCACACTCATGTTTGAGTAAAAAAGTCATTTTCAATAATCCGCCATCTTTGATTTTTTTTTCACCTTGGCTGTGTCCGAAATCTCCCACTACTCACTATATAGTGGACTATATAGTGAGCTCGCCATTTTGTAGTGCTGTCCAAATGTATAGTGATGATTATTATACCGTATATAGTCCACTCAATGTATCCCAGAATGCATTTTTAAAAGTAGTGTACAACCGGCGGTCACTAACCCAATCCCTAAATACCATCATGCATTGCGCTGATCGTAAAAATGGTGGACGGGCGATAGGGTTGGGTATCTTTTGAATTTGAACGATTCTGATTCCAATTCCTTGTTTCGATTCCGGTTCCTAACGATTCTCGATTCCGATTCTTTTAAGAGGCAGGGTCAAAAAGTTTAGCTAACCTTGCTAACCAACGGTCTTTAAGAAGGAAATACTCCTTCTGTCACAAATACTCATTTCGTCACAAATTTTGCATTTTGCTGAGATTTCGTTATTTTTAGAAAATTGAAGCCACAGTTTGGACCGCCGACGTAAGCTACTCATGTTCGACTTGTGCGGTTATGCCAACACTTCCGGTAGACGCTTCTTCGTTGGTGTTCAGCGGTTTCTTCTTTCGCTCGGCGGACTGTGAATATCGAAACTAGGAATCGAAATTTTAACTTTTGAACGATTCCGGGAAAAACGAAAAGTTAGTCCCGGTTCCAATCGATACTCGATTCTCAATACCCAACACTAACGGGCGAAAGTCCGAAAGTGGTGTTTCTATTATGCTGGTGAGCTCACTATGTATGTAGTGCTCTACTCTCTACCCCCTACATAGGGGGTAGGGAGTCGTGGTTTAAGTGGACATTTCGGACACAGCCCTTGTTTTTTCACTTGTTGCAATGCATACTGGGATTGCCTTCTTCATGATACATGCTACTTTAGAAATTAGGCGTCTTGAAAGGCAGCCGATTCCTTGTGTCCAAACTGCTGCCTCTATATGATAACTCACTAGGTTTTGGAACAGAATGAAATAAAAAAAATGGTGATCGCCATTTTCTGTTTTTTTATTGCCGAAATGCCATTTTAAAGTCAATCAAATAAACTTTTAACATCATTTGTAAAGCTTTTATTTCCCTCTAGTCAGGTAATTTTGCACCATGTTATTGTTTTACGACCAATACCTCATTATCATCATTACTTAAAATATACTGTGTACTTCTCAGTGTTTTTATTGTTATTCACTCAGAATCAATTTACGCACCCACAAGGAGCACCCCACCTGAAATCTATTTCATTATTGTGCCTTTCCGACGAAAAACGCCTCAGACTGAGTTCGAGTTATCGCTGACACCAATGCTAATGTCGCCATAACAATAAAAATCTATCATATGAATTTGTCAGTATAAAGTCTCAGCCCTGAGGCGGTGGGTTATTGTTTTATTCTATTAGCCTCTTATTACCAGCACTCTTCGAGACCTCCCCTCTCACGCAGACCGCCTGAACATTTATCAGGTCGTGTACAAACGTCTGGAACATATGACGGCTGCTCTCTCCATGTCTGCTCCAGGGCAAACGGAAACCGTAGGCTGTGTTAACAAACTAATGGCTCTCTGTGCATCTGTTATCAGACTGCACCTGGTCTAGCTGATGCTGTCAATATATTTCCATAATGCTTTTCTTGATGAAATGTGATTATCCCATTTATGTATATTTTTGCCTTTTGTATACACGATGTTTTGCATAACTGAAGGTAAGCATCACTATTGCTATTGATTATGTTTAGGCTTTTATGTGAACGTTATCTCAAATCTGGCTTTTACTTTACTAAGCGATTAGAATTTGGTTTTCACCTGGCAAACGATAAATATGTTAATCAATTTGACTTACATCAAAAAAGTACTGGATCCATTTTTCTTTTAAAATGTCTTGGCATCAGCAGTTTGAAACGGTTACAGAAAAATTTGGTAGCACTTTATTTTATGGTCCAAAAGTGGATGTTACTTACTTGTTCAGAGTAAATTTTCCCGGTGGAAAATTATTATGTTGGTCATACTTGCAGAAAGTAGAATCTATGATTCTGAATGCCAATTTCCACACCGGCGCGGTGACTGACAGCCCCACATTCTCCTCAAAACATTGTGTTCATCCTTGCTGTGCCGTGCCGAGGCACAACTCGCGTAAAGTTGATAATACCACGAATTACTGCAAATGCAGATTTCGAACAGACATGGCGACAAAGAGGAAGAACTACAGGCTGCAGCTTAAAATATATAATTACACCTTAAAATAAAGTGTTACTGAAAAATTCTGATATTAGAATAGAACTACATGTTTTTTGGTGGCAATGTTGTTTTGAAACGATACCAATGTCTGTGGTAACATCATAAATTGTGAAAGCTATAATTTAAACGATTTTACAGTTCAAACTTTACAAATTTGGACAAAAACAAAAAGGTTTAGAAAATGATAAACCTCACATTTCAACCTATAAATGATTATATATGTCTCTACATAAATCATTATATATGGCTGCATCCGAATGCGCATACTCTCTTGAGTAGGTCTTTTTTTGAATGAGTAAAATACTATGGCCACTAAAGTATTATATCAACCCTTTCACATAAAAGCGTCTTTATAGCACACGTGTGTATTGTCGTGTAATCTATACGCTAAAGTGAGTTTTTACGTGCATGTGATACGCATTGGTTGGTTAGGGTAGGTTTAGGCGTGGGGTGTGTGTGTATTATATGTTTGGGTAGAATTAGTGGTAGGGACAGCGTGTGTATTAAACTGCGTATCAAATGCACGCGAAAAAACTGCATCTCATAGGCTATGCACGAAAAACTAATTACACAACAATACACGATGCGTGTTGTAGAGACGCATTTAAGTGAGAACAGGCTGATTGTAGTATGAATGTATATAGCATGAATTTAAACATTCTCCTCAAAACATTGTGTTCATCCTCACTGTGCCGTGCCGAGGCACAACTCACGTAAAGTTGATAATTCCGCGAATACAATTGCAGATTTCTAACAAATCACATAAAAACTCATTTTTGCGTATAAATTATACAACAATACACGATGTGTGTTATAGAGATGCATTTATGTGAGAACAGGCTGATTATACTAGTATGAATGTGTATAGTATGAATTTATACATTCTCCTCAAAACATTGTGTTCATCCTCGCTGTGCCGTGCCGAGGCACAACTCACGTAAAGTTGATAATTCCGCGAATACAATTGCAGATTTCGAACAAATCACGTAAAAACTCATTTCCGCGTATAAATTACACGACAATACACGATTTGTGTTATAGAGACGTATTTACGTGAGAACAGGCTGATTATTATATGAATGTGTATAGGCCCTTTTACAGCCCACGTGATCAAATAGTTGCGCGCACATTTTGGCAACGGAAGTGGTGTTGTTTCCCACTGACTGTAACGTGTTAGCAACTCCAAAAGTGTATTAAAACGCTTCCCAGCTTCAAAATGTCTGGTTGTTTCGTTTACGGTTGCACTAATCAATATTCCAACAAGGGGCATAAGTTTTATTTTTCCGACAGAATCACGGCCGTTTCAGAAGAACCGGCGGTGCCTGTGGTTGCAGGCGATTAAACGTGTTGATTGGAGCGAGGACATAATAAAAATCCACTCGCGTAGCTTGACCGAGCTTGACACACTGCTGATTCTCGCCATATTTCCGTTGCCAATTTGCGCGCGCATACGTTGCCACGTCATCGTTGTGTACAAACCGTAAAAGGGTCTACAGTATGAATTGAAACATTTTTCTCAAAACATTGTGTTCATCCTCGCTGTACCGTGCCGAGGCACAACTCACATAAAGTTGATAATTCTGCGAATACAATTGCAGATTTCGAACAAATCACGTAAAAACTAATTTCCGCATATAAATTACACGACAATACACGATGTGAGACGCATTTACGAGAGAACAGGCTGATTATATAGTATGAATGTGTGTGAATGTAATTGGGGACATACTACATTCTCCATGCTATCATTATCATATGACCTACAGGGGTCAGTTGCATCATGTCACTGTCATTCATAAATCCTCTCCCGTGGCCTCATGGGATGGTAAAGTGTCCATTGTGTGCAGACTTCAGAATCTCATCGGAAGAAGTCATCCTACTCTTTTATGAGTTTTGTGAATTCGGACATGCTTCTTTTGTCACATACTGTTTTTCACCCACTATTTAGTGGGGAAGTATGCAAATTGCCTGACGGGCTGAATGAAAATGCAAATTCACTCTCTGACGGTAGGTGGCGCTTCTGGAAAAGCCGAAAAACATTGATTACTGTATATCATTTAGAAAAACAATAGAAAAGCAGCTCAGTGAAATGCAAAAACGTGTTCTATGTGAAGTGCCACGACGAGGTTACTAATTGCTGTTGTAACTTGGCGTCATATTTGACACTTCCGTAAATTTGTGGCTAACCAAATGATTAGACCTCTGGCCTGGCGCTCGGTTCCCTCGCGCTCAGAGTGCAAGCAGCAGCCTTTGGCTATATACACCACCATCCACAGAGTAATTACCAGACTATTTAAAATAATGCCACAGCAATCAGACGGTGATAACATGCAATTAAGATGTGTTGCCAGATTAGAGAACTATCCGACAGTACATAACCAATCTTGCGCCGACGTCCCCCAAGATAAAGTGGCCATCTCACAAAATGTCAAACTGTAGTGATTAAATCAGATTATTTTCAATTAATATGCATGTCCCCCTGTCCTGTGCTCACTTGTGTTATTGACAGTGATATATTGAGCTCATCTTGGCGGAATTTATCCCAGAGACACTCATTTTTCTGATGGTTGCTTTTCCTGTCTCGTTCTTCCTCTGCCTGCGAGCTGTGCGTGATCTTACTCAACACCCCCATCTACCCCCCACTTGCCCCATCCCTCACCCCCCCTCCCCGAATCATTCCTAGGATTAGGGCTTCGTGTCAGAGCAGAGAGGGGACAATCTCATGAAAGGGCACCGATATAAATAGAGTGTTGAAATATAATTGTTTGTAACGTCATTTCCCCCCCGTGTTAAGTCCCTGGGCGTCCTGTTGGAGGAAGGCAGACAGCCGTGGATGACAGCAGCCCTGGGACTTGCCGTCCTGGGCCCGTAGAGGCATCACATCCCGCTTGTCTGGAAGCTTTCCGGAGCTTACCGCCACTCGATTCCAATCAAATCCCGCTCTGGAGGAATGTGGATCTGCGAACTCCGAAACAGTGTACAGCCAAACATTATGCGCTACTTCACGGCATTGCAAAACACTCGAGTGGATGTTGAGCCCTTCCATGCTCCCATTCGGAGTTGTGTGAATTAATTTCGCTGATGAATTGCAGTTTTCACTGCTGGGAAAGTGCGTGTTTGTGAGTGTGTGTGTGTGCTGTCACAGACAGCAGGCTGCTCGGTCACATCTGAGTGGGCTGTACCATCCAGCCTCGGGGGCTACAGTACTCACCATTCCTAGATTGAAACATCCCGTGTCATTTCCTGCTTCGCTGGCTCCACCAGTCAGGGAAAAAGAGAAGGCTGAAATATGAATTGTGCTCGCCCTCCTTCAGAGCTGATTATCGGGCCGGGCCTTTCAAACGCCTCCCTGTTTCACGGTGGTCCCAGGAACAAGCCTACAAAGAAGCTAAATGAGATGGCAATGGGATCAGCCACATGTTGTACTTGTGTAGTCAAGCCATTGTTCCAGTCGAGCTCAAAAGGAGATGCTCGACTGAGTCCTTTTTTAATATGCTTCTCCGTGGATGTGTGTGGTTTTGTTGAGGAGCGCGTGTGTGTGTGTTTGCATGCGTGTGTTCCTCATGTCGTCAGCAAACAGACTAGCAGATAGCCTCAGATGAGGTTTCTACGAGGGACCGTTTTCTAATGGAGCTATCCGTCAGCTATCCAAGTTGCGTTCTGGCCTCTGCACCGTAGGGTCTTTTCTTTAATGCTAAAGCGCAGGGTCTAAGCACTGCTAGTGGGGGCCATTTGTCAAAATGCATCTGGGGGAAACTTGTTAGGCGTTTCACTGAGCTTGAAATGCATCCAGGTCTTTTGTGCTATGGGGTTGTGGGATATCTAAATAAAATGCAGTCGGTACTATACACTGTAAAAAAGAATATTTATCTAATCAATCGAATTGTGGCAACTGATTGCAAGCAATATTATTAATTAAATTTAACAAATTAGAATTGAGTAATAATTAAACGTACAATATGTAATTTTTTTTGGCCACCAGGGGTCAGTCATTTCACATAATAACAAAGACGTACTTTGACGACGTCAGGAAAGAGCGTGGGCTCACGGGAGTTGTTGTCGCTGTCAATGACAACCAGCTCAGCTCATGACATGACATGATCGTTTTTACAAAATATACGGATATACGTCATCTCTCTTCAATGAATGACCTATTTTAGAACATTTTTCGGGCACACCGGATTTTATAAGCACGTAAGATACTGCAGTCAAACGTTTGACTGGGTTTGCGTTATGCATCCACTATGTGCTAAAGGCTAAAGGGAATGTAGTGAGAGCTTGCGCCGCAGGTGAGGCGTTTATTTAGTAAGCATGAGCGCGCTGAAGCGGGCACGTACATTCACAACCTGACTCATATGAGTATTCAATGTGCGCGGCTCGCTAACAGCAACAGTTGGCTGATTTGAATGAGACGACCGGAACGGGGAGCGCTATATGCGCGAGCAGCACCGGGGTACAGTGCATCTCGTCTGAGTGAGCGCTCGTGAGCGGGCACGTGATTTACACGCATAAAAATACGTCTTACTTTTTTTTCTTCGTCATTTTCTATGCTTTCTTGGCGGCAGTCCAGTGTTCCCCTTTGTGTTTGGTGGTTTCGCCGGGTTCCGCAAGGAAGTTAGAGAAAATAGAGGAGTCAAAGGTTATATGACGCCATAGACGGACGACGAAACGGAAATAAAGAAACGTCCCGTTTCTTCGAATTAAACTATAAATTTCTCCGTATTTGAAAGTTGGTGGAAACTGTCGGGATAATGTAAGTACACATCTAATAGAAATATATAACATAGATACAGTTATTTTTGCCATTTTTAAAGCCGAAAAAGTACAGATTGTGGCTTTAAACAAGTTAACCATTTTAAAACGAGTAAAGTTTACACCAAAAAAATAACAAATATATATCACTAAAGCTACAATACCTAAGATTTTATGCCGCTAGAGGGCGCTACATTCAAAACAACAACAACAACGGCTTTGCTTGATGACGCCGTGGAGGAACGCGGAATGATGGGAGCTGTTGTTTTCAACTCCACCGTGGATAAATCAGTCAGACGGGAATCGAAAATTAGTTGTCATGGATGAGGTAAAGTTCGATTTCTATAACTGTTGCGTTTAATGACATGCTTGTTTTTCATTAAACTGAAATAACCGCAAGAAAAGTAAGGTTTAAAAGTAAATTAGTTATTATCACAGATGTTAGGGGAAACAATTTTCAGATAAACGTCGTTTTCTAAGATACAGCCAACAGTTCACATTCCGAGAAGTATTCGCGGTGAATATGACCTTACGATTTTTCACATCATATGCATAGACAACAAGACATTCTAACAATAATACTAATTGTTTGGCATCGTTTACTGACATGAAATTTGAATACAGAACACGGTGTTACTCACCTGTCAAGTAAAACATGCAAGATCGCTCGGCGTCTCTTTCTAGTTAGAGTTTTTTCACGAAGTTCTCTCCATTTAGGAAATGCCACACCAATGTTGAGCTGGTTTTATTTCTCTTGTCCCAAATTCTTCTTGGGTCGTTTGGTTGACCCGTTCGTTGACGTTTGCGTTTATGAGACTTGTCTTTGTCGACAGAACCAGGTGCAATTGCTAAAGAATAATTGTGCTCCATTCCATAACAAATGCACGAAACAAGCTGACGTTTGTTGCTTGATAGACGCTAACGCACAACTACAACTTCCGCGTTTGTCCATGACTACGCGCAGTACGAGCGGAAACCGAGGTAACGCGGATATGAGGCGATTGACTGGCAACTCCCAGCTCACATGCCCCGTTTCCTTGGTTAAAATCTCAATTTTCTCGCGATTTAAACATTGTTTGAAACATTTGGAATATTGTAAGTTATCATCTTAACTAAATATATAACACTGGCCTTGTGATTTGGGGATATTTTAATGCAAAAATCTTAGGTATTCCACCTTAACAAAATCTAAGGCTCTTGAAGTATGTTTTGACAATCCGATCACACGGCAATTCGTACAAATTTTACGAGGTGACTAATTCGTATGAATTCACATGAATGACGTACACCTGACCCCGGCCCTAAACCTACCTGTCACGTGGTTTCAGATAAATCGTGCAAATTTTTTTACACCGAACGAATTCGTAGAAAAATGGGCCATGAGATAGCATTGGTTTTGCCCATGTACAGGACATCAATTTCAACAAAACTATAACTTCAACATAACACTCTTTCTAATAATAGGTCCTAGGTTCTTAAAACTATCCTTCTTTCCATTTCTATTCTCCTATTTGTGCACGTCTTGGTTCATGGGATGATGGGTTGGATGTAACTCACACCACAGTCACGCACTTCTGTAAAAATGCAATATGAATGGCATCTGTACAGAGTGAATCAACAGTGGAGATGATCCTCTGAACCATGACACAAGTGCAGCATATTACTGACCACAGCTAAGCAGCCACCAGACAATCTATCATTACACCACATCACTGAGTCCACCTGCTGATCCTACTTCTCTAAAGCCGTTGGGTTTGAAAGCCTGTTGAAAATTGGTTTTCAGCCCAATGTAAAGATTCCATATTATCATCATCTGCAATACGTGGTGCATGCTGTGCTCAAGATAATCTTTTCCACTGGTCACAACAATGTAGAATCCAGAATACCTAAAATACATCAAAGTCACATTTATCGAAGAAGATTTGAATAATGTAGCGCATAACTTTTGGAATATTTTCGGTTTGTTTTTACAAACCGAAGCATGAGTTGATGTTATCGTCAGTGGTAATTGACAGTGAGCCACAGATGCTGTAGATAGAGCGTAACTTGTATTGAACGCGGAATATGAGCTGTGATATCATTGCTCAGAAAGTGTTTAGAAAGTACTCTGAGCTCGCATGACATATGGCATAATATATTTAAAGTCAAAAGCTGTTCAGACACTTTCTAGAAACATCTGGAGCGTGAAGCTACAGATCAACACTGTTAGATTTGTGAACAAACAAAACACCATTGACGGTTATCATACTCACCCCTTCCTATAAAAGACTCTCATTTTGGTAACTTACTTTGATTGAATTTGATACATATGGTTCTGCTTCTGGGGGATTTTCAGTTGAGATAAAATATGTTCTACGCTTGAAAACACATAATTATAAAGTGCAAAAAAAAACGACAATTTGTAGGATCATAATTCTAACTATGCAGTATATATATCAACTTATTTAAATTGTGGGCGGGTAAGTGAAAAATAGTCTTTGCAAACAATGTTCAGCGAACAGAGAATGCCATTTGTGTGGAAGTTTTTACTTGAAACTTGAACAAAAAGTTAGTCCTCATGAAATATTCTAGGTGTTTCTAATAAAGATCTTTTCTTGAAAATGTAGTTTTAACCGGCCGTCAGTTTAAAGCTTACATACACTATAAATGAAAATTGTGGCAACAGATTAAAAGCAATATTATTAATTCAGTTTAACAAATTAAAATTGAGTACTAATTAATCAAATTAATGATTCTAAGTTAAGTTAACCATTTAAAGCGAGTAAAACGTACATTTAAGTCACGATTATGGTGATAGGTGTTTGTTTTAGGCTTGTTTTAACATTACCGTTTCAGTGATAATGCTTGTTAACATCAGGTGTCTTCAATGTTGGCAATATAAAATAAAGAGTTCTTAATTAATCTTTGACATCTGTCTGTTATTCAGATATTTTTGTTAATTTTTTTTTGGTGTAAGCTTTACTCATTTTAAATGGCTAACTTTTAAGGAATAATTTGATTAATTATTACTCAATTCTAATTTCTTAAATTTAATTAATAATATTGCTTGTAGTCTGTTGCCACAATTTTATTGATTAGATAAAGCGTATTTATTTTTACAGTGTAAGCCGAAGTTCCATAATTATTGGTGAGAAAACAACAAACTATTTGATGGGTTTTGTGACATTCCCTTGTTTTTGTCACCTTAAAACATCACATGTTTGATAAATTTACAGTTTGCACGTTTTATTAGAAGTAAACTTCAAGTTGACCGCTGCATGTAAACTTTTTGCCAATCTCTTACTAAACAAAGGCTAACATTAGCTTGGTATTTCCATCCTGTTAGTTTTCTTCGAGTTACAAACATGTTCAAAGGGCATGCCAGGAATGACCTAGATACCTTTTTTTGGGAAATCAAATGTTGCTTTATGTATATATTTTTAATTTTTACTGCGGCTGTTATGCACAATGGTGAGGGATAAAATATAGAATAGATCAAATTGATCTATTTTATGTCTTAAATCCAGAACCAAATTATTATTATTATTATAGTCTTCAAAGATTTCCTCATTCTGTCCCAAGTGTTCTCTCTTGTTTGAGGAGTCCCTGATCAAAGTGCCTTCTTTCAGATCTTCTTTATTAGATTTTACACTTGCTCCATAGGGGAGCAGGAAACAATACTAAACACGGTGCTTTGAGTGAACAGATATTTATTTTCCCACAGATCGATCAAACCCAGCACAAGTGCAGCAGGCAAAGCCGACGCTAATTTAAATCAATAAGGCATGTTACGGACAGATATTCTGGTTGATTTGTTTGTGTAAATGTACAATGTAAATTTAAACATGTGAATCCTCTGAGGTTTGACAGAGTTGTGATGCGAATCAGTACGTCAAATCAACATGTTAATCCAAATATTGTATGTCATAAAAACAAATATAGTTTGAAATATCCTCTCGCACCGAGGAAGGGGAGGGTGGATCTGTCCTTTAATTGGCAGGGCAGAAGTTTGCTGTGGGAAGAGTTCTGCTTGAATGAGATCTGGGCATGGCGCCAAACGAAGGGAAGAAATCTTCTTCGTCTTCTATCTGCGACAGCCGAGCTGTTCGCTCATCATTAGACGAGGCACGCTGAAGACTCCGAATTCGATTTTAATAACGTAGATGTCTTCATTACGACAGCCTCGGTGCCTTGCAGTCGGGCGATAATGTACTTCCTCAGCATTGTGAGATTGTCATGAAAATCCCTCCCTTCTGCTCTATTCACCAACTCAAGAGCAATCAGGTGTTTGTGGCACGTTTCGCACAAAACCGACTGCTCCCTTACAGTAACATTGGATCTGGTTCGAAGGGCCTTTCTTTGCCCCTAAATTAGGCAAGAAACGACCTCTTTGTCATGTGATTGCCTCTTTGAGGGTTTATTGTGCCAATTGTAAATCATCCAGTTGTTTCTGGAAGCATATGCAAGACTCCTCTTGAAAAGTGCCTCGTCTGGGTTAATGCAAAGATCTGGGACATTAATCTCAGTGAAACTGTAGCGGAGGGCATTAGAATGTTCACGTTTTTCTCCGAGGTCAAAAGACTTTGATTGAGGGCTGGGAGACCCAGCAGGGTCCTGCGGCTCATGGTTGAAATCACCCCTTGGCCCTCAGGCCTGGCCTGGTCTGCATGAATGCCAGAGGTTAGGCTGCCATTTTCCTCCCTGTTGCTGTGTCGCCATGACAACCGATATAGAAACCACTGAAGAGACTTGGGCAGGAAGGGAAACAGACCTAGTGACACGCTGGCACCGACACATGCGATTCTTGTGTGGGCTTTGGGAAAGATGGAGTGGATGGGTAAATAAGAAGATAAAGCAGCGCTCAAACTGTTTTAGTGACGTTGGTGAGTAAACCATGCGCTCTGCGTCAGTGTGTTTTGTGCACTCTTTGAACAAAGGTGTTGAAGTATGTATTTGGTCATCTTAGTCTACCCAGTAGTTTAGCTTGTAGAGCACGCCACTTGTAATGCCAAGGTTGAGGGTTACATTCCCCAGGGAACACACCTACTGATAAAATTTATACCATGAATGCAAACGCAAGTCCTCTGGATAAAAACGCCTAACCAAAACACTTGTCATGCCAGCCCCCAACCTTATCAAGACCATCTCAGCATTCCGAAGACATTGTGTTGTTAGAGCCGTTCAAATGGCATGGCTACAGGCGTCCGTTTGTTAGTCTCACACATGTCAGGAGAGTGTGGAAAAGTTGCACAAAGCATGGGAGGCCTCTACTGGCCGACAAAGTCCTCACACGCATGACGTAGCCAGGGGAATAGGACTACCTTAGGAAGCTTTGCAAGATCACCAACAGCCAGTGGATTTTATGTGAATCTATATGAGTAGGATAATAGTAGAGACCCTATCCTAGAAAGGAAACGTGCAAATCAAGTCTCAACACTGCTGTGGTTTAGTCCCATTAAAAAAATCCTCCCGCGAGCTTGACTTTGTTTTTTCCTTGCCGGTTCTTTTTGTTAAAAAAAGGTCTAATTCTTTCATGACACTAAAAGGGATGTTCCCCAAACAGTCATCTTCAACAACACTTTTTCGGAACAGTTCAATAAACCTGTCAAAATCTTCACACACTCCATTGAACGGTAAAATCGATAGCATTAAACACTTCTCAGAAACAAACGTAAGTGCATCTCGTGAGACCCAGTGAACTATGTTTTTTTATATAAATATATATTTTACAGTTCTGTCAATATCGCGTTCTGGAGATCTTAAATACTTCATTACGTCTCAAAGAACACGTCTCCTTTTGTTCCTTAGCCCCTTCATCTCGCATCGTGCACTTTAAAACCCAGAGAACTCAAATGGGACACACCATCGTGAGGTGTATCATACATAATGTTGAGCGATATCTCCATAACATTAACATAATCTGCTCTTTATGGACCAGGGCAAAGGGTGAGCAGCTAATCAGACGCTTTCACAGTCGCTAGCCATTTGCCTTAGCCTTTGTTTCCTGTGAGCATTCCAATTCATTCACAGATGTATAAGCAATTTTTAACCTTTGTTAGGCAGAGGTGGAAGTGCTTGACATAATCTTGCAGAAACAGACTCCACCGTCGGCCAGATGACAGGTCATATTAAGTCCTCCAGCTGAACTCAGGCACAAGCGAGCTAACCTCAAGTACGACCATAAACAAGCAAGACTCCACAGCTTTGTCAGGCAGTCTCATTTAGCCTCCATTCTGTGCCTGACGGCAATGAAAGTAGGCAGAAGGGAATGTGATTAACTTGGAATAAAACTGCATTTAGTTCCACATTGTTCTAACATATTGACTACGGTACATTTCCTGCGATAATTACTTCATACTGTAGTACCAACCTTTGTAAGACACTCCATGACTACTCCTAATATAGAAATCACACTATGCAGTCATATTTTTAGGTACAATATAACAGATACAATAACGTTCGTTGAAGATGTAGTAGTAATCAGTATTTGCAGGAGTGTGACTTTCCTTTTCAGACCTGTCTTTTTATTTATGGTACATTTACGGTAATTTGAATTTCAGATGTGATTGATATTCGTTTAACATTTCTTTGAGGATCTCGGCATATCATATTTAGTACATTGTACGTGTGTTCTGTCGACGAGGCTTACTTTTGTGTCTAAAAGGGGCCTGGCACATAACCCTGAAATCGAATTTATAAAGCACAGTCAGTATGTTCCCTTTTGGGATTAGGGCTCAAAGAATCTTTTTGGCGCCGGATATAAACGGTCCAAAATGTATGGAAAAACCTTAAGACCTCTGAAATGGTTCTATGAAGATTAGGCTAAGCATAAAGAACTACTACATGTGGGTGACCTTGATGCTATCTGCAAGAAAGATGGGATCCTAGCTGGGTAGCTTTTCCTCTTTCCTAAGACTCTACCAGACTTTTCGGCTTTGCATTAGGAGCCAAAATCAGATACCCCTTGCATCTCCTGCAAACATGACTTATACACTCAGAAACACGTACAGCTAATCGCTAAACAAAGTTACCTTTACTAGTTTATGCCTAGGAAGATGACGGAAGCCTCATCAACCTAAAGATTCAGAAGTCTTTGGAGCTGAGGTAATTTGCCCTTTCCTACCCACCTTCTTGGTCTCTCCTGCTCTTTCTTTGCCGTTCTCTCTCTCCATCTACTTCCAAATGCTATTCTCTATTAATCAGAGCTCACAGTTCAAACTGGTCTTCAACTTCCTCCCCAATCCGCACTAAGCCTGTCATTTCTGGCTATTATTTACTTTAATGGGCTTTGGCTGATCCCTGGCGCAGTGGCGGAGGGAGAGAATAATACAGCTGAGGGTAGCGGGGCCTTAGACGGTGCGGCCACGACTTTGCCTGCAGATTAGCCATGGCAGATGGGCTTTCCAGGGGCTTCCTGTGAGCAGGAGTGTTGATTGAGAGGGTATAATGAGAGAGGTGGTGTCCTCACAATGGAACCAGCCACCTCACTACACCTCTCGCGTCTAAACAACCCCCCATTCCCACTCTCTCTCTCTCTCTCTCAAGACTCCAGCCCCCCTCCCTCAGGTTCCTTTCTTTTTTTCCTCTCATCCCCTCTTTTTTCCTCTCCCTCTATCCCTTCCATAGAGGAAGTCAGAGCATAGGAAAGAGCACAAAAGCGACTGTAAATAAGCATGAGTCTTAATCCAGCATTAATTGGTCCTTTCTCAGACTGGGTGTGCACTTTTTGGGAAGTTTTTGTGTGCGACTGCTGCAGGTTTCTGGAAGAATACCCTTAGCTTCTATTGTTTACTTAAAAAGCTGATTTTTTTTTTCACTCGAAAGTTGAAAATTGTAGGGTTTACTCTTTTTTTCATTGTTAGTGGTGTTTGCTAAGGTTTTGGTATTGACTTTGGCATGCTCAAAGTTCAGAGTGACCACCCTTTTAGTATTAGGGATTTCAACCCGGGACATAGCATTTAGTAGATGGACAATAAGGTGAGGCTTGTTGAAGAAAGGTGTGCCATTGCTTTTCTATAGGATCGATCGAACAAATTTTAGGGTGAACAATAAAATGGAAAATTCCTCAAACTCACAGAAGGAACCAAATGGGGACAAGACTGTCGTTTGAATTACCCATCCAGAACACCCTGGCAACCACATAGCAACATGCTAAAAAATCTACCCAAGCTTCCTCTGGGCAAATAAATCTATTTTTTTTTCTTTTTGCAGCATATTATAATGACTTTTTAAACGTGAACCCAAATCCAAGGTCAACAGTTAACAAGTACTGTCAGAACGTAAGGGGAGAAGTGTCTTGTTTTGGGTCGTCCCAATATCTCACCTGTCATTTGAAGGGCTTTCACTGCGTTTGTGGTACCGAGACAGGCCATGAAAGTCTCCAGGTCAAGTTTGTGTACAAGAGTTGATTTTTTTGTTATTATCGTGCGATGGTTCCTGCTCTCTCTCTTCTCCACAGTCTGTTTCCACACAAGAGATGTCTTACAATCCAGCGGCACCAATTATCCCCCTCCTCTCAGCGCTTTTAGCAACTTTTTCAAAACTCCTTTCACTTGGCTCTTGTCAAGCAATGAAAGAAAAACTAACCACCATGTCAAGAGAACTCAGCTGCCTAGCAACTGGGCCACAGTTTAATTCTGATTTGCTTCAGGTCTTGAGTAATGGAATTGACAATGTTAAGCCAGTCACTAATGTTGTTTGTCACCTCTGAAATGCAAACAAAACTCCATTGTTTTCCAGGGTATTGGGCATGATTGATGCTTGGAGTCACAATGGCATCATTCATTCCGCCCCTGTGTTTTTGCGAGGATTGATGTCATATCTTTTCATGGCATATTAAATGTTTTGGAGGAGCATGAAACTGCGTGGCTTTTCATCTCGCGGAGGCTCCGATGCATTCTTATAACTAGCGAAGTTTAATGATTCCATTCAAGTTGTGTCCATTTCACCCAGAAATAATTTAATAAGAACTGGGGCCCTCTGAGAGCCTCCGAGACACGGCGTAATCCGAAAAGAAAGGATAAAAGGAACTTCAGAGAATAAAGCCTTTAAGATGAAAGTTTTTCGCTTCTTTCTTTTCATGACACCCCTTCTTTGTCTGGCGGGCAACTTTTTGTAGGTTTTTGTTTTCGACACACTTTGCGTATAAATATTTTGATCGGAGAAGAGATGCGGTCAACGAGAATTTTTTAACTTTCATTTGACGATACTAAATCAGATATTGGAAAGTTCATAAACATACATGTGTGAGTGTGTGTGTGCGTGTGTATATGGCTAACATAATGCAAAGAAACTGCAACACAAACAACACGAAATAGTTTTTGCCATTCTGTTCTGAAAATTAAAGTATTTTTTGTAGTATACTAAAAATATTATTATATTAATTCTGATTGTCAATTTATGATTTTTCATAACTGGCAAACATCGGCACAACAGCACTAAGCAGGGCTATGATGGCATATGATAAACCATGGCAGGAATACAATAATTTACAATTATGGCAACTTCACTACGTGCGAACATAATTCAAGATCTGATGTTACCACTCTTTGATATTTTATGACCGTATGAACATAAGAATGTATTTGCTTGTAAACACGTTTATATCACTTGTCTTACTTTTAAAATATGTAAACATATGAAACTCTGTCGTTATGTTCCACTTTATGGCTTATCCCATTTGGCTATCCCATTGAAACCTGGTGTCTGTGAGACAAAGTTGAGCATTTACATGTTATATGATATTTTGTTTGGTTCCCGTATTCTTTTTTTTTTTTTTTTTTTTTTTTGAGGATTGAATAAAGAATTGGGGATAAAGAGCTGGGTATCCAGACAGTTCACTGCTGGATATTTGAATAGCAGATTTGTATGATATGGAAACTGGCAATTTCTTCTGCTTCATGTAACATTTTTCAAAGGCCCAAATGGCACAATAAGAAAGCCATCCATCACAAAGAAGGGAAAATTAGCAGAAATAAATGGCACTCTCTTTCTCGTCCCCTCACTGTCTCGCTGTACCCGGGAGAGGGACGTCGGAACGACAGGGTGGACAACCAAGAATAGACAACAATGAACCCGGTCACATCAAAGTCCCAGACGGTGGTATTGGAGCAGGCCTCGGCGGGCGATTGGGTGAAAAAAAATAAACATTGGAGCTGCTCAATATCAAGCCACCTAAAACCCCGTCCACCCGATTCTTCCTGACGTCCTTTCCTCGGGTTGGATGTTTTGCATTTACCAGGTGAGACAAAAGGTGGAAGCTCAGATTTATGTATGTGGGATTTACTCCCCAACACTCAAGCTGGTGTGCTGCCACCTATGAGATGTTAACACGTAATCCAATGGGCAAATAATTTTCCGCCACCCTTGGTTTAATGCAGGCCGGGGTGATAAACTAGCATTTCCTCTTATCTGAGCTGGACACAACAGACGCATCTGCCGCTACACGGATTTATTATTATTAATTGTCAGCGGCCATGTATTCCTTTGTTCGCTTTTGCACGCTGGGATCTTCAAGAGAGTTTAGGTTTGCCATAGCATCTCTTTGAAGGCTTGCGTGTGATATGCTACAGTAACAGTTCTTGGGTGAAACAGAGCTTTTAAAACGTATCAAAGATTATTTTTAATTGCTTGTTTTGTGGGTTTTATTTCTTTTTGTTTGCCCTCAGTGGTTTGTATTCAGTAAACATACTGTAATTTATATGCTATCTGACCACAAGCGTAACATTTAGACTTCTTGAATCTAAAATCATTCTTACGACATCAATGCATTCATGAAATACAATAGCGCGTTGTTATACAACACTGCCACACACACACAAAAAAAGCCTCAGTGTTTCCTAGTTTGTCGGTCTGTTGAAAGAAAACAATTGGAATTTTCACCAAAAATGATTCAAAATTCAAAAATAATCTTTCATCTTGGCAAAGTTGGTGGGCATCTAATCACAGCCAACGTAACAACAAATACAGGCATAATAGTGAACACAAAATCTGGACATTTTCTGAAGTGATGCCCCCTCGGTGTAAACTTGCAGCACTGTTACCATCTGTCCTTAATGAGAGCATTGATACTTCCTGTCTTCCATTTCCATGCAGTATTGTGTGCACGTTAGCCATTTACATAATTGCTGAAAGATGTTTGTCTAAAACTGATATCCAAGTGAATGTCATTGGATCGAATTAAAGCGTAAAACAACAGAAGAAAAGGAAAAAAATAAAATGAAGATGTTTGTGAAATTAGTAGCGAAGCATATCTAATTTTTTTTTTCTCTCCTTCTCTCCGTCTTGCATGGCCCTTAGTAACCTAATCAGAGCTGGCTTTATCTGGTAATCCACATTTAAACTTTAACCTGTAGGGGGGCTCTTTGTGCTAGTTAATGTAAGCATAAAGGCAGACCGGCCTGAATGACTAATCAGATTAATCATATTTCACAAGACTAAAGAGCTTCTCTTAAAGGCGGCAGAATTAGGCCTACATCCATCTGAGGGTGATGGGGGGGGGGGAAAGAAGAGGGGGGGAAAAAATCTCAAACAAAACAATTGTATCCCTGACAAAATGATGGCTTGGAATAAATTAATGTTCAAAAGGCAAGTTTTTAATCAGCTCAGCTGTCTAAAGCTTTACATACTCAGGGCTTTCAGGTCATATTAGACAATAATGCTAGCAAATGACAAAACAGAGTCTGGGATCAATGTACACGTTTTGAGCTCGCAGATTGTATTGTAAACTTTACAGTTTAACTGACTTTGTCCATGTTTTAGAGACATAACATGTTTAAAATGGTAGGCTTCTGATGCTATATTAGCATTAGCATTGACTGGAGGAAGTTAAAAACCTCGACCAACTGTATCTTGAAGAAAAACGACCCGTATGTATGCTAAAGTGGTGGGTGTGGTGTTTCTCTCAACTCTGTTTACTAATGAATATTCATGCTGGTGTAAATGTGAGCGTCTTAAACTATGCATTATTTATGACAACACACACGTTTCACTTTGTCAGAAGGAAAAGTCAATTACCTGTCAAAACGGCAAAACGTTAAATGGTGCAATTCACGTGAGAGCGCTATATCAAGAGCTGTGTGTAATTTGTAGCTGTTTTCCCTGTGTCAAACATCTGTTGACAGAGCGATGCGCATTCTAGGACGCTTTGCCTTTAAGTAGCCTATGAAATGACGTGACAAGTGTAAAACGCTAAACAATATTATTACGAAAAATGGAGGAATATGAATATGCTGTGTTTTATTTATTTTTTACAGTGCCGCCATTTGTAAATGATCAGTAATTGAGGGAACACAAATGAGGGAAACGGCTGTATTTAAATTGTAATCGTTGGACATTTCCTGGCTCTGTGCGTAGAGAATATGAAAAACATAGGGTTCAGGAGGGCCAGAGAGAAAAGAAAAGCATGTCACTTTTCTATCGTCACCACATCAGCTATAATTTTCATTCCATTAGGGTATGGCACATGCTATAAGGGTTATCATATGAAGCAGTCGAGCATGTAGTAGTCCTCGTCTCTCTGACTCTGACAATCGTCTCGTGACTGATCGTGTTAGACCTATGACATATTCATATTATTTATATTTTTAACCTCTGGGATTTATAAAGGTTCATGTATGAGCTTCTTTCAGGTCTCGGTGCAATAAAAAAAATCACATTTGGAAAAGGATGATATGATTTCTATTTATTTTCATTATCTGTTTTCAAATTTAAACTGTTTATTTGATTTTCTCTTTTGTTATAGTTTATTTAATAATTTTACTACCAACAGCATTTGGGAATTGTAGCTACAATGATTTTTTTTCATTGCATCTGTGTTGTTTACTTTGTGATTAGTGTCTCCGCATTACAAATACTTTCTACAAGCAATTATATTTATGAAAATCTCATATACATGTATTAATTCTCTCAAACATGACACGGGAAGCAGGTTAGCAGGGCAAGTGTGGTCCAAACAGTTGGGGTTGCACAGTCAGGTTGTTAGTTACACAAACACAACAAGGGTAATGTCCACTTCCCTGCGGCTCTTAACTAGGGTTTGACTCCATCTAGTGGTTCACTGAGCTTCCTTCAGTCCTGAGTAACTCCATGACCACCAGGCCTTCACACACCATCAATTACACACACTCACAAGAACACAATGCCCTTTATATTCAGTAATCCCGTGTTTAACATCTACAGTAATTTCCAATTAAAAACCAATTAGGGGTAAATGATGTACTTAGAGATTTACAGAAGACCTTTGCTTTTGAAAAGCAAAAGGGATCAAAACTATTTTAGAAGGTTAGCCTTGTGATGAAAGTGATGGCGTGGGCTATCTACGTGAACATACGAGCTTAGCCCATCCTCCAAATCTTGGTATTATCCTAATTGACAAAACAATAAAGTTGTCGCTGTCATCCCGATTTTCTCTACTTTTCAAAATCGGAATGAAGTTGCTTCCGTCTCCGTTAATCGAGCAGATTACTTTATGTAAAGAAACAATCTGGAAGATTTTCCCTCGTAATCGTGTAATTGACCCCCTCTCTTGGGTCGTATTTGACAGGGCAATTTCCACACTTATTAAGGTTCTGACACACTTGAAGTAATCGTATTAGTGCTCTCTATAAATTATTGTTGTATTCACACGTCTGCACTTCAGGGTACTGGAAGGCCGACGTATCCAACATGTGATGTCTCTGTCATGTCATCTATATTTTAAAGAAGAAAAAGACGTAGCGAAGAACAAAAACAGGCCTCTGGACTTAGTCAATTACACAATTACTCATCACTTTCTCCTCGTCTTAAAAAGACGCCCGTGATCGATCCACAAACGATATCTCGCCGAAGTGCAAGGAAATCTCAGATTTCATTACATCAAGGTAAAACGCGTCACCGTCGGACCCCTGGATCCCAGGGCCTCTTGAGTGAAGCCTTCGAACTTTTTTCCAGCCTTTAGTGATGCTTAACAGACTTGACATTTTGCCCAGCCGGCGTCTGTAAACACTGCAAAGGTAGTGAGGACGAAGTTGCAGTGTAATAACTCACTAGTGCGAAATGAGACCGCTTGCTGGGCATGCCGGAGGGAAGAAACAGTGCGGCCCTCCTCAAGCCGATCCCCTCTTGCGAGGAATGCTCACTCTAGAAACTAGCTTTTAGTTAGGCTCCTGCCACATCCTGGTACTTTTATCTGTGACCTTTGACCCCGGGAACATCTGGAAACTTAGTTGGAGTCCAAAAGATGAGGATGTTTTCTTTACTTTTCTTTCAAACCTTTTATGGAAGACAGCAATGTTTTCTTCTTGTCCTCAATAGATTGGTCCTTCTCAAAGCGCAAGCGTGTAAAATGGTTGCACTCGTTATGAACTCCTGCATATGGAGTGTTTGGGCAGAGAGTGCATATGCAACTGGGACGGTCTAAGACAGAGTAGACCACATCGTTGGCCCGGGGCTATATGGTTTCGAGATCTCCAAAGGGCAGATAAACATCTCAGGTCCAGGAATACAAGGCCTATGATCCTTTGAAGTGCTGTGATGCTCTTGCTTAATAGAGACAGCGCACAAGGCCAAGGCAAACACTCCGATGTAGGATATTTTGAGGTTACACGTAGAATCACATCTGTGATCAAACACATCGGCTGTTTATTTTGTTAGCTCATGGAGATGAACTGAACCCTCTTGATGTCAACTGGTGCAAGATGTCTCCATCACCGCCTGGCGGCCTTCTTTTGTCCATGCCTTGCTATTCCAGACAACTGGAATCGGTTTGTTTGTGCCGAGTGATTTTGAGTCTCAAAAACCACCGACAGAAGTTTTTGGATTTGTGGTAACTTGTAAACACACCAAAGTACACAATGGGGTGCATTTGAGAGTAGGTGAATGCGTGCCCTCTTGAACCCAATCTGTTTTGGCACGTCTTGAGAGACCTGTTGGAGCCATACTTAATGACATGATCTGAAAATGGAATCGTGGAGACAGATGAAATGATCGTAGCGGTGCAGTGATCAATCATATCTCATTTTGTGGTGTTGGTTTGGGCTGAGGTTTGGATGGAAAGAATAGGTGGATGTGGGGACGCCATGACTGTAAGATCACCATGATGGCCGTCCAGAGGATGTGGAATCCTTTTTAGCCAGCACAACTGACTCTTTATTTGGGCTTCACGCAGAGCGGGCCAAGGCCGTAACTGCAGCCTCGTTTGACAAAGGTGACATTTATTAGTCGTTTCTCTCACGCTGGTCTTCCATGATTCTCACGTTTCTGTTTCTCTGCGCCATCTTACGCCATTTCTCCTTTGCTTTTACTGTGCTAAGAAGTCAAGCTGGGCGTAGCAACACAGTTCACTCTCAGAGTTTCAACAGACATCAGATGTAGGTCTCTGAGGTTGTTTGATTCACTTGAAGGTCCTCGAGGGAGTATTTACACCTGTCTGTCAGAGTCTAATAGAGATTATCTCATAGGTCTGCTTATGCCTTGGAGGTCTAGTGTGCTCATATTGAGTCTCAGGCGTATTTAGTTGCGGAAGAAGATGCCATAATTCCCTTGGAAACTCAAACCACTCCAGGCCTGTTTTAAAAGGGGAAGCCAATAGAGCCCATAAACATGTTTAGTTTATTTCATGAGCCCAACACCTTCACACATTGTGTTTTTCCTTCTAAAGATTAAAATTCAATCGAATTGTTTGATGGTTATGAAAAAGAGAGTCTTTTATCGTTGAATTGGAATTATTAAGTAGGGATCGACCGATATATCGGCCGGCCGATATATCGGGCCGATATTTGCGGTTTTTACGTGTATCGGAATCGGCCGATACACGGCTGCGCGTTCGCCGATAGTTTTTTTTTTTCCCGACGTTATTTATAAGCAGGCGTTCACGGGCAGCTCTGTGCTGCTGCTGGAGACAGTAGTTCACGTGCCCCGCCCTCCCCCGCTAGCAGAGTGCAACCTGCTCTTCACAAGAACGGTAACTTAAACTTTCAAAGCATCTTTTAAATGTTTGACAGCTAAAATATTGTTAAACACTTTAAAAATGGAAACACGTTGCTCTATAACTGTTATGTGCTTGCATATATATAGCTAAGCAAGTTTGTGAGTCCAAATGGAAAACGCGAATGCCTCGTCTATAAAACTTAACTGCTTGCCATTGTATTAGGGAGCTGCAAAATCAAAAAGCTAAGGTGTAGACTATCCGTTCAGTGTGCATTAGGGCTGTCTATGAATATTCTAAATTCGAATATGTATTAATTTTGAAGATGAAAATTAATATTTGAATGTGGAAAAACACGCCCGCGGTTGCAGACTAATAACGTTACCACAGCTGCTCAGCTCGCTCGGAGCGCTCACTGTCGGTTCAATATACTGTGAAACTTCAATCAATGAATGAAGCCTGCTATATTTGGGACAAGAGTTGCGACTCACAAACTTAAATTGCTTGCACAAAACTCTTGATAAGCACTCAACATTTGTTTGTTGTTGATCATTTAACTGACGCGCAGAAAGCGCGAGGGAGAGCGAGTGCCCGGGCGAGACAGTGAGTGAGCGAGAGAGCTCTGCGGTCTTGGCCATTAGTTGATTTACTTGCTTTTTAATACGTTGTTAAATATGTTTAAACTCAAATAAACTATCTAATACTAGCAGTTATGTCTCTTTGTATTAATGTGTTTTGTTATTGACGTAATGCGCGTCAATGACCAAATGCGCAACGGGATGTTCGAATATGTTTTTTAGAGGGAATATGCAAACGCCAATGAGCAATTTTGACAGCCCTAGTATGCATACGGGTGCTGTAACGAACACTGGTCATAGGATTAAGCAATGCCTATTATAGAGACTATAAATATTAGAGACTAGAATTGCTCATTTTATTTTATGTAGAAAAAAATGAAACCATGGCAGTACATAGTTCGTTTCTTTTAAAATGAAGTACAATGTGCACTTTATGCTGGTTGCTACTATGTGCAATAGTGTAATTATTTAATTTATGCTTAAATATTTATTTTCAGCACTGAACTTATTTTGTTCATGTTTTTAATATTTGTTAAATTGTTTATCTACTTGTTCTTGTTCTACCTCACATGTTTTTACTATTTGTTAAATATTATTTTTGAAGTTAATTAAATTTTACTTTTATTAAATTGAGACCTGTAACATTTGTTAACATCATGTATTTTTATGATGTAAATTGAGGGAGTAAAATGTATCGGCTCCAAATATCGGCTCAAGAAAATCGGCAGCCCGTATCGGTATCGGCTAAGGCTGATGGGAAAAAAATCGGTATCGGTATCGGCACTAAAAAATCCATATCGGTCGATCCCTATTATTAAGCATGTCCTTGTCAATCAATCAATTGACTGCCTGAAACTTTTCTATGCAGACAGACTAATTTAATAGTTGTGATAGTAAGAGTTGTGCGTGTAAACCTCACTCCCCTGGCCTTTAAGAGTTCGGTGCAACTCCCACTTGGAGCGGGTCGAATGGGACAGGTTACATTAGGTGCCGTGACCTGGATGGGAGTTAGATTTAGGGGTTGAGTGTAACAGACGTAGGCCAGCAGGAGCTGTGCATGTAAACCTCACTCCCTTGGCCTCAAGAGGCGTGCTAGTGATTGACGACAGTGGTAGTGATCCTTGTTAGTGTGGATCCCATGCCGGAGACTCTGGTTCAAATCCCGCTCGGAGCGGGTCGAGTAGAATTGGTTACATTTGGTGTCGTGACCTAGATGGGAGTGAGGTTTAATGGGCGTAGGCCAGTAAGAGCTGTGCATGTAAACCTCACTCCCCTGGTCTCAAGAGGTGCGCTAGCGATTGACGCTAGCATCTGTGGTCTTGAACTTACTTTTTAGCGCTCCCGCCTCCCAAGCCAGAGACCCCCTTTCGAATCCCACTCAAGGTAGGTTGAGTAGAACTGGTTACATAAGGACACTGCAAAATTAAGTGTAAATGAATGTTACTTTTAAGAGTTACATTATCGTATGAACGGCTATCATATCCTGCTTGTGTTGCATTATTAGCAGTTGGCATAACTGCAAGGCCAACTGGAGTCTAGTTAACATGTCTTCATGCTGGACAAGGATTGTAGGAATTCAGTTGGCTAAAGGATTTACATGACATTTTAAAAAGACAAATTGTGACTGCAAATTGAACATTTTAAGTGCATGTTCTCATTCCGTGTGACAGTACTCTTTCATACTTAAAGACTTGCAGTCACTTTTATGGCATGAATTTATCTGATATGTTGAGGCAAAGTGATTTGTGTAATATCCAAAAGTAACGTGTTGCATGAAAGCCTTGTGTGATGTTTCTCGTTTCCCAGATATATGATTCATTACCTGGTACTAAGTCCTGGTACATTTCACATATCGTTAAGCGTTAGGTTTTTACTCCAGTTTAAATAGCTTCGGTTTCCTCTGCGAACACCCTTCCCTGTAAAATAAATAACTATATTTAATGAGATATGAAATGCATACAAATGTCTACTGTCTTCACGGTTAATTGCAACTTGTCACCCAAAGCATTTGTTGATGTATTGCTTGTGCTGGTAGGTTTTTCCAACTTCAGAGTTTCACTCCTTGTATCTACAATGTATTCAGTGTTTCACTTGCGGATATAACTAAAGCTGTGGTACATTTCTGAATGCATTATTAAGATACAGCTAAAGATGCATGTGTTAATAACAGATATTTTGAAATCTATTGTTCTGAAAGATGATTGCTGGTTTATCGTCATTGAACAAGATGAAACGAAGGTAATTCCGGTAACATGTGCACCATTGATTCAGGTTAAGAAAAGACAAAGTTAACCCTAACATTATGCTCTCTTTTCCAATCGTTGTTCCTAAAGTTTCCTGTTGACTGTTGCGTGTGTGTTTGTGTGCATCGCCTCATTAACTCCAGTCTTCTCCATTGGTAAATTTCTCCAAAATTATACTTTTTTTGAACAAAGAATGACTGTCAGCAGCTCTCATTATATGTGCACTCGTATTCAAGGATAACAGTAATACTTACATCTTCTCAGACATGCTGTATGATCAGATAACATGGATTTTGCCATGCTGAGCAAATGCGCTGCTAAGAATGCCAAGTGAAGCCAATGCATAAAAAAAAAAGAGGCGGGCCAACAGAACCAGCACTTTCCAGAGAGAAAAGCAATAGAGAGAAGAAAAAAAAGCTAAAACAAACCAAAATGAAGGACTTCTTGGTGTCGCATTTATTAGAGACCCCCTGCTCATGTCTAGCGTATGGTGCTCTCAATGAAGGAAAAGGAAACCGTCAGATCAGGCCAAGTAGCATATCTGCGTCCGCATAGATTAGAGGAGGTCATGCCATGCTAATGAGAATCATCGCTATCAGCCGATAGCAAAAACAACTAGCTAATTGCCACGCTTGTTTACAAGACAGTGCGTCCTAAATCAAAAGGTTAATTATATCTGAAACTGACTTCTTAATTTGCGATTGGACCACAGGTCTTTGGTTCTACACGCGTTTATCTCGCTCATTCTCCTGTCTCTGTCTTTTTTTGTGTGTTTTGTTTCAGACTTTTTCTTCCTCTCCCTCAAAGGAGCATGGTGACAAAAAGGCAACATCCAGTTATGGCTGCCTGCATGTTTCTTGATAAGCTTCAGGCACTGACACCAGCCTATTACTTTCATTCTCAGGAAGTGCCATAATTAGCAAGCACCATCAGGCAAAAGAGTTAACGCCACAGAGGACGTATTCTTCTCAAAGTTTTTCTCACCCCGAAGGTTTCCCATAGCTCAAGCAGACTGTTAGCTCACCCTGAAATTAAATTTGTTTAGTTGCTATGGAACATCAACAACGACACACACACACACACAAAAATTAACAATATGTTAGCTAATTATGCTAATTTTCAATTGTTCTCGCGTGGTGATATTTCGGCACGAGGAACGGAGGCGTTACGCTTCCACGTTGACATGAGCTGGCTGTAGGCCAGGACTCTATGTTCTCTCTCTCCGTCGTTCTTCACCTGAAGGCAAGAAGACAACTGTCTCATTCATCCTGCCAAAGTCATTACTGTGCGTGAGGAAGAAGATAAATATTGTTGTAGATGCCCAAGTTTCCACAAATGAGAATCTTCCAGCCAGATCGCTCTAGCAATGCTTGGCGACCATAGCTGAGACATGGATCTTGATAAAATGATGTGTTCATGCATTATTGGTTTGTTCAGTGGGAAAACATAGACTAACGTTGCAACCAATTTGTTTTGGTTTTACTCACCATCATATTGCTACAACCAGTCCCAGACAGCAAACTGACATTGAATCAATGTGGAATCGACGTCTCTCATGACATCGAAACAAAGTTGATTCGGGATTGTTTTGCTCATCGAATTAAAGGGTTAGTTCAACAAAAATGAAATTTCGTTCAGTATTTACTCACCCTTATGTTGTTCCAACCCTGTAAGTCCTTCGTTCATCTTCGGAACACAAATTAAGATATTTAAGATATTAAGATCACTCCTGCATACTAGTCCAAAAAGGCTTCTTAAAGGAATGACTTGCTGTCCTCTAAAAGTCATTAAAGACATCATTAAAATAGTCCAAGTGACTACAGTGGCTCAATCTTAAGGTTATCGAACTACGAGAACACTTTTGTGCGCAAAAAACAACAAAAATAACGACTTTATTTGAACTATTCGTTTATTTCTCCCTCTGCGCGAGTCAGGTTACTAGTTTAATAGCGTAAGCTTCTGTTATTGTACATCACACGCATCACACACATGACCAGCGTCGGCCAATAGTGAGCCTACGTGTGACGTAGCTTTACGTAATCACACTACGTTAACTGACTACAGGCCCATAGAGAAGGAAGTGAATAGTTGAAATTAAGTCGTTATTTTTGTTTGTTTTTGTGCACAAAAAGTATTCTCGTTGTTTGATAAAGTTAAAATTGAGCCACTGAAGTCACTTGGACTATTTTAACGATGTCTTTAATGACTTTCCGAAGCCAGCAAGTGTCATTCCCTCAAGAAGCCTATGGACTAGTATGCAGGAGCGATCTTAATATCTTAAATATCTTAATTTGTGCTCTGAAGATGAACGAAGGTCTTACGGGGTTGGAACAACATGAGGGTGAGTAAATACTGACAGAATTTTCATTTTTGGGTGAACTAACCCAGACGCGGCATTCTTCAAAGCTAAATGGAAATCGACGCAATAGGTTTGCTTTCCTGACGTTGAAACAACATTGATTTCAAGTTGATTTTTCATTAGTTTTGAAGAATAATGCATCTGACGTTGGTTCGACGTTAATTCGATGAGCAAAACAATGCCGGATCAATGTTGTTTCGATGTCATTTTTCCACGTTGATTCAATGTCAGTTTGCTATATGGGATGTTATTTAAGTCCCTTTTTTAAGACTGGCAGATTTATTCACCATTAATTTTCTTTTTACGGATAATCGCAGGTTGAGCATTCAGCTCCTTTTGTATAAAAATATGGTATGACAATATTTCTTTGGTATTCAGAGGTAAAACCATAGATGACTCCCCATGGCTCGCTCAAGATAACTATGGTGCCAATAAAACAATCTTTGTACATCGTTGAGGGCTTATTTTGAGACTCATCCAACCTATAGAGGGAATGCATTGACGTCACTTTCCCGCCAGAACAACCCATGTTTTGGCCCCACATCGCTTAGAGAACCTTTAAAGTTGTTTTTTTGTTTTTTGTTTTTTTTAATCAGTGTTTACTAAAAACATCCAAAAATGCAGAATATGATATGCAATGATAAATATTTCATTGATGAGTTAATATGAGTTAATATATACAAAATATATGGGTATGATTTTACACCTAAATTCAGCATATTGACACAAAATAACTGCAAATCCACCTTTCGATAACTGGAGTCCAGTTGTTACTGTGAATTGCAGCGATCCATTTACTCCTCTTTCTATAGCAGTCTGTAAAAATATAACTCCGATTTTTTTTTGTCAAATCTAGTTGTACAGTCAATCGCAAAGCCCTTTCCCACTTTATAGGTGTTGTTTATCGCGTTATTCACGCTGACAACAAATATAGCCGCTCAGTCTTTTTGCCACTCACTGTGAGTAACTGCAGGCACTCCGGCCGACGGTGACGTCACACGCATACCCTCTATTCAAGAATGTGATAACAAAACATCACTTAACATGAGCTTGAAAGCAATGGCCTCCGCATTTTTGGACATATTAATCCAATTTGAAGGCAGCACAAAGAGCAACTCTTCATGTTGATAGCTTCTCTAGCCCTGCATAATATTTGCTACTTGAATATTCCAAGAACAAGAAGTGTATCGGTGTTCGGTTTAAAGCCTAGTTTTGAAAGGAGTAGACTCATTGTCCAGACTGGTGTCTTCGTGAAGACATCTGTTCACTGGTGTAAATTACATGTCACGCACAATGAAAACTTTAAACAGAGACCGCAGGACGTTCGACGGAGAACAGATCTTGTGGTATCCAGCAGCTTAAGTGTTGGAAAAGCCCAGCTGAAACATCACTGCTCCAGAAGCCCCAAATCACTCGCTCATTCTTGAGGTAGATGTAGCGACAGCGCTGTTCTGTGTTTCTAACCCCGGTCATTGATGCCACAGCCTCTCTTTCCTCCACAAACGGGGTAGAACGCTTGAGAGAAATCTGAACGAGCCGCAGTAAAACCTGAGCATCCGAGCTCGCTCTAGCTATGGCCGTCCTTAACGATACTCTGTAGGGCCTCCTACGGTGCGAGCCCATATTTATGTTGGCAATATATGCAAAAGAATTAAGCCAGTAAAACCTCACGGCCACACAAAGCTCTCATTAACTTAGAGGGGCCTCTATTCACTGCGACCCCGTTTATTTATGCTATGTGGATGGAGATGGAAATCCTGATCACTTGAAGCTATTCTCTTCTGCTTTCACACAATATTTTTCTTCCACGCGTCACTTTGTACTCGCAATCAATAGACTGGATTTATAGCTGGAAAAAATGCCCTTTTGTTTTGATTGCAGTTGAGTGATACTGTGTCAATATCAGAGATTGTTTTTCTGCTGTGCAATAGTCTCATTTCTGGAGCACAAGAAAGCATTGGCTGTGTTGTCTGTTGCAACGATGACCCACTGTGTAACAATGCCGACATAAAAGCTTTGCTTTTTATTTTCCATTAAATCACATTATTCATCGATCCGCCAATGATGCAATATTTTGTTTCTAGGTTTCATTTTATTACAACACACCAATTGAAACTGTGGTTCTTGTTTTAAAATGGCGTTTACATGAAGTATTTTCCAGACTGCACCTGCTTTAAAATGTACCATGTTGACATTAATGATCATTATGAAATGAAAAGTGAGGCCAAGCTCCTTAAGTGTTGGAATCATTCATACACGAGGGGGAACGGGGTGCCGTACTAGCAATGACCTTTGACCCCAGCATATAAGCTGCCTGCAGTTATAGAAGATGGAGAGTTTAAAGGGCAAAGGTTCAGTCTGACAGTGTCATGTGTCATTTTTATTTTTCCGTGTTCTCGAAGTGGCAATATGTAGCCTATATTGTAAACAAGCCTCACCGCACGGTGTGTGTTGCTGAATTTAATTGTGTTTACATTTGTGGCATAAATGGAATAGCATGTACAGTAGGGGTCTTGAGAAGTTGAAATACTTTTAACTTGACATGGAGTCTTAAAAACTCTGAAGCTAAAAAAAAACATTGAGACGCAACACGACACGTCCTGAAACAGCTTAAAATAACGCAACAGAATACAAGAACGCATGTTGTTTGGATGCACCCTTAGCCGTGTGTAAGCTCATATTTAATGATTTGTATTATGAATGATCTTAGTAAATTCATATGGTTTTTTTGGAGGTTTCTCGAGCATTTAATGAAATTGTTGTTTAACTTCTCAATGAGCAGTTCAAGCAGCAGTTCAAAATGGGCTTTCAGTGTAGTAGAAAGGCAACAACAACAAAAAATGGTGTTGCCTGGCTGGAGAAAACAGAAAAAAAGGTTGTTGTCTTATGTCTTCCTTTTTGCCAAATAGGTAATGAAATATACTGGACATGTTGCCATCTGCAATGAATAAGCTTACCTGAGTCATGCCTTGCTTCAAGGCTAATTTATACTTCTGCGTATGGAGTGTGCAGTAGTTAGGGCGTAGCATAGGCACAGACTCGTACCCTTCGCTGTTACCTGACGCGCACCTCCTCAAAAATGTAACTACACATCGCGACGACATGGACCGCAAGATCTGCGATTAGTCGGATTGGTAGCATCGCATTTCCTCCTACGCATTTCCACACGTACCATCTCCTCCGACGTCTTGTCTCGTTTCTGCCTTTTAGTTTTAGTAATTTCACTAAAATGAACTGTTTATCCACCTCAATAAGCTCCAACCCCAACATGATCCGCTCTCTTTCAGTCGCCATTGCTTGTAGTAACCTAGCCACGAGGAATCTAAACACAGTGGAACATTAAAACCCTCCGCCACCAACTAGCCTTTCGGAGCAGTACTGCAGAGCAACCAAGACCTGAACTATGGCGTACCCTCACCGCAGAAGTATAAATTGGCCTTTAGTAGGAAATGCTACTTAGCAAACTTAGCTATAGGTGTCCACTTGTATTGTTCCCGGATGCAAGAATTCTAAGACTAAGGGCCAATCTCATTTCTCTGTCTTACCCCTTCCCCTTCCCCTACCCCTATGTCTGCGTCTTCCCCTTGCCCCTCGATACCGAGTGAAGGGGGTTAGGGGTGAGAACGTTCCTCTAAGAAATGAGACACCACTCGATTACCGTTTGCGTCGTCTTCCCTCGCCGCTATTAGCTGTCATCGGCATCAACAGAGGCGACAAGCGTTGACATACCGGTAAACAAACGAAGATGCCGTCGTTATTGATTGCTTGGGCTCTCTCTTTGCACGCTTGGGTGCCATCTGAAGAAAATTGTTTCTCAGACGCTTACGACTGCTTACGGATCAACTGGTACGTACGTTTCATTGTGTTTCAATAATAAGGATTATCAGATAGCTCAGCTCGACAAATAGCGCATAGCTACTAGCGGTTTTCTACCGATTCAAAACAAAAATATTACAATTATAACCGCTTGAACAACATTTTATTCAACATTTTATTAAAAGTATGATAAAACTCGAGTGTCCTAATTCTTACATTTGTGCGACTGCTTAACAGTTCGACGTTCAGCCATAATAAAAAACTTGATGCCGGCACTTTTGTTACCCCTCTGTTTCAAGTGTGGTCCTCTGCAAACTTAGTTTCAAGGGCTATGTAGCCCTACGCCTTGGCCCTAGCCCTTAATCAAAATGAGAATTGAGACGCCACTTCCCCTCACATGAACGCGCAAAACCGAGGGGAAGGGGTAAGAGTAAGGGGTAAGGCAGAGAAATGAGACGCAGCCTGAATGTTTAGGGGGATTGAGTTACTTTCGGTTCCCATTGAAGCATCCAGCGCTTTGAAGGCAGTGGCTGATAGCTGCAAAAAATCGTACGGAGAGAACCAGGACGGTTAAAAAAATGTTAAACTGGATCACCTCGAACACCGTGTTTTGGGCTAAACAGAAGCGGGGAAAAAAGGAAAAAACGTTTTGTCCTCCCAATGTAAAACGCAGTCCTGCACATGTAAGAAAGCTGTAGTTTTACCATAATGTTGTTTAAAGAGTACAACTTTTACTGTTGAACCTACCCTTGCAATAACTGTTCTGTTAATAACCCTCTGTTGATCATACCCATGGGTGGGGATTCAGAAATGCAGAAGTACAATCTGTAGTTCTCACAAAAGCCCCTGGAGCCCTGGATATTTTACCTATGATTTTCTGTTATAGTTACTGTCTGTGGTATAAAGTTCTGTATTAAAGCTACTTAAAGTACTCCCCTTTTACCCCTTTTACACCGAAAAAAGAACTGGTTCGGAACTGGTGCTGGTTCAAAGTTGGTTCGGAGCTGGTTCAACTTGCGAACCCGTTCAGAACCTGTTTGCTTTTCCACTGACTAGAGCGCCCAGGGAACGACGTCGTTACGTCACTGTTTACGTCGCTTGCAAGTACATTGTTTGGGATTATCTCTAACTCGTGTACCGAGAAAACTTTAAAAACAATTGAAATATGTAAGTCTTTTAATCTTTTCGTTTGATATGTAATCTTTTCTGATAAGTTATGTACCCCTGTCTTGTGTCTTTTTTTCTTTCCATTTATTTGTTCTATATTGTGACAGTTTTCTTCTTTGCTTATGTTTAAAAAATAAATAAATAAATATAACGCTTGCGTGTTTCTGCAGTTTCTCCTGGCTTTGCGATGGTCAGAAAATATGTTTAAAAGAACCGAGAAGAACGCGTCTAAACCCGCCCCATAAACATGACGTGCTAAAAGAACGGTTCTAGTCCAGCAAAGAGTTGGTGCCGCTTTGGAACCAGTTCTCGCGGCCGCGAACCGGTTCTTTGGCTGTCGAAACACGAAGAACTGGTTCGCGCGCAGGCACCGGCTCCAAACCGGCTCTCAAAATGCTTTGGTGGAAAAGGGGCTTTAGTGCAGACATCACATTCATACTTTTCATCCATGATTAATCTATTACTCAATCAAAAGTGGTCTATAGCCCCTTTTCCACCAAAGCATTTTGAGAGCCGGTTCGGAGCCGGTGCCTGCGCGCGAACCAGTTCTTAGTGTTTCGACAGCCAAAGAACCGGTTCTCGGCCAGGAGAACTGGTTCCAAAGCGGCACCAACTCTTTGCTGGACTAGAACCGTTCTTTTACCACGTCATGCTTACGTCGGGGGCTGGGGGCGGGTTTAGATGTGTTCTAAACATCTTTTCTGACCATAATAAAGGATCGCAAATCCAGGAGAAACATTTGCAGAAACACGATGGAGTCCGCCTTTGTAATTGTTATGCTTGAAGTTGGCGCAAGCGTTTCTATTTTTGTAACTTTTTTTTATTGAAAACATTATAAGCAAAAAAGAAAAAAAAGTCACAATATAGAAAAAATAAATGGAAAGAAAAAAAGACACAAGACGGGGGTACATAACTTATCAGAAAAGATTACATATTTCAATTGTTTTTAAACCCTTCTTGGTACACGAGTTAGAGATAATCCTAAAGTAATGTTACTTGCAAGCGTTTCTAGCTAAAACGTATGGCGACGTACACAGTGACGTAATAACGTCGTTCCCTGGGCGCTCTAGTCAGTGGAAAAACAAATAGGTTCTGAAGCGGTTTGCAAGTTGAACCAACTCGGAATCAACTTTGAACCAGCACCAGTTTCGAACCAGTTCTTTTCTTGGTGGAAAAAGGGGTATATAAGGTCGATAAATTTACATCTGAATTAAGAAACTTCATAAACTCCAAAATGAAGTGGGTAATATACTCCAAAATGTTGACTTTTCTAAAGATACAGTTACACATTTACTGTACATTCTTTTTTTTATTTATTTATTTTTTTGGATATAGTAATTTAGTTAGTGTTGTTTTTACATGGGAAAAAGTTACTTGCACCATTGAGTAGGAAAACAGAAAGTGCTGTTGATAAAATCGAACAATTTGGGGCACAGTTTAATCTGTCAATCACCACCAACTTCCAATCATGTGACATTCCTGACCCAATGACAGTCTGTTTCACAGTGTGACTCCACCCACTCTGACATATCTGTCTCTCAGGTTTGTCTCATGTACAAAAAAAACTGTGATCTGTGAAAATGTAACCACACACACACACACTCTCTCTCTCTCTAAAGAGAGCGTCAGCGGGCGGTCTGAACGCTCCTCGTAAAACAAACAGAGATCTTGCTGAACGTTTTACCTGCTTGCCTCTGCAAAAGCAGCAGAAATACAGCGGAGGACGGAAAACATTTCCTCCCACAGGGCAGGAAAAGGGCATAAAACAGAATATTATCAAATAAAAAAAAGTGAAATAAAATCACAAAATATAATTTTACATACTGCTGATACCTGATACAGTACATTAAAATGTCACAAAGACTTTTTCTCCAGAAGACCACTCATAAACACTCACTCTGGAACACACATGACTGACTGCAAAAGCAGTGTCGGGGAGTAACTAAATATAGTAATATTGTTTTAATAATGTGATTGCATGGAGTTTTTTTCTGTAACAAGCTAATTTGTCCAACAATTAATGATACATTGTGGCAAAATGATACACTGATTGTTATTTTTATTTATTTATTTATTCTTTTGGTTAGGGTTAGTGGCGAACTTGGGAAATAATCAAACATGATCTCTTTTCATAAGTAGAGATGGATAGATTGATTCATTTTAGTAAATTGTTTCTTTTAGGTTGGTTTGAATTAATGAACCAATTCAAATAAACAATGTAATTTTATAATATAAATAAATAAATATATATATATATATATATATATATATATATATATATATATATATATATATATATACACTCTAAAAAAATGCTGGGTTGTTTTAACCCAACTTTGGGTCAAACATGTTGGGTTAAATTTGTTGGGCCAACCGTTGGGTTAAATTTTTACATTACATCATTTTTAACCCAACATTTGAGTTTATTCATATTTTACCCAAAATTGGGTTAAACAACCCAGCATTTATATATATATATATATATATATATATATATATATATATATATATATACAGGTAAAAGCTATATAAATGCCTTTTACATTTTTTTATTATTACATTTATTTACAACTTTGTTTTTTTTTTTTTTTTTTACTTTCATGCCACAACCCTAACAGACATTGATTCAGAAACCCTGTGAATATCTTACATAGTTACTAACTTTCCGAAATGAGTTGCCTGACTTTAGTTTAACTACATTTAAATTGTAAACATCTTCATAGTGGCATCGCCACGACAATCCCCGCAAACAATAGCCTGTAGTGTAGTGTCACAGTTCTAAATGAACTAGAAAAATCAGAAGAGAGAAAGCGAGATGTCACTTAATTAGGCCAATCTTCTTCTTATTTAATCCAGAATGCCATGGTGTCCAGCTGCGTCATTCCTGACAGGCAAAGAATGTTATGGCCTCAGCAGTTTCCTGTCTTCACAAACAGGAGGAGGGCATGATGGAGAGAGAGAGGCAATATATTTCCAATTTGCTATTGAAAACACAGTTTACAGAAATAGATGAGTTTCAAATTAGAGGCAAATAGACAACCTATTTACAGCACGGCATGACAGCGAGCAGATTGCTCATAGTGAGATTTGCCTATCGCCATGGCTGGTTAATATTTCAGAGCTGTTAACCTCGGCTGTGTGCGACGGAATCTGCGAACAGACTCCTATTGTTACAATGTCTACATTTGCAAAATGAAGCTGATTTTTGCATGTACTATTGGAGATGCGGTTCCTAGCGGTCGTCAGATGAGACGCGGTCTGTGGCACTGGTCTCCGAGAGCTTCGGCGGGCTGGAGGTGGGTCGCAGTCGTGTGCACGTTGGAGGCATTTGATTGGCCTGCCAGGAAGTCAGTGGGAAACTCTGATTTTAATTTCCGTGTTACAGCTGTGAGCTGCATGACAAAACTTCACTACCTGCATGCGCTTTGAAAAAGGATGCTTTTCATTTATTATTTTTTAACTTCTAGCCTACTGATATGATCAAAATCATATTTTATTTACCAGTTGTCTCAAACGTCCATGCTCAACGGAACTGTTTAGAGCCTTGAGACAATAAATAATTTAAACGTTTTTGGTTACACTTTACAATGAAGAATCGTTTTACAACATAGGTTGATGCTAAATTAACATAAACTATGTTTTTAGCGTTTCAGAATCTGTACATTGCGATATTTATAAAACAAATATTATATTCATGGACTATTTTCTCTGAATTCAACACTGAAATGTTGTGATCCACAGTAATCAACACTGAAAAAAAATGGAGAAGGATTTACTTGAAAAAACTATGCAATTTTTTTCACTAAGAAAATACTAGTATATTTATTTGCCAAGTAAAAACCCACTGTAAAAAAATATATTTTCAAGATTTGTTATCACAACATTGTTCAGATAACTTATTATTTTGAGTTTCTGATGATTAAATCAATCTCCTTCATTGTATTAACTCACTTTTTCCATTTCAATAAACTTAAAATTTTAAGGCAACCAGGTTACTTTAATTTTTTAAGTTAAACCAACAATATTTCTCACCGTGTAAACATTTATCAGTAGCTTTAATTAGAAATCTTTAAGTTAAATTTACTTGGAATATGGAATTAAGTAAACTTTACTTAAGTAAAAGTAACAAAGAAAATAAGTAATTTTAACTTGGCTTGTAAAAGATTGATTTAGTCGAAATTTCCTTTGCCTTACATTTCGCTCTAACAATAATATAGAATTTTATTAGTCATTTTAGTATGTGCTTTACTTAGATCATCATGTCAGATGTTAAGCATCATGTGAATGCAAAGACCTCAATACTTGGTAGACAATACACAATGGCGGTAAAATTTGATGGGTCGTTTTTTCTTTGAATATGTCATTTTGAGCAAAAAATTACTCGAAATATCACAAAATGACAAGTTACTAATACTGACAACAAAAATCAATGATAAAACAGTGTAATTACAGCTGGAGACCAGTGAAAAACGAACCTCATTAATTATTCAAGGTCCAGTGCATGATTGGATCCCCAGTATCAGAAAAGTTGAGTCATTTTTACTTAATTGCATTGAGTTTATATTTACACTTTCATTTCTACTCACTTGACTTAAGTACTGAAATGGAGTTTACTTAGTGTTTTTAATTCTTGCCTGAACTAACTTTTTCATGTACGGTAAAGTACATTATAAAAACAATGATTCTTGATTTTAATTTCATTTTAGTGTATCATCATCCAGGGCTGGAATGAACGGTAGTATCACACGTTTGTAAATCAAATTGAGTCACATTGAAAGTTTACCAGCACCTACAGCTGTGCTTTCACTGGTCTCTCTGGTCTTCAGCTGTCAGTCACGTCAGCACGGCTCTGATGGGCATGTGGAAGCTCCTCGGCACCCCGGCTCATTCCCGTCGCTGGTCCCTATAGACATCACTAATTACTGCAATTACACCGGCAGATAACGCTCATGTGTGCTGATGTCACTTATGATGTGTCCATATGGGACTGTGTTTGAATTCGTACCTTCGCTGTTGCTAATCGGCTGTCATGAACAGTTACGCAAATTTCAAAATTAGGGACAATTTCTAAGGCAATCGTCACTAGCACACATTAGATTACAGATTTCAACAAATCTCTAATATCAAATATTATATATATATATATATATATATATATATATATATATATATATATATATATATATATATATATATTAGTGCTGGGCAACGATTAATTTTTTTAATCGCGATTAATCGCATGAATTTCTTGCGATTAATCGCGATTAATCGCATTGTTACGCGGAAAATTGAATAATGAATTCTAAAGTAATGTATTGCACACTTTTGATTTAAATGTACTGCTATATACATAAAAGTGCAATAACATGTGGTTTCCAAAAACTTTAAACAAATGAGGTGCTTTATACCAGCAGAATTCTCTTTTACACAGTAGCAATAAAATATTTATTGTAAATCTGAACTTAAACATTAATGTAATCAAATCAAATTTTAAAACAAAGCTATTTGGCACAGGGGATTACCTTTTATCTAGTTAAAACGAGTCCAGTTTTCTTTTTCTGAACAGGTATCTTTTATCAGGGAGCAGCAGAAACAGTCAATGTAGTCATAGTCATGCTACAACAGATATAAGTCGACTGACTTCTCTGATAGTAGCTTAGGTTTGGTCATGCCATGGTTTCCCACGTACACTAAGATTAGGCTAGGCTACATTAAACAGAGGTAAAGCCCAATATAATTCTGCATCGAACTTGCGCCGTAGGCTGTGTGTAGCGCGCGTACCCCGACGTGCACCTCTCCAAAAATGTAACAACGCGTCAATACGCGTAGGCTACCTCAAGCGCTGTGATTGCTGGAATCGCTCCCCGGGTTTCACATGCTCCTATAATTGCGCGTCAATGCGGACAATGAGGCAGAAGTATGAATGAAAACCAACGTAAAGGTTCCGGGTGCATTCCTGTGAAACTGTTGCGGTCAAGCTCGCCTCACGCACGCGCCCGCCCGTTGCAGACGTTGAATTTTGTAAACGACGCGCAGCCAGCACAAATCATTGGAAGAGACACTGATCCTCGGTTCGCTGTTTGTGAGTTTCTAGAATCTAAATAGTTATCAGGACATCAACAGAAGGGGATTCACATGGCAGAGCACCCCCGCTAAACTAAACGCCGGCATATCAGGTAAAGTTATGTATAATTTTAATTTAAGTTAAAAATGCTACAGCTGCGTAGCGCACAGAAGCCGTTGGTTTCTTTCCGCACCTGTCATTCACTCGTCTCGCGGAGTGCTGTCTCCCTTTCTATTCACCTGAGAGAACCTGCCAAAGCCTCTCTCCACTGCTTGTTTGGGTGGGTTATTTGCTGGCTGACCAATCACATGGCAGTTGCTTCAATGCATTTAGGGGTGTGGTCCTGGTCAAGACAATCTCCTGAACTCCAAACTGAATGTCAGAATGGGAAAGAAAGGTCCTTTAAGCAATTGTGAGCGTGGCATGGTTGTTGGTGCCAGACGGGCCGGTCTGACTATTTCACAATCTGCTCAGTTACTGGGATTTTCACGCACAACCGTTTCTAGGGTTTACAAAGAATGGTGTGAAAAGGGAAAAACATCCAGTATGCGGCAGTCCTTTTGCGCTAAAATGCCTTGTTGATGCTAGAGGTCAGAGGAGAATGGGCCGACTGATTCAAGCTGATAGAAGAGCAACTTTGACTGAAATAACCACTCGTTACAACCGAGGTATGCAGCAAAGCATTTGTGAAGCCACAAAACGCACAACCTTGAGGCGGATGGGCTACAACAGCAGAAGATCCTACCGGGTACCACTCATCTCCACTACAAATAGGAAAAAGAGGCTACAATTTGCAAGAGCTCACCAAAATTGGACAGTTGAAGACTGGAACAAATGTTTCCTGGTCTGATGAGTCTCGTTTTCTGTTGAGACATTCAGATGGTAGAGTCAGAATTTGGCGTAAATAGAATGGATCCATCATGCCTTGTTACCACTGTGCAGGATGGTGGTGGTGGTGTAATGGTGTGGGGGATGTTTTCTTGGCACACTTTAGGCCCTTTAGTGCCAATTGGGCATCGTTTAAATGCCATAGTCTACCTTAGCATTGTTTCTGGCCATGTCCATCCCTTTATGGCCACCATGGGCTACATCCAGCAGGATCATTTCAAATTGGTTTCTTGAACATGACAATGAGTTCACTGTACTAAAATGGCCCCACAGTCACCAGATCTCAACCCAATAGAGCATCTTTGGGATGTGGTGGAACGGCCTTGGATGTGCATCCCACAAATCTCCATCAACTGCAAGATGCTATCCTATCAATATGGGCCAATATTTCTAACGAAGGCTTTCAGTGCCTTGTTGAATCAATGCCGCAAAGGCGAAAGGGGGTCAAACACTGTACAATTATGGTGTTCCCAATAATCCCTTAGGTGTGTGTATATATATATACGAGTAAGAAACCACCTAGTGTCTTCCCAGAATGCCCCAGAAACCAGCAACACCTTGGCAAAACATCCTAGCATTTTGCCGTCAAGTTTTGCATGTGCATTTTCGTAATGAAAAGTAAAAAGTTGGGTTAGTTTTATCATTTATCAGTGACCCACAGCAGAAGTTGATCATAGATCAGTGTGAATAAACGCCCACGCTACATTTGAAATGTAATGCTTGAAGAAATAAGGTTGATTGATGAGGTGGTTTGGTGGGACTGGGGTGAAGAATTAATTCATTAGCACTGTACAACTTGGCTAATAAATTAACCCTGAGATTTTATTACGTCTCGCACAGAGGGCACAATATCACGAGCACTTTGGAGCGGCTGTTTGTTAAAATGTTCTATTTTATTACAGCCCCTCTAATTTACTGGCGACAAGCCTGCAAGCCACCCAGCTAGTTTGTGTGTGTGTGTATGCGCGCGCGTTTGGATGCACATGCCCAAACTGTGCCGGGTGTTGTTGGAACTTTTCCATGCATCATAATCGTTTGCTAATTCACTATGCTAATTAAGTAATTAATTCTAGAACAGGAGATCAGATGCAGCACAAAACTAAATAAATAAAGAACTAAAGCGCTGTGTGTTACCGCTGGGCTACCGTTTCAGTCAAGCATTAGAAATGCAAACTGTCTGGGATGGAGCACTTGCTTTGCCGAAGGCCAACACCATGATGGGATACACACACACGAACATACACACATACAAATGGAGTTAATGTGTGTTTGAGAGGAAGTATTCTTTTCATTTGATAATTGGTGATGTTGCTAAGGCAAGCATCACAATTGCTTTTGCTCATACATAAGGTTAGGGTGTTTTCAACCCTACATTTTAAAGGAATAGTTCACTCCAAAATAAAAATTATCCCATCGTGTATCCACCCTCAAGCTAGGTATATATGACTTTCTACTTTAAGCCACACAATCGGAGTTAAATAATATCCTGTACTCTAAAAACACATCCATCTATAATAAAAGTAATACATACGCCCTTCGGAAGTGTAGCGATGTGTTTTTGTAAGAAAATAAAATATACATAGTTTAAACTTTATAAACTATAATCACTAGGTGACCTCTGGCCTGACTTTACCGGCCGCTTCACTTCAGACATTTATTAACCCACTGGAGTCGAATGCTTTTATGATGGATGGATTCACTTTTGGGGGCAATTACAGTACAGTATTGTAGTGCCATTACAAATCTGGGATGAGCCAAGATATTATTTCATATTTAACAATGATTTTGTTCTGCGGAAATAAGGAAGTCTACCCATACCAAACATGTCCCAGCGCAGTCTCATCCCAAGACGTCATACAACTGACGCTTTTGACCATACGTCAACATCCGCCATTTTAGGGTACCCTTTAACGTCGGTTAGGTTACGTTATCTATTCCAAACCCTACCCTAAACCTACCCCGTCACCTAACTGACGTTAAAGGTAAAGCGTCAGTTGGATGACGTCCCAGGATTGTCATGTAACTGACGTTAAACGTACAATATGTAATTTTTTTTGGCCACCAGGGGTCACTCATTTCACATAATAACAAAGACGTACTTTGATGACGTCAGGAAAGACCGTGGGCTCACGGGAATTGTTGTCGCTGTCAATGACAACCAGCTCAGCTCATGACATGACATGATCGTTTTTACAAAATATACGGATATACGGCATCTCTCTGTAGATTTAGCTTGTCAAGAAGCTTTAAATGCAACCCCAATGTTTACCTGTGTCATGCTTCTGTCGCCAAACCCTTCTCGGGTCATATCTTTCACCCGTACGTTTGAGCTTTACCGGGCTGTAGCAGCAGAAGGTGCAGGCAAAGGTAATCGTGGTTCATAACTATAATACAGACGGATATAAATATTTATATTACGCTCCTTCAATGAATGACCTATTTTAGAACATTTTTCGGGCACACCGGATTTTATAAGCACGTAAGATACTGCAGTTAAACGTTTGACTGGGTTAGCGTTATGCATCCACTATGTGCTAAAGGCTAAAGGGAATGTAGTGAGAGCTTGCGCCGCAGTTGAGGCGTTTATTTAGTAAGCATGAGCGCGCTAAAGCGGGCACGTACATTCACAACCTGACTCATATGAGTATTCAATGTGCGCGGCTCGCTAACAGCAACAGTTGGCTGATTTGAATGAGACGACCGGAACGGGGAGCGCTATATGCGCGAGCAGCACCGGGGGACAGTGCATCTCGTCTGAGTGAGCGCTGGTGAGCGGGCACGTGATTTACACGCATAAAAATACGTCTTACTTTTTTTTCTTCGTCATTTTCTATGCTTTTTTTGGCGGTAGTCCAGTGTTCCCTTTTGTGTTTGGTGGTTTCGCTGGGTTCCGCAAGGAAGTTAGAGAAAATAGAGGAGTCAAAGGTTATATGACGCCATAGACGGGCGACGAAACGGAAATAAAGAAACGTCCCGTGTCTTCGAATTAAACTATAAATTTCTCCGTATTTGAAAGTTGGTGGAAACTGTCGGGATAATGTAAGTACACATCTAATAGAAATATATAACATAGATACAGTTATTTTTGCTATTTTTAAAGCCGAAAAAGTACAGATTGTGGCTTTAAAGGGTACCCTAAAACGGCGGATGTTGACGTATGGTCAAAAGCGTCAGTTAGTTGACGTCTTGGGATGAGAGTGTGTTACCCTAACCTTACCCATATCCAACCTTAAAGGTATAGCGGAGGATTTTCTTTTTCCGGGTGGGTAGTCTATACTATTGGTCCACCTAAGTGTCAATCATTCTGGTGATATGTTTACGTAAGGCCGTCGTACGTGCTCATCTCTATGTAGTTTTCACTTTCTGGTGTATTATGTCGGAGTTACGGTTTCAGCCATTCTTTTGAAAATGACAGAGGGTCGAAAGAGAAAAAATGTATACGAAGTGTATGATAAGAAGAGAAAGGCCGCGAAGATTCTACTAGACAGGTAAAGTTTGTCATGCTATTTGGAGAAATCCATTTAAAATCACTAGTAAAAGTTAATGCAAGCGACTTAGAAATGCTAGCCCTGGCACAAGTCATGCACCGCATAGACACGGTAAACATCTCAATTTGTCTAAAGTAGCCTTTTGACCAAATGGTAAATGGTATCGCGCTGAAATATTCTAAAACCGTGTGTGCTCATATTCTAAAACCGCGTGTGTTTATTATTACACAAATGCAACAAGCCATATGCATCTATGTATAAAAATAACGTATTAATACCTACGTATTAACAATGAGAGATGTTAGGTTAAGGACCAACGTAATAGCACTGCTCATATGTTGCCATGTAACATAATTGCGATTTGCAAATAGTTTCCTCAGAACGTATTTCGTGTGATACAGGGTTGCACATATCATGTCTTGAGCCCTCGGTCACTCAATCGATCAGTATAATAAGTAAATAAAACACGTACGGGCATTTGACATGTTGTCTTTTTTATGAATGTTTTTGAGTTCGTTTATAATTTGCAACATAATTGTGCAAGGCGTAATAGGCGTTCCCTCTCGGGAGCAAGAGTGTTGTGTTTGTGCATTTGCATTTTTTAAAAAAAAATTGGAGAGGGCGGGTCTTCTCTAAATTTCGGAAAGATCCTCCGCTATACCTTTAATAGCAGCAAATGTTTTTTTTTTTTTTTTTTTTTTGCAATATTGAGTGCATTTTACTTTTTTTTTTTAATGTGTGCATAGTAGTTAAGACACCTAAAATAATTTGTGATCATCTCTTGGGCTCACCAAGGTTACATTGAACAAAAAACAAAGACTTGCACACAATGTAGAAGGGACCCATTAGGAAACAGAATATCATACTGAGACTTGTGGGTGGATGCTTTTGGCTTGGACCAGTGAGCAAACACCCTAACAACCATAAACAAATGAGTAAACACCTTAGAAACCACATAACAATGCTCTGATTGTCATGAAAAAACACCCTATCATCGTGGCAGAGTGTTTAGCATAGGCACATTTTCTTCATAATCCATGTCTGTACAAAATATCAATGTTTCGTATGACTGTGAAATTTTTAACGAATGTTTGTGGATATGGAGGTGTTTCATACTGGCTGCAATAAGAACACATGATCCTTCACACCATAAGTTAAACCACTAGATGGCAGCAGTCAGACTCAGCACTTTAGGAAAGGGTCAAGTCTGAACCTGAAGGACAACTGGCCTGCAGCGTTTACTTCCTGCCCTGCTTATTCATTCATAAATTCATGAATACAGACAGTTTTGTTCAGCCAGGATTCATGAAATTGTTCAAAATAGTCAGTAAAAACTTTAAAAAAAAATAATTTCTACTTTTTATTCATCAATGAAAAAAAATGTATAGACTAATGTTTTCCACCAAAATTCGAAGTAGCATAACTGTTTTCAACATTGATAATCATAAAAAAGGATTCTTGAGCACCAAATCAGAATATTAGAATGATTTTGAAAGGATCATGTGAGACTAAAGACTGCAATGATGCTGAAAATTCAGCTTTGTTCACAGGAATAAATTACATTTGAAAAAACAAATGCGTATAAAAAAACATATCTAACGAGCTAATCCACAAACCCTTGTGCATTTGTTAGATTGTCAAAGATCTTCAGGCTACATCCTGTGCTAAGGTCAGTGAAAGGACTGTGCAATGGTACAATAAGTCTTCGGAGTGTTTGTTTTGTGTGTGTTTGTTTATCTTGACTGTGCTGGGTGGGAGTGTGTAGAAATGGCATCAGTGGAGACCAAGAGGCGAGTATATAACTCGTAAACATCCTCTCTGATCTGATCACAGGGGGATAAGATGCAATAACCACTGCAACTGTTGGCATGTAAACTAGGATTTTCTGCAAATGACGACTTATTGTGGATATATTTGTGTCATGCAATGGCTCCAAAACTATTTCGATTTGTAGAAAATCTTGTGCATCATTTGTTTACAGATGTCACTTTTGATATTTTATTATTTGCTGAGGTGGCACTCAGAAAGTTTTATGTGTGACCTAAGTATACTTTAGAACAATCAAACTTGATGACAAGATGTTTTCAGATGCTTACTGCCTATGCATGCTAACCGTAGTTAAAATTTACATTAAATGTAATCAGCTGAATTTTACAATACTTTTTTCTTACCCGCTTATGTTCTTAAGTATTTTTATATTATCTTTGGTTGCACGTTATTTTAAGGAGTCATTGTTCAAGTGTAAATGTGTATGTATATATGAGTATAGTATAACACTAAAATTATAATGAAGTACGAATGGAGTCAGTAGCCACGTTTCCACTGCCGGGCCAGGGCCGAGCCGTGCTAGTACGTGCCAGGGCCAGTCGCGTTTCCACTGTCACTTCCAGTGCTTGAGCGGGGCTTACTCGGGGCCAACGGCCAGGATTTTTGGCCCGTCAAATACCTTGGGCCAAAGCGTGCCAGCTCGGGCTGGAGGCGTGCTCAAGGTAAACGGCGGAGTTTATCAGTGTTATGGAACGTTATGGTCTGAAGCAAGATGCAGATTTCACTCTTTTATATCGCGCAAAATAATTGCTGCTCGAAATGGAGAATCGCCTGTACTGGTTTTTTGAAGATACCAAAGCTCTTCTGCTCTTTTGGGCAGAAGAAAGGGTATACAACATCACTGTGACGGCATGTGAAGAAACGAGGATGTTATAAAATACATCGATGCTGAACTTTCTAAGCTAAGCATTCAGCGAGAAACGCTTCAAGTTCAGGAAAAAAATTAAAAAGTTGCGGGCGCGGAATTGTACAAGGCGATTAAAACTTAAAATGGACAAAGCGGAGCTCAGAAAAGGAACTTGCCATGGTTCGACTTCATGAACTGTGCAGGGTCACCGTCCCTCTGTTAGTGGCGACTCGCGAGACAATGGGCTCTATGCACGGTGGTATTTCCTGTGAAGGTGTAAGGATGCTTGATAACTTCCGCCGACCGTAGAGTCCAATGAGAATTTATGTTGAATTTTATACTCCATGGATATACTTTGAAATGTGCTGGGGACAGAGACGCATTCGGAAGGGCATTTTCAAAAGTGATGGGTACAATAACGCATTCATTCTTTTTTTATCTTTCGAGTAGGTCATGTTTTGAAAGACGATGTCCTGTCCTGTAGCTTCCTGATGTACATAAATAAAAATGAGCACAATGTTCGAGTAGGGAGTATATAGAGTATTTATGCCCTTTATTGGATGCGTATGGTGATGGTCCAGGGGTAGTATTTTTGCCTAGCGTGTCAGGACTCGGGAGGTTCGAGGTTCTAATCCGCACTCGTATAGTTTTTATCAGTGGTTGAAATGATATAATGTTGTGGTTGTATATGTTTTGATGAGGGAAAAAAATATACGAGAGCGGATTAGAACCCATAAGGAACTAGTCCCTAGGGACACGTTTGTGTGCATTTCGATTTGTGATTTCACCGGAGCGAATCTCCGCAACGGATTGAAGCGCGTTTTCGAGAGAAGACAACACATTTCAGTGTTAGATCACCTGTTATTTAACAAACAAATGAAACGAATGCTGGTAACTGGATATGTTTTATTTGTATTGGTACATCTGTGCCACGAGATGTTTCAAAAGTGGTGGGGACAAAATCGACCCTGGCAAAAAGTGGTGGGGACATGTCCCACCCGCCCCCCCCCCCATAAATGACGCCTATGCCTCGTTGTGTTTATGCTTCTTTTTAAAATTATATTAAATAAACATAACTATTTATAAAATTACATCTAACTGTATGAAAGTGTCGTTTCAAAGAAGGGTGGACAGTACATTTTGAAGACTCGGTTTTCCTCGGTTTTCCTCTGCTTTAATCTCTCAAACCGGAAACTGACGAGCATCCTTTCGTCAAATACGGAACTTATGCGTGCATATAGCCCATCGGGACACTATAGCAGCCACGGCCGGTGAGTTAATATACATACTATCTTCCTAACTTAAAAAATAAATAAATTCATAATACCTGCTGAAGTGGGTTGGGTTGTATGTCATTTGATCCAGAAAGGCATGTTAGGGGCGGGGTTTAGGGCAGCTACTGACCCAGCAGTGCAAGCCCGGTGCTTGAGGCCCGAGGCCACTGGCCCGGCCCTAGCCCGGCAGTGGAAACGCGGCTAGTGGAGTCATGATTTTTTGGGCAGATCTAAAACGGGGTTCGATGACGCACTGGAGCCCCTGAGCTCTTGGACACGCCCCTACTTGATGACGCACTGGGGCCACTGGGGCTCCCCTAACAATATAGCACATTCGCATCAGTTCGCCGCTCAATCTCGAGTTACTGTCAGTACTGTTAGTTATTACAGCCTACAGTTTGCTCGCTATTATGCCTTCGACACGGTATGCGTAGGCTACTTCCTGGATGCGATCATATACAAAACAAATCGCTGTCTTTATTGAAATTTCCTAAAAACGATCACATCAAGAAGAGGTGGATTAATTTTGTGTAGAGCCAACCTTGATGAAGAGCTGGGGAGGATCATCGGCAACACCCGCCTATGTAGTGATCATTTTTAACATGGGATAGTTTGATAAACTTTTGACATCTGGGATTCACTTAAAATCCACTGTTACTGGTGAATATGGCCGGGCCGACTATCTCCCACCTCGGCCTTCATCCTCCCGTTCCGAGAGCAGTTTCACCTAATATCACCGTCGGCAGCTTTCCCACAAGTGGGCGTGGTTTCAGCGCAGCCAGCGGACACGCCCCCAGTGTTTGAGAGCAGACAATACTGATCAGTTTTTCAAGATTTTAATAGCTTATTTTATGTACTTGATGGCTTTTTTATCTTTCAAATTTGGCTGGGTGGCTAATAACACAGTTTTCAGTGGTGTGACAAACTCAGAACACATACTTAATGTTGACTTTACAGGGATTTTAACATCGACATATCCATTACCATGCTAACCTCTTAAGAGTTGTCATGACAGAAACACAATTAAGCACTCTTCTTTTTAACAAGGGTATGGTACACTGTGGGATTCACGTTTAATTCATTACCTACACTAAGAGCTAGCAGGAGCCAGCGATGATTGTTCTTTTTTTAACAACTGTTGTCTTACACTTTTCAGCCAGTAAAAAAATGTCTATTTGCATTGCAGCTTTCATATCTCCATTTGTCCAGTTTATTCCTGTTTTTTTTCTATCTGCCTGTCCCAGAAGCAGCACCATTAAAGGTTATTTATCACATTTACCGTTTCCATGCAGTGTTCTTGTGTGAGCTCTGTAACTGATGCGCCAGGTCTCACTGGCTCGGAGATAAACTCTGGTGTTTGTGCGAGTGGTAATGTACTCTCATTTAAATCTTATCTTGCTGCCAGACACAAATTTCTCTCAGTGGTGTTTTTTTACGCAGTCCCATACGGTTCAGTTCTTGAATCATTACCGTTGTATATTCCACTGTATACTATATGTCAGTAAATAAATCCCAGTATTCACATTTCCCTCTAGTAAATTGTTCCGCTGAAATAAAACCCCTCAAGATAAATGCATGCTCATCCTCAGACATAGCAGGCTCTTGTTTCTCTCTTTTTTTCTTCAGAGAGTTGGAGGTGTACGGAACCGTCTTGATCTCTCTTGATAAGTCTCAGAAAACAGTGCCATTTGTGTGCTATATCTGTCCCAATGACTTAATATTAATCTCATTACATGATGCACAATTGGTGTTTGTTCAATTTACTCAATTTCATTATGTTCGCTCCACTTACATTTATATAAAAAAAGTGTTTCCATCTGGAACTAAACAGTGGATTTAGTTCCTAGCATGATTTACATGGAATTGCATTAGGAGAGAGGACCAGATTTACTAAACAGGGCAAATTAGCATATGAACACCGTCCCATAAAAGCACCAATGGGAGTGGAAAGTTCTGCGCATGATCTACGGACAACATGCAAATTGAAGAATTTTGGGTGTTAATGGCGCAAATAGCCGTGCACTGACTAGCGCAAACATTCGTAAATCACCTAGCATGATTCATTTAAACAATGTCGTTCCATAAATGTTGCGTCTGAAAGGGAAACTCCTACAAATGCATATACAATAAGGTCAGCCGCAAAAAGACCTGTGTCCACACATTTTCAGCGCTACTTTTTCAATGCATGCCTTTAGTAAATCCTGACCGTATTTGTTTTTAGTGCCAAAAGAAAGTTTGCGCTGGAACAAGCTTTTAATAAATCTGCTCCTAAATGTTCAAATGTGTTTAATGTGTTTCTATAGCATCGAAGTTTCCACTTTTTGTTATAATACGGAGCCTGACATGGTAATGGAAGACACATTAGTTACATGCTAATATGTTGTGCATTCCCTTGAGAAACTTTGCATTCACAAACGGAGCCCATAAGGGATGTGGGCTGGATTTCCTGAAACCTTCTTGACGCTGCGTTGTTCTTAAGTAATACACTAAGCTGTACCTTATTGTTAATACGTGTTTACCAAAACGTTTTTAGTTAAATATACCTTCTTTAAGTCATATGTTTGGAACGTTGGTCTGCAGCATTGTTAGCTACACCTTATCACTGTTGACAGAAGTTGTAATACACCCAGAGTTCAATTAGGCTAATTCAAGTGTTTTCATCCAAAGAATAGCATTGTAATTACACTGATTGTTGTTAGATTTTTAATTATATTATCCAAAGGTACACCAGCTGGAAAACCATTAGGCAGTAAAGGCTTAGGAGTCTATTTAAAAGGAATGATTGTGTTGGGGAGTTCGCTGAAACTATAGCAGAGACACAGCGAATATATACGGACAGTAATTGTTTCTCATGGGGTCGTACAGTATTTTCAATTTTCATTTATAGGGGTTATTTGATTGATGTCTGAACCCAGAATGTCAGTGTATGTGTGGTAATTTAATTGCCGTCCAAATCCACATCACTAAGTTTACAAGAAGAGACTTCAAACTAAATCCTTTTCGATCACTGCCGAGCACCGTACGTACGATGTACACTTGTATTACTGAAATGCTTAAAAGTATTTACAGGAACAATATTTCATCCTAGCTCCACCTCTCCAAACCAACAAAAAAAGATGTGAGACAAAATTATGTTAATGCTCATTTGCTCTTTCGCAAATGTTTGCGTTCACCTGAAAAACTTTGCATTCGCTCTCACAAATTTTGAATTCTTTGAAAGCAAACACCAAAGATTTTTTTGAGCGAATGCAAATTTTCTCGGGACAATGCAATGGTCATTGCGCTGGTCATGCGTGGGATGCGTGGGATGCTGGCCAATAGTGAGCGTACGTTCTGACGAAGAACCCAGAAGACGAAATCCAAGTGAAGACGAACATTTGGTATGTTCAGTAGTGTATAGTGTAAATGCAAAAAAGATGATGTAAGTAGGTCCTCAAAAAAATCGGATATAGTCAGAAAATCGTATTTGGGCATCAAGACCTGCAGTGTAAATGCAGCCAAAGTGTCAGACACTTTTTTTTGGAAGCTAAGCTAGCAGGCTCTTGTTCTGTGGAGAAAGATGAGTAGTAGCGGTTACCATCCTCTTTTTCCGGGACACGTCTGGCCAACGATGTCCAGGATTCAGTTTTTGCTTTCTGCAGTCGCTGTTCATTGTTTACATGCACAGCTTTTGTTTCAATCTAACTGAATTCATTCCGATTGGTGAATCTGAATGTAGTGTTTACATGAACGCTAAACAGGTGATCGGTTGATGTGTGTTTTAACATTGCTAAGAAAATTCCCGCTCCTCTGTGAGAGATACGAGACCGTTAACTTAAGTCTCACAGGTGTCGCTCATCGGTAATCGCGCCACCGGCCTCGTTCCGTTCTCCCGCGGCCCTCACTTGTCCCGCTCGCCACAGTAAACATGATAAATGGCGACTGTAGAACGCTAATGCCGAATTCCACACATTTTGGGCGACCTCAAAACACATTTCCGGGAAGACTCAAAACGGAGACTCACTAGTAGCCTAGACTTGTTGTTTAACTACTGCACTCTGTTACCAGTAGGTGTGGCCAACTAAGGCAGCAAATCAAGTGCATTCTGGGAGTTGTTGTCTTTCAACCACATAAGCCAAACATACATTTTCTGATTTTCCTCAGTCTAAAAAGCTCCAAATTCAAAAATAATTTCTCATTTCTTCTACATAAATGACCCGTTTTAAATACACATCCATCTTTCCAGAGGTGAAGAATCCATTTAAGGCCATGAAGTATTGAGAAAGCTCTCAGATTTCATCAAAAATATCTTAATTTGTGTTCCAAAGCTGAACGGAAGTCTTACAGGGTTGGACCAACATGAGGGTGCGTAATTACTGACAGAATTTTAATTTTTGGGTAAAGCATCCCTTTAAACCTTGTCTGTGAAACCGGGGGCTAATAACATATATGAATCATTCATCTTGCATTGCAAATGATCACCATGACATGTCATTGAAATAGACTTAAAATAAACTGCTCTGGCTCACATCACTGGGTGGGATTTCCAGGAACTTGTGGAGAAGCCTGAGAAAACGGAGAAGCTTACTGTACATGAGTACATCTATTCATATTTTCACATAGTTAAGTAAACTACTAATTAGTCTTCTTGCCATAACATTAATCTTTGGGGATAATCTGGGTGTTCTGTGGGAAAATTGTATGAATAAAACCAGTTTATCCGGGAAATGTTGCATAGTATGACCCAAATTGAATTTCACTGAATAACTTTAAGTTGTATACTTTGAAAATCTATACCATTGATGTATTTTAAGATGAAGTTGTCTTATGTGGGGCTGGGTATTTGCATTATAAAGAGAACACACAATTACCAGTAAAATACCATGTGATTATCATGTGAAAGCATAGGTTTTATATATAAATTTGCCATGTGATCATTTAATACATGGCATGTCACAAACCAATATTATTTTAGGAATCATGGAGTGAAGCCATACTGTGCTGTGTTTTTACTCTTTAATACAAAAATGTTTGCTCTCTAATCAAAAAGTGTACATATCAAGAAATGAAATGGGATGATTAGAAATCATAAAACCGCCCTAGGTTTTAAATTATTTCCAACAATCATAAATATGTGATTGCAGCCTTGCAAAGTTTCTATAGTTATCAACCCTATAACACTACATTATTCCATGTTTGGAATTCATTTAAACAAACAATATATATATATATATATATATATATATATATATATATATATTCTAGTAGCATAACTTAATAAAAAAAGAGCAAAATGGCTGTAAAGCAGCAAATAGGCAACAAAAACTGTAAAATATGATTTTTTCCTCGTAATGGTAACGTTTTAGATTAAAGCCAGGAAACTACTGAGTAATTAAGATAAATTTACAGAGTGCCTTTCGGTAATTATAGATATCGGCTTGATTTCAAGTTCATTTCTGTAAAAAAAAATCTAATTTGATAAATGGAATGGATGTCTAGAGCCAAAACAAAGTCGCAGGCTCTCAGACATCTATCAAGAGAAAGTGTGTCTTCTGAAACCACACATGCATCAACCCGAAGGATGAAGGACACACTCAACTGAGACTTTGTTCATACCAAGAGCTTCTGATTGAGGTGTGTTAAGTCAATCACGGTCTATGCCTTGAGTCCTGGGATGCGTTTCCCAAAAGCATTGTAAACCTAAGTTGATCATATAGACCATTAATTGTTCCATGATCAACTTAGGCTTACAATGCTTTTGGGAAACGCAGCCAAGCCCAAGCCAATGAATCGCAACTGTAATTTCCATCAGTGTTCCAATTTCTCTATTTTGATGAAAACTGTGAGGAAATGGATCCTCTCTGAGGAGAGAAATGCATCAAAAGTTGAAAAAAATGACATTCTCTGAAGTTAGGTTCACCACTGTTACTTTCGTTGTCAACATTTTTTATTTTATTACGAACAGGTCCAGCCTTTCAGGTGTTTGACAAATGAATATGTTGTTTAAATGTTGTTAGGGCTTTCTGGAGTGGAGAAGAGAGATCTGGCATTGGTAAAGTGCTCAGCATGTAGACGTGTAAAGTAATTAGATTTCCACATGGCTTTCTTCTTCACAGATAGCCATGTGCCTGTCCTGCAGCCATCCCAGCAGCCAAAGTGCCCGTGATTTAATATAAAGACTGGACATTTATCTGAAGCCTGTTCACAACAACATTTCCAATGCTTCCATATTTTTATCTTAAACAAATTTGTGTCTGCCTGACGGAAAAACAAACACACTGGCTATAAAGTATGGCGATACTGTATAAGATGTGTCCAGCATTGAAAAGGCATGCTCAGATGATACGTTAATAATGGCCTTCTTTAGGCCACTCTCTCACTGATACCTTAGGATTGTGTTAATGAGTTATGAGTTAACTGCGCGAAATGAAATTGATCATCTTGCACAAAAAATACAAAGGACAACCTTTTGTGTCAGGTTGTTATGTTGTAATGCTAAATTTCATGGAAAAATTGTGTGTGTTTTATGAACCACTGGAATGCCTGTGAGATCCACCAATCAGAGAGTTTCCCAAAATCTCAATTGGATAAAATGATATGAAAATTCTGTCAATCAACATCACTATAGCATTGTATCAGCGATGCTAAGAAATCCAGGCATGAAAAACATGTGTAATACCTCCCTGGCCACGTTTCCAATAGCTTGATGAGAGTTATGGTGTGTTCACACTGAATGCAAATTTAATCGTTTGCGCGAGTAGATTACATACAAAGACGCGAATAGACGCATCATTCGCGTCGGGCGTTGCGAATGATGCGAATTGGGCGACGCGTTTTGCCGCGAACGTCTTCCACGCAAGTTGAAAAATTTGAATTCGAGCGTAAGATTCACATGGTTCTTTGTTGAGCCAGCCAATCAACGAAGAGCTAATCGATATTTTCTGTAATGTATTCAAAATAGGCTACATTTATGTGCCTTTACAATAAATGGATTTTAAATAGATGTTGCTACTATATATATTTCACATTGTATATTGAGCAGCTACAGATCCAAACTTCATTCAGAAAAACTTCCACAACAAGTACAGAGCAGCAATATCTTTTATTTTAGACATGATGGAAACTTATGTCAGAAAGATATTGTGTTGTTGTTGTTTTTTAATTAGCGAGTGACGTGGACGCATGAATGAGTTCAAAATGTTTGCGTATTTGACGCTCTATTCACGCTCGGTTGTCAACACACCATAAGGGTTGATTTCTAGTCTGGCAGTTATAGGGTTGCTTAAAAATCTGCAAAGAGTAGATGCAAACAATCTCTCTGGTGTTTGACCTTTGACCCTGTTTCAGCTCACTGATGTTCTCTGCTGAGCTTCACTGACTGTGTAATGTCTGAGGGAGGGTGTTGATCAGGAGAGCAGGAGTCCTCCCCTGGTGTCCTCTCACTGCTTGTCCTTGGATGACACTTCCTTAGTGTTTGTATGTGGTTAATTACGGAAAAGTGAGCCGAGGCGATCTGTTGTGTCTGGAAAGGGAGGGGGTGATAATATTTACTTGAGTGGACTGCTTGAGATTCATTAAATGTGCCACCAAACACCCTCTCACCATTATTTTGCCACGCCAACCTTAAATAGGAATATGCAAGCTATTGGTACAGTATGTTCAAGGATAAACCTCAGTTCAAAGAATTAGCAGGGTTATTAACAGAAGGCACTGTAAATATAATATTGGCCATCCATTGACAAAACAAAAAACATACAATATGAACTAAGTAGCCAACATTACTAAAAAAATCTATTCTATAGGGGTTAAATGGATTGTAGTTGATCCAAAGTCCTGACACTCAGCCGCCATCTTGGCTACACCTTCTGGCAGCTATTTCGGATTAACAAGACCAGGCTCCTATCTAAATGAATGGGCAGAGAGTCAGAACTGCACTTTCACTTGTCACATAAAAACTGCATGTATAGAAACAGCAGTAAAATATGATTAAAATTGCTGAAAAAGTTTGATAACTTTGCCCCAAAATAAGGTTTAAAACGCCCTTTCCCCCCACATGTTATACTTTTACTACACATGCACAAGGGTTCCCGTCTCCATTGTCCAAAACATCAACTGTGCGCATGTGTCGGTGGAACCAGAAGATAGGCTTACATGTTTCCCGGCTTGACTGTTAAAAGCAGGCGATTGGCTTTCCAGTAGGAGGGGCCGGACATGTGTATATAACCATATCCATATAAAGGCTAGGACTCACGGGGGAGTCTTTATCGTCATCACCAGCGGCCATCTTGTCACAGGCAGGCTTTCTGGTGGGCTCTGTGGTATCTGATGTAGGCTACACGAACACAAATACTCTTGTCTTGTTGAAATCTTGACAGCTTTACAAATGGTTTGGTTTCTGACAAACATTATCAACATGATTATTTATTTATACACTTATTATTCATAGTGCAGTGCCATAACTACATCTCTGGTGTTTATAACAAACCAAACGTTTGAAAATCGGTAGAATATTGAGCAAGTTACGGTTATTTAAAGGGCACCTATTGTGCCCATTTTTACAAGATGTTATATTGGTCTTGGGTGTCCCCAGAATGTATTTGTTAAGTTTCAGCTCAAAATACCCCATAGTTATTATAACCATTTGAAAATGTCATTTTGTGGCCTGTTTAAAAATTAGCTATTTTGGGTGTATACCACCTTAAATGCAAATGAGCTGCATATCCTAGGACATTTACACACAAACTTGTCAAAAATACCAGAGAAAGAAAGAAATCGGATGTATAATAAGCATTAACTAGGAGTTTATTGTCGTAGTTAATATTTATTTAATAGTGAGAATTGGACCTCAGTCTAAAGTGCGACAAAAATTTTATTCACAATATTATATGTAAGTTAATCAGTAAACTTCTCAAAATCATCAATCCTGTAAGAGAGTGCGGTCATGTTCTGACCCTCACTGTTTAATTGGCGTTGCACTGTGCGGTTCTGTGAGATTTCCTGACTAACCGTTCCCATTGTCTCCTTTCAGCGGGGCTTCATAGACCCTCCTACAAACAGGAAATGGGATAACATCCTTCTCCATTCTTGAGAAAGGCAGCACAGAACAGAACAATTTATTTAACAGAATATCCGCTGTCCACAAATGTAATGTTTGGATACTTATGCATCTCTCTAACTTTTGTAGAAGGTCACCATCACCAAAGACACCAATCCTTAACCATAACAACATTGAAAGAATGTACTAGAATGACAATGGAAGTGTTGTCAACAGGACATGGGACAGAAATAGTTAGTCTTAAAAGCTACTCTTGAAAGTTTTCGTTTGGCAAAATCCCAAGTGTCCTCATAGAGTCAAGACATATCTCATGTTCATGTTCATTTCAACATGACATCACAACTTTTGCGTAAACATACACGCCACTTTCGAGTCAAGTGGCGTGTTATCTCTATGCATTTTGAGCTATCCGCGTGTATGCGTGTATGTCTACGCCATTAACGTTCGCGTCATTCCGCGTGTCTGTACACGCGCGTCAAATGTCCAGTCATAAATGCCATTAACCCCAGTGACGGTTAAGTTTAGGGACAGGGTTGAGGTAAGTCATATATTTATATAACGTTAAGTCAACGGCGTTCATAAACACGCTGAAAAGCGATTATGCGTCTTGATGCGTCCAAAAATGCAAATACAAATTGGCGTGTCATACACACACTACTTCATGAGATCAGTCTGGTGTTTATTTCATATGCAATTATATATTTTCAGTTACTTCAGTTACAAACATTGCTCAATATCAGTTTGAACATCGAAGGCACAATGTCTTTTTCAAAATAGATATTGTTTCCTAACTGTTAATCAGCTAATCAAGGTCTTCAGGATTACCATAAACCTCTAGGCAAGTGTGTTGGAGCTGGTTTTCCCTCACATTTTCAAACAACTGTCCATTAGCTGTATGGATGGATGAACTGATTGATGGGATTGTTGTTCTCCTGCTAACCAAATGTATATTCCAACGTGTGTAAGATAACTGTTTGTTCAGTCATTCTTTGAATGACTATTTTACCTCTTCTCAGTGACATGTGAATAAGTTGTTTTTCTTTCTAGTCAGGCTTATCACACTCTGCCCATAGTGAAAAAAAAATGGAGATACATGTTCCCTCTGATCGACTGTATACCGATTGGATTCTGTTGACTCAGCTGTGAAGTAAACTTGGCCCAGAGTTGGAAATGTTTTCAGTTAAAAAATGATGTTGTGTAAAGCGTGTACTATTTTTTGCACTTTAGTTTTGTTCATTTGAGTAGGCATATACACACCTTTATTCTGGTTTACTGTCAATATGCTAATGTTTCATATCTACATCACTACGAAATGGCCAATGACTCGTTTCAAAAACAATTCATTTCATAGACTCAGTCGACTCTCACTTTTGAAAGACAATAACTTTATATATACGGTGCACTTTCAGATATAAAACTTTGCAGGATGTTTTCATTCACTTAGAACTTTATTACATACTACATGAACAATCATTTTCAAAAATCCATGATTAATGTGTCACAGACACTTATTTATTTGAATTCCATTTAATTTTAATCTAACTTTCAAATTGTGTCAGTTAACTGATGATGACTGGTTAACAACAGGTGGTTCAGTTCAGCAAGTCAACATAACATTTTAAGATTGACGTCCAAAATCTTTAGTGTGTTTGTGAAAACAGCCAAACTGGTGTCGTTCTGTGCCATCCAACTGGGGTCCAGTTCATTTTGATTAATAAAATTATTATTCGTTGTATAAAGTAGTGACTTGAAATCGTTACCTTGAAGAGCTATTTTCTGTCATAAAAACTAAAGCATAACCAAGCAGAGACAGTATCAATGAAGAGAGAAAAATAATAATGAAGACAGACACACACACAGTTCCATTGGAGGGTATACGAGTCCCCTCTTGTATAGGTAGACATCGTTACATAAGTCCCCCGTTGGCCAGTGTAGAACGATACCCCTGTGTTAGTTATATAGACAGGTGTGTGTGTGTCGGCAATGGCACATAACAATGGCAAGTAAATTGTTAGGGACTGCTATAACCAAGCATAGACAGTATCTATGAAGAGAGAGCGTTAAATAAGAAAAAAATAATATTATGAATGATAAGAGGCATCTTCTCGCCTCTGCTTACAAACTGTTGCCGCCAGGTCATCTGTATTTTTTACCCCGGTGTATGAAAAACAGATTAAAATGCTCTTTACTCAAAACATTTTTTTTACATTTTTTATAACTAATGGTTTGATCATTTTTTTAAAATTGTATATTGTATGTTTATCTAAGCATATTGTGATCTCTGATGCCTGTGTTAACACACATACAATGTAACTATATATATATCGTCGCTGTCCGATGAAAACCACGTATGTCCAAAACGGTTACTTTTCAGGAAGTGAAAAAAACATGTTATTTCAAAAACAGCTGAACGCAGCTTTGTCATGCTTGGCACAACATCTTTAAATGTAACCATATTCTTGCCAGTGTCATAATATAATCCATATTTGACCCAAAATCGAGTTTAAATGGACATACGTGCATATTGTATAGTAACGGTGGTCGATACGCGTTCTTCCGATCATTAATTAGAATGACAAAATCGCGTTTCATATTGACAGATGAATAGGCTACGCTCAGTTTATTAAATGTCTCTTGCAAACTATGAAGAGACAATGAATCAATACACTGACATGGCGATGCTAGACTGATACTTTATTTACACAATCTTACCGTAATTTTGTCGGATATGAACATTTTATTACAGATATGAGCTGAATTTTATCATCAGCTAATTTCAAAATCAAAGACATACATCAATAAGAGCTCGGCAACAGCCTGCCCTGGTAAGATCACTTCGTTTCTTTACTTGAAGATGATTGTGTGTGTGAGATGATTGTGTGATTGTGAAGATGATTGCGTCTGTGACTTACTTTCAGTTTCGCTCAGCTGCTCATCTCCGGTGATGCGTGTCGCAGTAGCGCCGTCATATCTGACTATAACGTGTCATATAGCCTATATAACACGCTCTCACTCGTTTATTTTTTTTAGCATTTTTGGGAAAAGTAAAATATAGGCCTACATATGTGGTTTCAACAACCAGATTGCGTTTACTAGTAAAGATTCGAACACAATGCGAGCCAGACTACCTCCAGATGGTCAGGCAGATCCGATCACAGTTCGATCATAACGTATTTATACCTTGCATTAACATGCCTTTTTTATTATCCGGATAACTTATCTGGATACAGATCGCATTTTAATACCAGGTGTAGGGGTCTCAGAGACGAGACCGGCGAGAAACTTCACGAGACCGGCGAGATGCCTCCACAGGGCGGGGAGATACTATACTGTCTATGGGAGATACGCTGCGTGATGGACAGCTTTGACAGCAAATGGAAATACGTGGAAATCAGATGACATGATTTCACAACTTTTCATTGGTCATTTAGATAATGTGACGCATGCTGTACACGGAAATGAACCTGGACATTCTATCCGTAAAAAAATCTCAAAATCGCCAAAAATGGACATACGTGGTTTTCATCGGACAGCGACTATATATATATATATATATATATATATATTACAAAATGAAGACAGACTTCACTGCCAGTTTCCCTCTCTGTTCACACACACACAGTTCCATTGCCAGCTATGAAAGTCCACTGTTAGATAGGGAAACATCGTTTTAGTCCACTGTTAGATAGGGAAACATCGTTTTAGTCCACTGTTAGATAGGTAGGGATCGTTTAAGTCCACTGTTAGATAGGTAGGGATCGTTTAAGTCCACTGTTAGATAGGTAGGCATCGTTCAGAGTTGCAGGTCCTATATTGGCATGTTCAATTTTGTTGTTGTTGCATATTTGAAGTTAAGTAATGCACATACTATAAATGACTATTGAAATTGAAGATTATTGTTTTAGTGAAATGTAATACAAAGGCAATGGAAATCGATAATAATCAACTTTTTACTAGCCGAGTTAAAATTACTTATTTTTTGTAAAGTTTACTTAATTCCATATTCCAAGTATATTTAACTTAAATATTTCTAATTAAAGCTACTGATAAATATGTTTAGGTTTTCACTTGGCAAATCTTTGTAAATTTACTAGCATTTTCTGAGTGAGATAGTTTAGCAAGGTTTTTCCAAGTAAATCCTACTCCAAATGTTTTACAGTGTAGAGAGATTGCCAGGATCCAAACACCACGTCCCGCACATGTAACAGGTCATACAGACAAGAGAGCACACGGCTCAAGAACGCTCAAAGCCACGCACACACAGTGTCAGCTTTGTCACAAAACCAAGAAATAAACTAGACAGAAGTGACAGATCCCTGACACGACTTGCCCATGTACGACTCCATAGAAGTATCAAGTCATAGGGCAAGAGCATCAAGTATAATAGTGTAGATTAAAAAAATCCTTATTTTCTCATATTTAGCTTTGCCACAACAAATTACACAAGAAATTAGAGATATTTAGTTATGTTTGTCATGGCACAACATGAAACACAATGCTAAACACAGTGAAATTACATTCTAAATTGTCATATCAATCATTTTTCAGTTCAGTGAACCACAAGGATTATCTATAAATATATGCATGAATTATAAAACCTCAACATCCATCATACCAAATGAATATGATTCATTTGAAAAGGACTAGAGAAAGTAGTGGTTCAGAATCATTTCCCTTCTTTATAGTGTCTTTCCCACCATTTCCCCAATCTCCATTTCCTGTTTGGGACGATAATTTTGTGTTTTTTTGACATTCGGGAGACTGTCTCTGGCAAATTGAAGCGTGTTAGAGACATTTATTTTAATCTAAGGTCAGCAATTACCATAAACTATCAGACTGCTTTCCGCCTGTCCCACAGACTGTTTCCAAATAGTGACCCTAAAGTGTGCAACAAATGGCAAAAGTAGGGAATGTTTGATGAGATATATTTCAAATGTCACTGTTTTTCAACCCTCACTGATTATTAGGAAGGCCACACAAACACACAATCCTTTTCTTTGAAGATCTGTGGACCTGGGATTTGGTCTCTAATTGCCTTTCATGTTGGTTTAAGGGTCGTAACACTTGGCTTGTTATAAACCATCCGAAGCAAACACATCACTATCATAGTCACACAACCCAATAAAACATGCCAGTTACTATCCATTACATATAAAAAGTCAGGCAGCGACAGCTAAGCTAACAACTTCTTGCGTTCCCCTTGTGAAAGTGGCTGCAAATATTTTCTAAACCATGGTGGCTGAAAAGGACAGAGCAAAAAGCATGTGTCATTAACTATGGAAGATTTCCAAAGGTTACTGCCACTAAACAGAAAGTTTTCATAATGTGATATCCCATCTACAATTTCCTATTTCAATGGGAAAGTATAAGATGGCGCTCCAGCATTTTAGAATGATCAATTCAACATTTGAGATGATGGGCAATGAAATTGGTCCACTGGTGAGTCATCAAGCCGATCCTGATCACATGATCTGTTGAGGCAAAATCAAAACACTGTTTTTGTTGCACATAGGGGATTTGTCTGAATCAAGAAATCACACAACTCTTTAGCTACAGTAAAATGGTTGCAAATTTAGCCTAAATTAGACTATTACACTGGGATCATCCAGCTTTGGACCACATTCTGATGAACATGTTATTTCTCATGAATAAAGGATAATACATGTTTTTAAATCATTGTTCTTATAACAACTTTAGTTGCAGGGTTGAACTTGACAAATTCAATGTACTGTACATCAAAACAGAGGAAAAGTTAAATGCAATATGAGTGCATACTTCTCTGCCCACAATGCTGTAGAATAGATAATGTCCAAATGAGGTAATGCATATTTCACGATTTTATGTTTGTTATGTGGGCCTTTATTTATTAAATTTATATCGGTACACCTATTGAAGTCCATTGCTGAGATGTGCAACTGCCTTGTAAGTAGAAATGACGGTGGAAATTAGTGGAGAGTGTTGAACAATCAAAAAAAAAGTTGGTAACACTTTATTTTACGGTGTCCGTGATACAGAGTAATTACTTAATTAATTACTTAGACGTTGTAAAAACATGTAACAAAATGTAATTAACATGTAACTAAGTTACGGAACAGCCTGTACTTACAGATTGTAATTACACTCATGTAATAGGCAGCTACTGTTACACATGTGTAACAGGCCGAGTCGGTTACATACGTGTAATTATATAAAAAGGTATGTTGTTCTACTCAATGAAACAACAAGTATTTAAATATGTTACTAAGGTGGGGAAAAAAACCTGCAGTTCCACATGGTCATTTTGTACCTTTTAAAATAGTGTATCAAGATTGTACCTAAGTGTTCTTCATGTGTATAAGGTATGTAAATACACATGAGGTACACTTCAGTACAATCTGGATTCACTTTATTTTACGTAGCTTATTCCTGTGTAATATTATGTAATTGCAATGTAATTAGGAAGCAACCGCATACATTTATGCTGTGAACGAGGAAGTTAAGCCTAATTCAAACTAAAGTACATATGGATAAGGTATGTAGTTACACATGAAGTACACTTAAGTACAATCTTGATACACTTTATTTTACGTAGCTTATCCCTGTGTATTTGCAATGTAATTAGGGAGCTACCGCATGCATTTCTGCTGTGAATGAGGGGATAAGGTATGTAGTTACACATGAAGTACACTTAAGTACAATCTTGATACACTTTATTTTAAGTAGCTTATCCCTGTGTAATTGCAATGTAATTAGGGAGCTACCGCATGCATTTATGCTGTGAATGAGGGAGTTAGGTCTAATTCAAACTAAAGTATATATGGATAAGGTTTGTAGATACACATGTAGTACACTTAAGTACAATCTTGATACACTTTATTTTACGTAGCTTATCCCTGTGTAATATTATGTAAATTGAATGTAATTAAGAAGCTACTGCATATATTTAAGCTGTGGACTAGTAGGTTAATTCAGATGGAGAAGGTATGAAGATACTCGTGAAGTGCACTTAAGTATGTGATATACTTTATTTTAGAAGGTACAAAATGACCATGTGTAACTCCAGGCTTTTTAACTTAGTAACATATTAAGTAGGCCTACTTGTTACATTGTACCAAGTCGGTAACACATATGTAACCGACTCGGCCTGTTACACATGTGTAACAGTAGCTGCCTATTACATGGGTGTAATTACAAACTGTAAGTACAGGCTGTTCTATAACTTAGTTACATATTAACTACATTTTGTTACATGTTATTACAATGTTTACTACTAAGTAATTAATTAAGTAATTACTCTGTATCATGGACACCGTAAAATAAAGTGTTACCAAAAAGTTAAAACATGGAGTAGTCATTCCTATTTACAAGTCTCTTATCAAATCTCAGTGTTAAGCAAACTTGTCCTTATTGTTTGAGAAATTGACCTCGTTGCTTGTTTCCTTTTGTCTTATATGTTATCAAGTAAATCCACACCACACGGACAAGCTGAGAGAGATAAGTTTGCATTCTCATGAGTTGGTATGAACAAATGTTTGGAAAGGTGATTAAACCAACCTTCACATCCTCGCAGAATTGTTCTTGGCTGGGTTTAATGCAAAGCAACAGTCTCTCAAAATGCAATTGTTTGTAATATTAAGCTGTCTTTTCTCAAGATTAGCCATTTTCACTGTTGATGTACCTAAAAGACTATAGTGGGAAGTGTTTTTGTGTCAGAAGATATCATATCTTTTGTAATTTGAACGGTTGCTGTGCCTTGGAAAAGACAAGGAACATGTTTTAGGGCACCTGACTTGCATGTACTTATCTTTGTTTATTTAAGCCATTATAGTAGTAGCTTCAAGTGCCATAGCTATATCATTTTAAACAGGAGAACTTGAAGTTTCATTAGCTTTCAAGTCCTAATTTTACATATATTTTGTCTAAGAATGGATGAATTTACTAGAAATAAGAAAAAACACAAAATAATATTATTATTATTATTTGTCATACAAAACCAGTAACATGAGTATTTTTTAAACATGAAAGCTGATTAAGGAAGATTTCCATTGATGCATGGTTTGTTGGGATAGGACAATATTTGGCCGAGATACAATTATTTGAAATTCAGGAATCTGAGGGTGCAAAAAAATTGGAACATTGAGAAAATCGCATTTAAAGTTTGTGCTGCATTCACTCACAAAAATAAATGTTTTATATAATTACGGTTGGAAATTAGTATTTCGACGAAATGTCATATGGCGTCACCTGACGTTGTGTTAATCATCTGAAACTGCTCCTCCCAAACTTTATTAATAAAACATCAAAAATCGATAATTTTGACCCATTGCCTCAAATATACCCGTGCGACTTAATGTGACTGGTTTTGTGATCGATGTATACATTTTATGTTTTACTGAATACTCAATATTGATTTTTTTTTTCCTTTTTAATTCCTACTTGGATGTCCTAGACTTCCAGATGAAATTTTGTCCATCATGTAATAAGCCATTTATTACACCATTGTTATAGGTGCTTTTCAGTGAAAAACGGATGTTTTCTTTTTTTTCTTTTTATTTTTTTACTTACAATGTAGATGTATCCAAAAAAAAAAAACTTTCAGGAACTAAAGTGAATAGAAACATTTTTATATGATAATAATAATTAGAATAGGATGCACTTTCTGCCGTCTCTTTCTCCTTTCTGGAGTTCTTCACAAAAATGAACTGAAACTTAGCATGTTCTTACACCGAATATTGTAAATCGTTTCATTTACGTTTAAAATATGAACGAAAGTCTTATTTGTTTTGGAACAACATTAGAGAGAGTAAATGAGGACTTTTTTTGGGGGGGGAAGCGTTCTTCCTCCTCTACAGAGAATACTTATTTAAGCCTTATGTTTATATCCCTCACACCCTAAGGTGTATGGAGAACAAACTGCTGTAATTATAAAATAAGTTCAGTCTCAGGATGTTCTCAATCTACAAAAGTAATAACCCAATCTACTAATGCAAAAACTTCAGAAGAGTCACACGAGAAACTCCAGAGCACCGTCTAAAAAATAGTTGGTTATGTTTTGAGTTCACTGAACATAAATCAGAGGACCCTATTGGTCATGCAAACATAGAGGTAAACTGAATTTGAACTAGCATGAAAGAACATCTGCCGATTGCAGAAACGGATCAGGTGACCTGACCTCACAGACCAGTCCATAAAGCTTTCTCAAAAACAAGTTCTCCATGTTCTTTCTCATACGCGCTGCCGGCTACTCATCCAGACCTCTGCTTCCCTACTTTGTTTTCCTTTACCCTTCTCAGTCTCAGATGTCAGACGTCTGAGCAGCTACTCCTCCAGTTTGTACACTGAGTACGTCAAGCGGTTTGTCCTCACACATATTTGTATTTGACTGATAGCAAAGTGGAATGTAAGTCACTTTTGATCGTGAAGGATTTAAGAGGAACAGGAGACAACTAATTTCCTCTTCATCTCCGATGTCTGACGTTGGAGACAGTGCTATTAATATATCTTTGGGGAAGGCCAATTAGAGTAGTGATGATTTGCCTTTGCACGGTTCATGGCATGGGAGGATGGAGCGAAATAACTGACCACTCAGATAGGAGGAGCGTTGATGTGGAGTGGGTGTATGCTGGGGGTGGTGGTCTTAACAAGCACATACTGTGGAGATAGACATGTTTTCATCAATGGGGGGTGGATTGTGTTTGCACATTCTGATGTGTGAGTAAGTGTCAGGCGAATTTGACTTGTCTTGTTCAGTACACTGGTCTGCAGTTCTTATCCACTTCATCAGGTAGGACACTTTCTGATTTCTATATAAATAGAGTACTGTTTAATATGTATTTGAACAAGCCAAATGCACTAAAGGCTAACCCTGTTTATTGAGAATGAGTTTGGATAATAAACTGAAAACAGAATTGAAATTTACAAACATGCAGCTGATATGAAATCATATGCAATATTTTGAATCATGTATATTTTTAATGATAAAGCAATAATCACTATCATTATTAGTGCTATATTTTAGAGTTTGCCCTTAACTTTAAAATATATAAATTGATTAGAAATATTAAAATGGAAGTGCCTGATTTCCTTCTGCAACATACAGGTACATGAATGATACCTTGAACTTTGCAGCTTGTTGAAGAGAAGTGTGCTGGTATTTGTGGTTGTGTTTTTCCTCTGTTGAATGATAATATGACCTGAGGTTGGACCCTTTGACTCGGGCCAGTTAGCAACCGCTGAGTAACCACCTAAAACGCCTTACAAACAGATTACCAACAAGAAACCACCAGAACATAGTCACCCCATAGACCTTATTCAGATCAGCGCCATGACCGGTATGAAAGTGAGGCTGTGAGGGATAGACTTACCGTGTTTCCAATGGCATCCACTGTAAAAAGCTGAATAAAGTGGATAGATTACTTATAATTTTCCACAGCTTACATGTTCGAGAGTTTCTTGTCAACTGACATTTCTTGGAAATATATTTTTCCAGTGTTTCATGAGCAGAACAATCTGAAAACACATTAAATAACAGTACAGCCCATTGAAGAGATGCAAGTCTATCCCTCACAGCCTCGCTTTCATTCTCGTTAAAAATCAAAGATGGCGCTGCCGTGAATAAGGCGTATATAGCAATGCACTAAAAACTTCTGAGAATGGCAACCATCCAGAAGATAAGAAAGCTTGTTTCCGCCACTTAATGAAAAATAAAAAAGGTAATTGTGACTTTTTATCTCAAAATTAAGAGTTTATATCTCACAATTCTGACTTAATTTCTCAGATATGCTAGATATAAACTCTGAATTGTGTGATATAAAGTCAGAATTGTGAGATATAAAGTCAGAATTGCAAGATATAAACTCAGAATTGCATGATATAAAGTCGCAATTGCAAGATATAGTCAGAATTGCGTGATTTAAGTCAAAATTGCGAGATATAAGTCAGAATTGCGTGATTTAAGTCAGAATTGCGTGATATAAAGTCAGAATTGTGTAATAAAAAAGTCAAAAGATATAAAGTCGAAATTGCGTGATATAAAGTCAGAATTGCGAGATATAAAGTCAGAATTGCGAGATATAAAGTCAGAATTGCGAGATATAAAGTTGAAATTGCGAGATATGAAGTCAGAATTGCGTGATATAAAGTCATAATTTTGCGATATAAAGTCAGAATTTCGCAATATAAAGTCAAAATTGTGTGATATAAAGTCAGAATTGCGTGTTATAAAGTCAGAATTGCGAGATATAAAGTTAGAATTTAGATCTCACAATTCTGACTTCATATCTCGCAACTGTGAGATAAAAATTTGCAATTATTATTATTTTCTTTTTTTTTAATTCAGTGGCCAAAACAAGCTTCCATAAGTTGATGCTATGGCACTAAGTTTTGCATGAGCAAACACCACTCATATTTTCTTTTGCAAATGTATAAATCTGCTAATTTAATATTGACACCAAGAAATTATGTAGTAAATAGAGTCATTTTGTATATTTAACATCAGCAAGACTGTGTTTAGTTCTAAGAAAAAGTCCCACTGGTTGATTCCTTTGGAAATTTATTTGGGTGTGATGGTTAAAAAATGAAGTTATTTTAGCAAAAGCCTGTTATGTCAGTCATAGCACTTTTAGTCTGGTGCATTGTTGCCATCATTCTGCACATACAGTAGGCTGGCTCATTTAAGAAGACAGTCATTAACACACACATTCACCTTGCTTTCTAAATGAAGACGTACCATTGTCAATTTATTTGCCACTCCAGTCATGTACACATATACAGTGGAATAAAATGTTGTTTGTACAACAAAATGACTGTCTGCAATGTACCTGACAGACAGAATCTAGATTATGTTGCTCTACTGAAACAATAAACTCCATCATTTAAAAAAAAAGGTCAAGGAGATATACACTATAGTGTTTACAGCGAATAATAAAAGCATGCAGTATAATGTCATATGTTAGCATGTTGCTAAGCTAACGGCACGGTCCTTTAATAGTATAAAAATAGGACCAGAGCCATTTTAAGTGCAATTGGACAGCAAGAAAGTGACCTGAACTCATTCACTTTAATGAGAGCTGGAGACTGGCTCATTTACAATCCTGTCACATTGCTTCCTGTGCCCACCTTACTGTTAAAAATCCAGTGATTGAATCCAAATATGTCCACTTCCCTACTAGACTACATCATAATCGAAAAACAGAAGGCTATCTGAAAAATGCATCTATGAATTCACAGTATTCATCTGAAAAGTTCCTGGATCACCTTCTGCCGAGATTCGGAAGTGTGTATACAATGGACACTTTACTATCCCATGAGGCCATGGGAGAGGATTTTTGAATGACAATGAAGTGATGATGGTGACAAACTATTTCAAAGGTTTTGGCTTCCCCAAGATGTTTTCTCAATTCAAGTTCATGGGATATTTACTTGCATGACTGGAAATAGCTCACAGGGGGCATTTCCAAGATGGCCGCCAACTGAACCTACTTCGGCTGCATCTGAAATGGTATAATCTCTTGAGTTTGAGTGAGTACTCACTTTGAGATTGCTAAAAATAAAGTATGTTCTATCTATATAGCATGAATGTAATCCGGACTACTACATTCACCATGTTGTCATTATCATGTGACCTACCGGCATCAGTTGCATCGCTTTAGTGCTGTTCACAAATCCTTTCCCGTGCAAAATTTCCCATATGCACATTTCAGAATTTTGCCGGAAATAGTATAGGTAATCCGGGTACTTTTATTAGTACTGTGAATTTAGACATACTTCTTTCGTCACATGTTATTTTCCTATATAAGTGTGCGATTTTGGTTGCAGCCTTCTTAACTGATACAAATACTGATATTGATAAATACTCTATATTTGTTACACTTACTATTTACTTTGAAACTATATTTTTTTTGTATTGAGATTTCCTTTGACATACTTTTACTAATTGCAGAAATAATATACTTAAAAATAATATGCTGAAGCGCAAACTGAAAGTAATGTTTTCATAAAATCAAGCGCTTGTTAATTACAATTACTTGAAAATGTGTTATAATTTAAATAAAATTAAAAGTAATTAATTTAAGAACATATGTGTATGTAATTTCATAATTGCTTCTATTTATCTTTGAAATATGGTCAAAGTGAACAGCAGACTATACTGTCAAGTATTTATGGTAAAAACAAAAAAATGTAAGTACACATTTGTAGTGAATTAAGTTGCAATTGTACATTTAAAATATCTTAACTTTAAATGTAATGTCAAGTAACACACTTCAGTTCAAATTATGACAAAGTACATGTGCTTTAATATGTTAGTAACACGTCAAGTACTTTTAAAGCATGATACAAGTTTATTAAAATGATTATTTAACATGTACTTAAAACTTTTAAGTTGACCTTACAAAGTGCACTTTATAAGAAACAGTCATAAAAGTGCAAGCTGCTTCCTTTAAGTACACCAAAATGGCCTTTTTAATTAATCTACATGGACAATTTATATATATATATATATATATATATATATATATATATATATATATATATATTTATATACGATTTGTTAACACAACATATTTTCTTTTGTCAAATCAACTTAAATCAACCCGGTCTCATCCCAATTCGTCATATAACTGACGTTTTGGGACGTCTTTTGACCATTCGTCAATATACGACTTTTTAGGGCCCCCTTAAACGTCGGTAGATGACGTTATGGGATCCTAACTCTACCCCATACCTAAACCTAACCCTAAACCCAACTCGTCACCTAACTGACGTTAAAGGTAAAGCGTCAGTTGTATGACGACCCGGGATCGTCATCTACCGACGTTTAAGGGGGCCCTAAAAAGTCGTATATTGACGAATGGTCAAAAGACGTCCCAAAACGTCAGTTATATGACGAATTGGGATGAGACTGTGTTACTTAAATAATTCATTTAGTTGAGATAACTTATTATTTTGAGTTTCTGATGATTGAATGAATCTCCTTCATAGTATTAACTCACTTTTTCCAGTTAAATCAACTTAAAATTTTAAGTCAACCAGGTTACTTACTTTTTTAAGTTAAGTAAGTTTATATATATATATATATATATATATATATATATATATATATATATATATATATACACTTTTAAGATTACCCTACAAGTGCGCTTCTTTTTCACGAGTACATTTTGAGATTTCCTCCTCTACAAATGATACATGTGACTCCACCTTTAAATCTGACAGCAAACTTATGCTGCCTTCCTTTTAGAACAGCCTCGGGAACTCACGATGCATTTAAACACTCCCTCCGCATGCAACTCTTTTGGAACAGAGGGATTGTGTAAAATCTTGTTGTTAAAAACATTAACATCTCTTGAGCTCAGACAAAGCCAATGTTTTAGTGAACTGCAGTCTTAAGGCTGGCTAATATATTTGTTGTCCACAACTCCCATGGTGGCAGCTTGCATCTATCTGATGAGAACGTAAACGCGACAACAGAAGCTAAATTACTGCATTGGGCTTTTATTGTGCTCTGCTAAACAAAATGTCCGACAGATATCCGTGCCATTCCATCTGCTGTTAGGCCTAATTCAAACAGCCGTTTGCTTTAAAAGCCCAGTCAACAGAAATATACAAGGACCATCTCTGCTGTCCCAGCGGGTAAGGAGAGATAATTGTTTTTTTAGTGGCCACACTTGTGCTGGTGAGGTAAATTTCCTCATGGTACTCTACCTCTCCAAAGTGAGGGAAGAGCAGACTAAGTAAATCTTTAACTAGATCAGTGATTATGTTAGTGGCCAGTCTAACACTCTACCAGATGGTGGTGCTCACACTACACTTCTGATTAAACTGAGTGTAGATATTTTGTTATTTCTTAGGCTCCACTTTTGATACAGCAATATTATTCCTTCATTTTACACTGCAATAATTGTTTAAATCTCACAATTCTGACTTTATATCACGCATTTCTGACTTTATAACACACAATTGCGACTTTGTATCTAGCAATTCTGACTTTATAACTCCCAATTCTGACTTTGAATCACAAAATTCTGACTTTATATCTCACAATTCTGACTTTATATCTCGCAATTCTGACTTTATAACTTGCAATTGCGACTTTATATCACGCAATTCTGACTTTATGTCTCGCAATTCTGACTTTATATCATGCAATTCTGACTTTGAATCACAAAATTCTGACTATATATATCTCACAATTCTGACTTTATATCACGCAATTCTGACTTTATGTCTCGCAATTCTGACTTTTTATCTCGCAATTCTGAGAAATAAAGTCATAATTGCGAGATATAAACTCGCAATTGTGGGGAAAAAAAGTCAGAATTGTGGGATAAAAAGTCACAATTGTTTATTTTATTTTTATATTCAGTGGCGGAAACAAGCTTCCATACATATGTGTACTGAGTTTGGTGAAAATATCTCGCTCTGTTCAGGAGGGATAGCCATTTTAGTAAAGGACGTCAATCGAAATTTCAACTTTTTTAAAAAATTATTGATTTATATAATAATCAGACTCCAGAGAGGCTACTAAAATGTATTTGAAATACATTTGTTTTATGCTAAGTATACTACAAACACATTTACATATTTATATACTTAATAGGCTATACAGTGGAATACATTTAGTATACTAAACTGATATACTAAGCTAAATTGGAACAACTAATTGTGTATTTAATATATTTTAGTTATCCAGAAATATTGCTGAGGTCCAAATAAAGATATAGCCTACTTAAGTAGGCTAAGTTTGATTGGGCAAAAGTGGAAAACTCTTTAAAGTATACTTGGTACCCTATATCTTACATGTAAAGACTGGATCATACTATTCTTACTGATAGTGTTATCATACACATTTAAAGCTTAATATTAAGAAATGTGCATTGTGCAACAAAGTACTCCAAAGTTTATAATCAGTAAGTCTCAAGCAATATGTCCGTAAATATATTAATGGATTTGTAGTAGCCTATGTATTACTTATGAAATAAATGTACATTTGCAAATACATGTTGGTATAGGTTTTTGTTCCAATCAGGCAAAAACATAGAACTTCCCAGACAGCAAACTGACATTGAATCAACGTGGAAACGACGTCTCTCATGACATCGAAACAACGTAGATTTTGCTCATCGAATTAACGTTGAACCAACGTCAAACGCGGCATTCTTCAAAGCTAAATAAAATCGAAAATTGGTTTGCTTTCATAACGTTGAAACAACGTTGATTTCAAGTCGATTTTCCGTTAGTTTTGAACGAATGACGCGTCTGACGTTGGTTCAACGTTAATTCGATGAGCAAAACAATGTCGGATCAACGTTGATTCGATGTCATGTTTCCACGTTGATTCAACGTCAGTTTGCTATCTAGGTTGTATGCAAAGTTTGTCTTGAGCCGACGATTTCAACGATAAAAGACACTTGATCCTGCAACTTAAGCTTAGCAGTTATGAGCCATGTCGTAATGATCGCTGTAGCGCCACCATCAGGCCGATTGGGACGAGCTTTGGTGACCTTGATGGGGTGGGTACTGTCCTATCATCCCTCAAGTTTCAAGTCTCTCCGACTTACGGTTTAGTCTGCCCGATCACTTTTAGAGGAGAATACGGATCCTTGGAAATTCTAACATTTACAATAGGGATACATGCTTGAAAAAAAAAATCTATATATGTTCAAATACATAATGTAGCAACTGTACAGTACAATGGGGAAAACACAGGCTCTTCAGAGCACTTCAAAGTAAATGGCATATTTAATGTCATTTGGCAAACTGATGTAAAAGTCATTTCTGCCTTTTACGGTCTCCATTTAAAGTTTCCATTTGCTGTCCATTTACTGTAAATGCTGTCTGGGAGGAACAATTAAGAGTAATTATTATCTAACTTAAGAGTAGTTAGCTCGCTCTTGACTTTACAGACATATTTGTTGCGGGTATTTCATTGTATCCAGGGAAGCAGCATGAGAACACAACACATGCACAAATTTAGTTCTGTACAGTCAGCTTACAGCCGCCTACTGTTACACTCATTTAAACAACAAAAAAGGGCTAAATCAAATGGTGACGTCCAGAACTGCTTTATTGCATCTTGTGAGCCTTAGGAGAAGAAATGCAGGGGTGATATTTCATTATCCTGTAACCCGTGGCACCCTGAAGTTGTGCTCTCTCTTTAGCAATGAACACCACATCTGTAACTGATATGGCTGGTGCTTTTACAGAAGAATGCACACTTTTTAAAATGTCTCGCCTGTGAAACCAAAGAAACTCAAGTTCTCTAGACATATAAATGAAACTCTAAAATTTGAGGTGTGTGAATGAAGAATTGAATGGATGCATGCAGAGTGATGATTCTTTCAGAATTGCTTTAATTCCAGTTTAGTGTACTGTTCATTGTGATTCGAAATGAAATCAATCCTGTGGGGTTGAAATCATTGAAAGAGCATCCTTACTAAATTCAGATTTTTACTTTAAGATTGCAGTTGAAACCATAACGAAAAGCACTTTAGTGCGCCCCCTTGTGGCTGACTGAGGACTACATTACGTTTGCGATGTAGAAAGCATTTTATTATTAAAGCGCTGGACATTTATAAACAGTGTTCAACACGGATCATTTTGATTCTACCCTGGTAGCAGCACACTCATTTTTTTTTAAGAGCAAACAGGTTTGGTTTTCTCACAGGCACTTTCCACAGCCTAGACCCCTGTGACCTGTTTATTTAGGTGTGTGCTGATTAGAAATTCTCATGCTGAGATCCTTTCAGCACAGTGTGTGTGGAACATAACAACTCAACAATGCTCTAAAGCACTTTTCTCTCCCTCTCTCTCTTTCTATCTCCTCCATCAATGAAGGCTGTAGTTTAGAAAAGCATGTTCACTGCATTGAGCACTGACTGCAGTAGCTAATATAGTAACTTGTATGAATCTAACACATTATATGTGGCTTTATTATACAACCACCATCATAATGCAAAAGAATATAAATAGATGTGATGTGCAAAATGTGGTTACTTTGTCAACTCCAGAATACAAAAGAGAAAATCAAGTTTAAATCTCTATTCATTCATTATTGTGAAGTTTTCATTTTCTAGTATATATTCCAAACATTTGACATAATGTATTTTCGCATCTTGACCCAGTCCCAGTCCAAATGGAAAAAGCAGTTTCACTAAAATGTAAATTAAAGTCTAAACATATAGTAATACAGCCTTGAAGCTCTCTGCACCATTCAGAATTTAATGCAAATCAAATTGACAGTGCCTTTTAAACTCCAGTTTCTGAATTTGGATTTCAAATGTGAATGTACAGAACTTAAAATAAATTGAATTTGAAAGACATTCAAATGACTGTACAATTTAAGCATGAAAGTGGAGGTTGTCAAGATAAACTTTGAATATTAGAACAAATGTTTATAGTCCTTAGGATGGATGGATGGATGGATGGATGGATGGATGGATGGATGGATGGATGGATGGATGATTGATGGATGATTGATGAGTGGGTGGGTGGATGATGGATGGATGGATGGATGGATGGATGGATGGATGGATGGATGGATGGATGGATGGATGGATGGATGGATGGATGGATGGATGGATGGGTGGATGATTGATGGATGGATGGACGGATGGATGGCTAGATGGTACGACAGATATGGTAAATAGAATGATGAAGAGAATGATTGAAAGTTAGATAGTACGGAAGATAAAACGATAGATACAGTAAATGGATGGATGGATGGATGATTGATGGGTGGGTGGGTGGGTGGATGATGGATGGATGGATGGATGGATGGATGGATGGATGGATGGGTGAAGGATGGATGGATGGATGGATGGATGGATGGATGGATGGATGGATGGATGGATGGATGGATGAATGGATGAATGATGGATGGATGGATGGATGGATGGATGGATGGATGGATGGGTGAATGATTGATGGATGGATGGACGGATGGATGGATGGCTAGATGGTACGACAGATACGGCAAATAGAATGATAAAGAGAATGATAGAAAGTTAGATAGTACGGAAGATAAAACGATAGATACAGTGGATGGATGGATGGATGGATGGATGGATGGATGGATGGATGGATGGATGGATGGATGGATGGAGCGACAGATCTAAGGGCAAATATAGCAATAGTTAGAACGATAGGATGGATACAATGATGGATAGTACAATAGATAGTATGAAAGATTTAACGGCAAATATAATGATAGACAGAATGATAGAAAGTTAGTACGAAAGATAGAACGATAGATAGATGATGGATAGATGAACAGATGGATGGATGGGTGGATGGATGGATGGATGGATGGTACGACAGATCTAAGGGCAAATATAGCAATAGAATGATAGGATGATGGATATAATGATGGATAGTACGATAGATAGATAGATAGATAGATAGATAGATAGATAGATAGATAGATAGATAGATAGATAGATAGATAGATAGATAGATAGATAGATAGATAGATAGATAGATAGATAGATAGATAGATAGATAGATAGATAGATAGATAGATAGATAGATAGATTATTAGATGGACGGACGGACAGATTGATGATGGATGGATGGATGGATTCCCTGAACTTTTTTCATGTTTCCATGACTGAGAACCATCTGATAAACTCATTACAATAACAGTGTCACCACTCATTAACTAAGAGAGCGTTTTAAAGGTGTTCCAGGTTGTCAGATCGTTGTTTGTTTCAAATGTTGAATGCTTAGTCAGCATCTGTTTCTGATAGCAGAAGTACCATGATCACAGAAGACCGATTTAATATGCAGAGCTTAATAAGGGGGCGTAGCAGGAGCTCTTTCATGGCCGATGTTTACGGCCTGTGGCTGTGCTAACGATGCCTCTTCCTCTGACAGTTTTTGTTGCTCTCTCTTTTATAGGAGTCAGGAGGCATTTGCCAAGACACACTCAAGACACACCCTGTGGGTAACGGAACCCATTCGTTGACACATAAGCAACAACAGTGGACCAAAAAATGGAGAACAAAACCTCAGGAATGAGTGAGCGCTTCCACGTGAACTGCAGTATGTCTGGAAGACACGACTTCATCTTCACCTTCATTCCCGTCGTCTATGGATTCAATTTTGTCATAGGGGTCATTGGTAATAGCATGGTGGTGGCTGTCATCTACCGCTACATGAAGCTAACAACAGTAGCGAACGTCTTTGTGCTCAATCTAGCTATTTCAGACCTTACCTTCCTCATTACGCTGCCATTGTGGGCCACTTTCACAGCCACGGGTTACCACTGGCCGTTCGGCACCTTTCTGTGCAAGGCAAGCGCAGGACTGGTGATCTTCAACATCTACACTAGCATATTCTTCCTCACCGCTCTTAGCATTGACCGATATCTTGCTATCGTACATCCGGTGCGCTCCAGACGCCGGCGCACGCTTCTCTACGCTAACCTCACGTGTGTACTCATATGGCTGTTTGCCTTGCTCCTCAGTGCACCTACAGCGCTAAGCAGGAGTGTGTATGACTATGGGAACTCGACTTTGTGCGCTGTGTGGCACCACAGTGAGCAGATACACTTCTTAGTTACCCTTAGCGTGCTAAAAAGCGTGCTAGGTTTTCTTGTGCCGTTCCTCGTCATAATCACCTGCTATTGCCTGATCGGTCGCGCACTTCTGGATTCCAGGGGTGTGTTGAGGAAAAGCGTTCGCTCTCGGGAGGATGAAACATTGCGGATGATAGCCGCTACTGTGCTAGCGTTCTTTGTTTGCTGGGCTCCTCACCAAGCTTTCCACTTCGTGGAGCTGCTGGCCATGCTTGGTGTGGTGGAAAACTGCCAAACACTGGATGTTATTGACACAGCCATGCCATTTACCATCTGCATCTCCTATTTAAACAGTTGTGTAAACCCCATTCTTTATAGCTTCGTTGGACAGAACTTTCGCAAGAACCTACTGAGGTTGCTAGGTTGTGGGTCTGGACAAACTAGCAGTCACTTTAGCATTAGCTCAAAGATGAATGTCCATTCCCAATGTACCTCTGGACTGCTCAATCCAACAAGCAACAAGAATGATTCAACACCCACTGTTAAGACATCTTAAATGGGAAAGGCATAGCTGAAATTGTGTATTTATCTGTGCTTTTGGGGATTTTAAGGTACTACCAAAGCACGATGCTAGTTAGTTATGTTACTGTATCAGTAACAGTTCTCAGAACTTAGAATAATAGAGCTCAAATGTCTGTGCCTTTAGACATTTCACAAAGATGTGTTATCAAGGTAGTCCCTTGTGAAAAAAATTAAATACACATTAGCATACTAGAATTCATTTTACAGATATAGTATATTTTAGAAGAATATACTTCAGTGCAAACTGTATTTTATCTTTTCGTACAGTTCATTGCATGTTATGAGTAAAATTAAAATAAAAATTCTGATGTTAAAATATGGTTAAAGTGTGCTTTCGAATTTACTGTAAGTGTATTTATCATAAACTTAATAAATTTGATGTTATTTCTATTGAAATTCATAGGCTATGTTTATATATACATATATATATATATATATATATATATATATACATATATATATATATATATATATATATATATATATATATATATATATATATATATATATATATATATATATATATATGTATATATATATATATATATGGGATGCACATCCAGGGCACAAAGCTCCCGTACCACCACATCCCAAAGATGCTCTATTGGGTTGAGGTTTGGTGACTGGGGGGGCCATTTTATTACAGTGAACTCATTGTCATGTTCAAGAAACCAATTTGAAATGATTCCAGCTTTGTGACATGGTGCATTATCCTGCTGGAAGTAGCCATCAGAGGATGGACATGATGGCCATAAAGGGATGGACATGGTCAGAAACAATGCTCAGGTAGGCCGTGGCATTTAAACGATGCCCAATTAGCACTAAGGGGCCTAAAGTGTGCCAATTAACATCCCCACACCATTACACCACCACCACCAGCCTGCACAGTGGTAACAAGACATGATGGATCCATGTTCTCATTCTGTTTACGCCAAATTCTGACTCTATCATCTGAATGTCTCAACAGAAATCGAGAATCATCAGAGCAGGCAACATTTTTCCAGTCTGCAACTGTCCAATTTTGGTAAGCTCTTGCAAATCTTTTTCCTATTTAAAGTGGAGATGAGTGGTACCCGGTGGGGTCTTCTGCTGTTGGAGTGTCAAGTTTGTGTGTGTGTGCATACCTCGGTTGTAACGAGTGGTTATTTCAGTCAAAGTTGCTCTTCTATCACCTTGAATCAGTCGGCCCATTCTCCTCTGACCTCTAGCATCAACAAGCCATTTTCTCCCACAGGACTGCCGCATACTGGATGTTTTTCCCTTTTCACACCATTCTTTGTAAACCCTAGAAATGGTTGTGTGTGAAAATCCCACTAAATGTGGATTGTGAAATAGTCAGACCGGCCCGTCTATATTTTCCACAAGGGGCTTCTATAGTTATAAACATGTTGATTTTAACTTACTCAGCAAGTTTGTCTTCAAATTGCTCTGTCATGACTGCAGTTGATCTCTACTCGTTTATTCCAGCGCAGTCTCATCCCAAGACGTCATACGTTTTGGAACATCTTTTGACCATACGTCAATATTCGCCTTTTTAGGGCCCCCTTAAACCTCGGTAGATGAGGTTATGGGATCCTAACTCTACCCCAGACCAAAACCTACCCCAAAAACCTGACCCGTCACCTAACTGACGTTAAAGGTAAAGCGTCAGTTGTATGACAGCCCGGGATTGCCATCTACCGACGTTTAAGGGGGCCCTAAAAAGGCGGATATTGACCTATGGTCAAAAGACGTCCCAAGACGTCAGTTATATGACTTTTTTGGGATGAGACTGTTTATTCTAGTACCCACTATAGGGCCCCTTGTGTCAACACTGAGAATGCATCGATTAAAATAATTGAATTAAATTGGATTTTGAGTATACACTGAAATATTATGATATAAATATATACTATGTAACCTAACTTTATATTGTGTGAGACATGTTCTCTACGTATTCTTTGAACTCTCTCTTCAGGGTGATACCGATTGTCATACCTTTGAATACCTTTATTGTTTGAGCTGAACCATCACTTACATCCAAAAAACATTGCAATAAGGAATTCACACCCCATGCAGCACAGACAAATAAAGATATTTTTAATGAAATCTGAGAGATTTCTGTCCCTTCATTGACAGCTACACAACTATCTATTTGACACTTAAAGTTCATAAAGAGAGAGTAAGTAATCTACAAGAATCGATTGGTTTAGTAGTCCAAATTTTATGAAGAGACTGGATCGCTGTACATGATGAACAGATACTCTTATTCACTCTTTATTATTTCTTCATTTGTGTTTCGAAGATTAACGTGAACGACATGAAGTTGAAAAATTGATGACTTTTTTCCACTTTTGGGAAAACTATCTGTTTAAGTGATCTGGAAACTTTACCATATCATATTCATGACTATATCCTGACCATATTATGAATAATGTTTCATTTGTGGACCTTGTGTCAATCACTGACTCCCACCAGCAAAAAATAATACAACAGTTCTTACATAGTAAAGTTAACATGACATATTACTCATCATCATCATCTACCTCTAATATGATTGGTTCTACATATGTGCAAATTCATTCTCTGTCACGGATAAAGCAAATTAAGACCTAGACAAATCACATGATTATTAGTTTGTTAATTACTCAATGTCATGGCTATTATATTTAGATAAGTGTCTAGCTTGACTAAAGTGCTGGTATTTTTTTTGTCTTCTCTCAAATGTTAAATGTTAACCCTACAAACTGTAAAATGTTTGCTGTAAACACTTTCACTGGCCAGTAAGTTACTGTAAAAGTGTTTACAGTATCAGTACTGTAATTTCACTTACAGTAATACAATTGTATACTGTATTAATATTTACAGTATGAGTACTGTGTTTTCCATTTACAGTACAAGTACCATATTTTAATTTACAGGAATAATACTGTATATTCTACATGAGGACAATTACTGTATTTGTATTTACAGTATTACAGTTGATTTCCTATTACATAATTTAATTTTTTTTTACGATTTAAGTTAAGCTTCATTCGCAGCAAAGTTTTATTTAACACAAAAGTCAAAATACACAGAAAACAAAACAACAGACAAAAAGACAAACCAATTTATGAAATTAACAACAGGTGTACTGATGATTAACTAAGGAATAAAAAAAACACTACAGCACTGTAAACTTTTTTTACCCCCCAAAAATACACACAATGGAATCCATGAGTTCTCAAGAACATTTGTCCCTAAAATACGCTGTTTAACTGTTTCATTGTTTAACGTTTCCTTCAAAAATTACATTTTACAAATGTGTTTGAATTTATCTTGTGTCTTTGTAACATGGCTAAAAATTTAAGCAGAACAAGCCTTACAAAAATCAAACCGTAAAAACTTGTTTTTGTATTGTTGTCGTCAGTCGTGTTTTATTTCAATAATTTTGACAATCGAAGTCCACAAGCTTTCTGATGAAAGATACTCCCTTGTAGGGGTAATTTTGATTGGTTTATAAAAAAAATCTCACATATTATTGGCTGTTTACTAAGGCTTATAATCCACATATCAATGCCTTATACTGTATGACAATACATTCCTTAATCCTACATCATACCTAAACTTAACCTTACTAACTATTAATAAGAAGTAATTAGGAGTTTACTGAGGCAAAGGTTGTAGTTAATAGTGAAAATGGGACACAAAGTGTGACCATGTAAAAAACCTAATATAGGCCTAAAGGGACTATAGTTCTTTTCTGCAAATATAATGTTTCTACACCTTTTTGTGGATAAGGAAATCAGTTGATAACTGTTAAAGTATTTACTAATTCTAAGAGATAATGTGAAAAGCATACACACTGAACATGTGAAACTTGTTTCAGATTGTCCGCTGAATATTTTTATTTGACAATATCATTTTTTTATGTATAATGTTCCTCTCTATTTTTTCATATGCACATTCCGTGGACAATTTTGCACTCATCTTCACATTCAAACAGCAGTACATTTGTGTTTGGGAACAGTTCAATAAAATCAATATCATTATTTTTTCAGAACGATAGTCTCTTAAGGTTTTCTTCTCTTGGTGAACATTTAGGCGACAGTCTTTTAACAGGTTAATGATTGAAAGAGGTGTACTGTATTTGAAGCTGTTGTCACCTCAAATCATATATGGCTAAAAATATCTTGAACAGCATGTGCAACGGGTGACTAATAATTGATACATATGAAGGCATTCTGGAGGTCAGTATTGGGCGGTCCTTGATGGCCTGACATTATAAAAAGAGATCTGTGTGCGGAGCAAAAAACACACAGGCAAAATGAAGGTCCTTTTGCTCTTGGGATTGGTGGCTGTCGCTCTCTGTGAGCCAACCAGATTTGTGGGGTAAATTCTTAAACACTTTTCTCTGTTGAACCAAAAAAAAAAAAATGATTACACTATGTGGAGCTAATATCCAATATGGTAAAGCATATCTCTCTCCACACTTCTCTAGCGATAAAGTCATCCGCCTGACACCTGCAAATGATGAACAAGTGACAACCATCAAGGAAATGGGACAAAACATCAAGGTAAAATGTAAACTAGATTATAATATATCGTTTCTTTGATTTCATATTCATATTTTACACAGAAGCCCTAAACAGCAAGATTAAAACAAATTTGACCTGGCTTTTTGTCTTTAAAAACATTTCCATGTGGGACCAACCTTGGCCACCAGGTGGCACTATCAGCAAGCATAAATTCTAATGCTTAAAAAGTGAATTTATGTTACTTTATCTGTAGATTTATAGTTAAATTAATTACAAGAACTGTAACACAAATTGAATGTAATGTTACGACATCTTCTAATACAGTAAATCTCTCTATGCAATAAATATACGTCAAGATACAAGTATAATGGCATTTTTTTCCATTGACAAAGGTCATTTAGAAATAACTCCACTTGTTAAATATTAGATATAAAAATTAGAAGAGAGAGAGAAAAAAATAAGAAAATTACAGGGATTTTTGGTAACGCTTTTTTCGATAGTCCACTGTAGACATTCTACTAACCATAAGAAACTCTCATTAGAGTATCAGTAGACTATCTGCTTAAAGGGATACTCCACTTTTTTTTTTTTTTTTTTTTTTTTTTTTTGAAATAGGCTCATTTTACAACTCCCCCAGAGTTAAACAATTGAGTTTGACCATTTTCGAATCCATCCAGCCGATTTTCTGTTATTTAAAAGAATATCAGTAACCAGACAGTTTCTGGTCTCATTGACTTCCATAGTATTTTTTTTTCCCCTACTATGGAAGTCAATGAGACCAGAAACTGTCTAGTTACTGATATTCTTCTAATTCAGAAAATCGGCTGAATGGATTCGAAAACGGTAAAACTCAACTGTTTGACTCTGGGGGAGTTTTAAAATGAGCCTATTTCCCAAAAAAAGTGGAGTATCCCTTTAATATCTGCCCTAACATGCATTCTAGTGACTACAAGTAACAAGTGACTACAGTTGCAAAGTTACTTGTAGTTAGTAGAATGTCTAAAGTGGACCATTGAATTAAAGCGCAACCAGATTTAAAAAATAAATAAATAAATAAAAGCCACAAACTTTATTCATCTTGCGGTTCATGGCTTGAGGAATTTTGAGATCTGTAGACTATACGAATCTATTGATTTTAAAGTCTTCTATGGCATTTTTGAGACTACAGAAGATATTTTCACAATATGACAGCATGCATTTACTTGAAAAAAAGAGCATGCAGAACTATCCGAGATCCATGCATGTACCAATTAGGGTGAATTCAGGTTGATCGGGACACTTTTTCCAAGTCATCTCATTGGCAGAAAAAAGTGTTCCAATCAACCTGAATTCACCCCTAAACAATTTAAACAAAAAATATCTTTACAATAAATCCCACATTAAACCAAAAATTAATAATAAGCACTTTTTGAGATATTGCTTGAAATCATGAATGGTTTTTGTTTTGAACAATGACTCTAGTAGTTGGATTTCATCAAGGCACATGGTTGTACATCCACAGTTTGAGTAATTGTACTGTACATGCTGCACCCTCAGGTGGATTTCTGGAAGCCTGACAGTCCTGACCTTGTGACCGTTGGCATGAAGGTTGACATTCATGTTCCTGCAGCCCAGCTTGACATGGTCTTCACCATTTTACAGCAAAGTGGCATGGAAGCTAAGTAAGTATTTGACAAACACGTAAGTTGGCTCAGACTTTGAAATGAGCAACACAGCAAATGAGTATCTTCATACGCTATACAATGACATGGTAGTCCAAAAGTAGGCTATAAAGACAAGGTGAATTTTCCCTCTCAAAATAAGGTAATTTTTGATATTCTTGGGATTTATTAGCTGATTGTCTTTGCAGGGTCATGTTTGAAGATCTTCAGGAGGCTGTGGAGGATCAGATGGACAACAAGAGGGCGACGAAAGCCCATGAGTACACAAAGTACAACAACTGGGCGACGGTATGTGTGCCAGTTCACTCATAATTACCCATAAACTTTTTATTTTTTCTCCATTTCAGGTGTGTAACTTGTTTTTTTTTTTTTTTTACAAACCTTTAGATTAATGAATGGGTCATCTCCATCAGCTCTGCCAATTCTAACCTGATCAGCAGGCAGGTGATCGGGAACACTTATGAGGGACGCCCCATGCACCTTCTTACGGTAAAGTCCTAAATCATTTTACAAAACTCCCTTGTGTAAAAGTAGTTCACCTAACATACTTTTAGAAATAATAGACTTTCAAAAATAATACACATAAGTGTGAATTGAAATTAATTGCATGCAAATGTATTATAAATATATCAAATGCAGTTGTTCAAATGCTGACCTTTAGATATTTATCTGTAGTTTCTATTGGTATTTTCATAGTAACTTCTACTGTCGATGCCTATGGTTAAAGGGATGGTTCACTTTGAAATACGTTTTTGGTATATTTTACCTCAATGGCATCCAAGATGTACAGTAGGTGTCTTTATTTCTGTAGTAGTTTCATTTTTGATGTTTAGGTCAAACCGTTTTTGGCTGTCAGTCATAAAATGGAGGTCTATGGGGTCCACTTCAAAGAGCATGCACAAAGAAGTCAAAATTAAACATGGTTTAATGACTCGTAAATGTAAGTACACAATGATGCCTTAAGACACGAAACGAGCAGTTTGTGCGAGAAAACAAACAGTATTTATTTTGTTTTTACCTCTTGTAACCACAGCCACGTCCAAGTGATCTGAGGGCGAGGACGCCGTAAGTGATATCTCGCGCGGTTGTGAAAAAATTCAACGTTGTCTGTTGATATATCGAAATCGTCTTGCATTGTGATTTCCAGTACATCTAAATATGTTTAGATCTTAACTGTGAAAGTTAACGCTTCCGAAATCTCTGTGTAAAACACGTAAAACCGGCGCCCTCGCCCTCAGATCACTTCGACGTGGCTGTGGTTACAAGAAGTAAAACAATATAAATACTGTTCGTTTTCTCACACAAACCGCTCGTTTCGTGTCTCAGGGCATCAATGTGTACTTACATTTACGAGTCATTAAATCATGTTTAATTTTGACTTTTTTGTGCATGCTCTTTGATGTGGTGACCCATAGACCTGCATTATTTGATTGACAGACAAGAACGGTTCGACCTAAAAATATCAAAATTGAAACTTCTGCGGAAACAAAGACACCTACATCTTGGAAGCTAAAACATACCAAAAATTAATTTCAAAGTGAACTATCCCTTTAAAGTGTACTGCTGAATGTCCTGAGAAGTATTTATTACGGTGGCCGAGAGAGATCAACGTATGAAACTGAAGAAAACACTTGCTAATAGAAAAAACACTAGCAAATTAATAAAACATCTTCGTCAGTTTTACAACACACATGTGCTCCAAATACTCACAACTCAAGCAAATACATAAACGCGCTGCAAATAGAACAGGACACAACGGAAATGTTTCCAGGGGACCCCAATAAGTGACGAACCAGGCAATGCATCAAAAAAAGATTTATACTGTAGTACACATTCAGTACAGTTGAAGTGCACTGCTTTTTCACAAGGGAACGATCGAGTGAGCGCCTGATACACGACAATTTTGAGATTACCTGCATTGATTACAATAAGAAAACTTTGTTAAACTCAATACTAAATATGGTTAGTTTTAACAATAAAAACACTTGACGTCTTCCAGATTGGAAAGAAGACCGGCTCTGCTAAGCCAGCTGTCTTCATGGACTGTGGCTTTCACGCCAGAGAATGGATCACTCCTGCTTTCTGTCAGTGGTTCGTAAACGAGGTACAGGATGAACTATTTGTTTTTGAATGAATGTCTTTCAAGATATCTGTGAATCTAAACTTAATTTTACTCATGGCCAGGCTGTGTCCACCTATGGAAGTGATCCTGAGATGACCAACCTTCTCGATAGAATGGACTTCTTTGTTCTGCCTGTCTTCAACATTGATGGCTATGAATACACCTGGACCAATGTAGGTTCAAAACATTTGTGTTACCAACATATATTATTTATATTGTGCAGTAAATTAATATATGCTCTGGCATTACAAGACTAAAGTTACTGAATGTATGTCTCATGAATGAAAAAGGATCATTAAAGGGGTCATGAACTGGCTTTTTAAATTTTATTATATTGTTGTCCGAGGTCAACTTATGACGTTCGCTTGGTTTTTGCATTCAAAAACATCAAAATGAATAAGTAATTGGCTATTTTGTACCCAAGTTTTGAGCCTAGCTGAAAGACGCTCAGTTTTTATGGGCGTTTAGACTAAAGACTTGGAAGTAAACGCCCACTGCTGTGAGTGGATAACAGTTTTGCATATAATAATGAGTTTCGACTCACCCGTCGATGCACTTGGGGGAAATTGTTTTGAAAACGTCCAATGTTGTAAAATGGCAACCGGAATGATTCGCCCGTACATGTTCGACCCAGAGTGTGTGTGTTGCACCATTCCTGTCAGATCCAATATAGACGGCACAGCACCGTTCTTTACTAATCGGTCTGTTCCAATCTTGTTTACAAAACAATACTCAATGAAATGTAGCGAACAGACAGTTTTACCTCATCAGCTGGAGTGGAACGTTATTAAAAATAAAGTGTATCCATGCAGTCCTATTGTAATCCAGAGGAAGCTTATGCAGCGTCTTCTTCCACAACCAGGCGCTGGCTGCACAATATTTTGTATTGCTCGGTAGCTCGAATCGGTGGGCGGGGCTAAACCGGCCGTGTTGAAGTAAGGGTTGATCTTCTTCTTCGTTTTATCATCTTTGACGTCATATTTCCCCACTTTTAAAAATGAGTCGTTTGCTGAGGCTGGTGTCAATAAAACCATCTATTGGACTAACAAGGACGTTTTCAGTTCTGAAACTTACAGGATATTCTCATAATATGATGACCTCTTAGATGTCAAAAGCTCAAGGAAAATTTAATTTCTCAGTTCATCACCCCTTTATAAGTATTCCAGTTTTTCTTTAGCCAGTGTTAGTATTTCCGTTCTTCCTGTTTTTACTACTGTTAGTGCCAAAACATGAAGTTAAACTTTTCACTACCTATTATTTTTGACTATCTAGAAATAAACATGATCATCTCTTGGGTTTTATGTAAATTACACTAACAGTAGTCATTTTGAATTAATTCCCTTACCTGTCCAACACAAAATGGATATGCATGGGTAGGTTTGGTGTAGGTTTAGCAGTGGTGTGGCGTGTGTGTGTGTATTATACGTTTGGTTAGCGTTACTGGTGTGGGGTGCATGAGTATTACACACAATAAAGTGCGTGTCAAATACACGAAAAAAACTGTGTATCATATGCACGTAAAAAGTCATTTCCACATATAAATCGCGCGATAAACATAATGCGTTGAGATCACGCTATATATTTATGAGCCCAATCTCATGAAAGTTCTTATCTATAGCACGAATGTCATTTACCAGAGCATTTAAACTACAAACAGTTTTTGCGTGTATATGGTACACGTTTTTCGCGTGCATATGATACGCACTTTTTGGCGTATAATACGCATGAACTCCCCACCCCCTCCCACCTAAACCTACCCCAAGGTTTTTTTGTGCATAGCATTTGCACGCAAAAAACATTTTTGGCATATAAATGCCACGAGAAACGACATCCGAGAGACTGTATTGAGATATATATATATATATATATATATATATATATATATATATATATATAGAGAGAGAGAGTGACAAATAATGATCCATTTTTTATTTTTTTTATTTGATCATATAGGACAGGATGTGGAGAAAGACTCGATCCAGGAACAGTGGCACCACCTGTATCGGTACTGACCCCAACAGAAACTTTGATGCTGGATGGTGCAGTGAGTACATGCTTCCTATTAAAGCTTTTGTGATTAACTAAGGGTGTACTAGAAGTCCAGAGTCCACATTGTCAATTATTCCTTACACAAAGTATGCCGTTAACGTTCCAGCCACTGGAGCCTCCAGCAACCCTTGCAGTGATACCTACTGTGGAAGCAGCCCAGAGTCCGAGATTGAGGCCAAGAATCTGGCCAACTTTATCCGCACCAACAAGTCTATCATCAAGGCCTACCTGACTGTCCACTCATATTCCCAGCTGCTCCTCTTCCCCTATTCCTACAAATATGGCCTGGCTGCTGACCACTCAGAGCTGGTACCTGCTCATAAACACTTACACATGCGTTAAATGTTCATATGATGTGAGAATTTGTTTGACTTGCCTGAGTCTTAACTTAACTGAGTCTTTTCTTTCTTGGTAGCTGAGTGTGTCTCAGGGAGCTATTGCAGCTTTGCGCACCCTGTATGGAACCAAATACACTAGCGGGCCTGGTGCTACGACCATCTGTGAGTATAAAGAGTCCAAGTTAAAAGCTGTGATCTAGTCATCTATCTAACATAAATGATGTGAATTTACATTTGTCTAGGCATCTTCTAACTTCCGCAGTTGATTCCCAAATATGATAGCTTGTTGCTAAGCTAACAATGCTAAGCTAGGATTTTCGTGTTGACTTTTGGAGAAAATATTCTGTGACCAGCTATTATTTCCCTCTGAGTTTAGGGATAACTTATGTGTAGGGTTAGGTTTAGGGGTAGGGATATGATTAGGACGATCAACAAAACATGATCCACAAACTTGTCTGTCTTGGCAAAATCACCTGCTAATGTGTTAGTGTTTTTGGCCTTTAAAATGTCATCCCTCTATAACAAGCTTTAAGCATAAAACTGTAAATACAAAGCACATAAATATGAGAGAAATAATTTACAATCAAGCTATAAACTATATTATAGCTAACTATACCCAGCTCATTAGGTTTTGTAACAACAGTGTTTTCAAAGATATTGTAGTCACTCGTATTAATCTTTTAACCTCATAACTTTAAACAGTGGTTCTTAAACTGTTCATTCAAAGAATAATTTCAGATTAAATCAAACCATCCAGCTATATGTAGCACGGGTGCTCTATTTGAACAAGCTATCCCAGATAGCAAATTGACGTTGAATCAACGTGGAAACATGACATCGAAACAACGTTGATCCGACATTGTTTTGCTCATCGAATTAACGTCGAACCAACGTCAGACGCGTCATTCTTTCAAAACTAACAGAAAATCAACTTGAAATCAACGTTGTTTCAACGTTATGAAAGCAAATCAATTTTCGATTTTCATTTAGCTTTGAAGAATGCCGCGTCTGACGTTGGTTCAACGTCAATTCGATGAACAAAATCAACGTTGTTTTAATGTCATGAGAGACGTCGTTTCCACGTTGATTCAATGTCAGTTTGCTGTCTGGGATATTAATTTTAACTTATATATTATAATATTAACTATTAATAATATTTTATATTATTATATATTGTTTAATGTTTTATAAAAAATATTTATAGTATTATGCCTATACATTATGTGGTAAATTAAATTTAAAAAAAATGTACTCATAGTGTAGTAGCCTACAATCTGCGACATAAACAGTTTGACCAAGAAAACGTTATTTCACATCGGGAGCCATTTTGCAGGTAGTGAGCAGATTTTTGGGTTTCACTTTATTTTGATGGTCCCTGTAAAACATTATGTTGACTATAAGTAACATTGCACTTACATGTGTACTAGCTCTCATCGGAGTGTTAGGGTTAGAATAAGTTAACATGTAGTTGCAAAGTTACATATAGTCAGTAGAATGTCTGTTGGAGAAGCATCACAATCAAGAGTTAGCAGATATTAAGCAGACAGTCTACTGATACTCTAATGAGAGTTAGTTGACATGTAGTTGCAAAGTTACTCATAGTGAACAGAATGTTCTAAAGGGACAAAATGGTGTTATGTATTTTTGCTAACGTGTGCTTCCCTATAAACACGTGCTTTGTCACTGCAGACCCAGCTGCTGGTGGCTCTGATGACTGGGCTTATGACCTGGGTGTGAAGTATTCATACACCTTTGAGCTGCGCGACGAAGGACGCTTCGGGTTCCTGCTGCCCGAGTCCCAGATCATTCCCACTTGTGAGGAGACCATGCTGGCTGTCAAATACATCGCTAGCTATGTGCTCAACAACCTGTACTGAGAGGGAGCTGTCTGGGAGAAAGCCTTGTGAATAGAGGACTGGAATATGGCTGTGAATTTTGTGACATCAAATCATTGCAAATCTCAGAATAACATGATCAGTAAAGCAATAAAACTCAAAAGTCTGTTTGTTGAATAATATATAATACAAAGTATATTATGATGTTACATATGTAACTAATACCATACAAAATATACAGTGCATGGCGCCAAATAGTATATATATAAAGTCGTATTTGCAAACAAACAAGGCTTCATATTTTGGCAGAAATAACCATGTATGAAGTCAGTTCCCTTTCAAGGGAACGAGCTGCATTGCAAACGCGATGGGACCGTCCTGCGTGATTGCGTCGTGAAGCGTCTGTACAATCAGTCCAATGAGAGAGTAGGACGTCAGGTGACGTCATTGACCAGGAAACTATAAAGCACCCTTGAGATCAGACCGCGACAGCTTCTGAAGCCTTCAGCAAGCGATTTCTGTACTCTGTCCTTGTCTATTTATTGTTGTTTGTCAAAGCCAAGAAAATAATATTACTCTCTTTATTTATGGCAAGCAAGATTATAGACGCTGTGTGGTTCCCTGCCCTCGTTACGTCATGGGTGGGGACACACATCAGCTATTTGTTTGGGAGTGGAGCATGCCAGAAGTCAGTTCTCGAGGGAGCTGAATGTGGGCATTGCGAGAAGCTGTCCGCGAGGACGCTCCGCTCCCGCCGGGCGTTCTTCCGAGGAGGACGGTTTGGTTCGCGTTCCCCGCGCGGGTCTCTCTGTTGCCGAGGCACGGAGACGACTCGCATTTCGAGGTTCGCAAATGGATCTGACGGCGGGGGTTGGGACGAGCTCAGCTCTATCTCAGCTTTCGCTTGCCAGATCTAGTGGACTGCGGTTTCCAGTTCAGAGGAATTGGTATCGTGTTTTGTTTTAAATAGAAACAGTACAAAACAAATAAATTGTTAAGAGAAAGGCAGATGTTTGACTTTTAAATTAATGAATAAATAAGTCAGCTCATATCTGCTGAATAAAGAGGAGCTTTTAAAAGGGTGCTTTAATTATGCTTTTGCCAGTTAAAATTTTCTGGCTAGCTGAATATTATGAGATTGAAAAATAAATAAGAGTTTTTAGATTAAATTTATCTTAAAAACTAGAAAACTCTGAATCTCAGCCTCCTCGTCGGGGTTTATATTTTATGTGTTTAATCCTCAGATGTCTAATTATAGCAATGTTTGGGTGTTTCAGTGCCTCGGGTTAAAGAGACGCCTGCAAGCTTTCTCTCTCCCGAGTCAGTGTCATCGTTTTTAACCCCAACGTTACCCACCAGCCATCATAAATAATGAATACATTTTTATTTGGCAGCCCTGGTGGGTATGGAATGAGTTGAGGAGCGACTCTCTGAGGAGGGTCGCAGCGCTGCCAGTTCGGTTGTTCCCGCTGGTGGCCACAGAATTATATGTACATATATGTTTTTCCGATATAAAGAGAATGGAAAATAAAGATATAAATATGTCTGTTCTTCTGGACGCTCCGCTTTCAAGAAAACTATGAAATAATCCAGCCTGTTCTCATCCCAAAGCGCCATATACGACGCTTTTGCAAAAGCGTAAATATCGAACGCACATGGCACCCTTTAGCGCCAAATGAGACGCAGAAATATTAGGTCCAAAAGCGCCCCCTAGTGTTCTAACCCTTACCCCACACCATACCTAAACTTAACCAAAACGAAAGCGTGTAATTAGACGTTAAAGGGTGCCGTGAGCGCCGCATTTTTACGCTTTTGCAAAAGTGTCAAATATAACGCTTTGGGATGAGAATGCGTTGAATAATCCATTCAGCGATGTTCCAGAGGCTTCTTCCTCACCAATGTTCCTGAGACTGCTGGACGAGAGCAGTCTCGGCCTATTAAGCTCCCCGCAGCACAAGGTGCAAAACAGAACAGACTATAGCCAGTTAGAGATATGCAAGATCTGAGGACTGTTTTATCTCTAAAAAAGCTTGGACAAAGGAGAAGCCCTGACACCGAGGTGGTCAAGCTTCTAAGGGTGGTCCCCTCTGGGGTAGGGACGGTTTTGAGAAATTGTTTCTCCTCAGTAACCTTTGGGGCGCGACTCTCTGAGGAGGGTCGCAGCACTGACTGTTTCGGTTTCCCTGCCGGTTCGCCGATTCAGGGCACCAAGGTCTCAGTGTCCCCAAACGAGCCTTAAAAAAGAGCAGTCAGTTCGGTTTCCCTGCCGCTTCGCCGTTTCAGGGCGCCGAGGCGCCTGCTTTATCCAACGGTCCTCCGAGGAGGGTCGTAGGAACTAAGCTAGTTAAGAGATAGGCAAGATCTGAGGACTGTCATCATCTCTAATAAATCATCATCTCAAGAAAATGAGGCTATAAGGCTTCTGAGGGCTCCTCCGGGGCAGGGACGATTTTGAGAAATCGTTTCTCCTCGGCAACCTCTGGGGTGCGACTCTCTGAGGAGGTTCGCAGCGCTGCCAGTTCGGTTGTTTCCTGCCGGTTCGCCGTTCAGGACACTGAGGTGTCGGCGTCCCCATACGATCCTCCGAGGAGGGTCATAGAGTGGTCAGTTCGGTTGCTCCCTGTCGGTTCGCCGCTTCAGGGCACCGAAATGATTGTTCAAGCAAATCCAGAGGCCAGCCTTGAGAGACTGGTTCCCCTAGTAGAATTTCACGAGTTCACACTTACAAATAAGTCAGATAAAATAAATGCGTATTTGGCGTGCTGTCCGGGGAGAGGGCTCCGGGCTCGGTATGTGGCCCGAAACCCAGAGGAGAGGGCTCCGGGCTCGGACTGCGGCCCGAACCCAGAGTGCCTGCCCCCCTAGCTGTGGAAAGAATGAGCCAGGGGTGAGGAGTCGGGGTGGTGGAGGGATGCTGAAACTGTCAAGAATGTTAGGTGAGTTGACAGTGGATATTTATATATGCTTCCTATTGTGCTGATAGGGTAGACTTGTAATTTGCTTGATGACGAGTTGATGGGACTGATTTATTTGAACGTGCTCCTCCCGAACCTTGTTTATAAAACATAATTTCACGAGTTCACACTTACAAATAAGTCAGATAAAATAAATGCGTATTTGGCGTGCTGTCCGGGGAGAGGGCTCCGGGCTCGGTATGTGGCCCGAAACCCAGAGGAGAGGGCTCCGGGCTCGGACTGCGGCCTGAACCCAGAGTGCCTGCCCCCAAAAGTTGCAGATAGAATGCCGGACAGCTGCCAGAAAAAGCTTATTACCCCCCAAAACTTGTGAAATGCAAGCTTAAGGCAGCTGCAGGAAGGGGTTATTTTGCTGGGAGGTTTCTTTAACGTAGGTCTGGAGTTGGTTGGCTTGATATAAGATGGGTGGGAGCTTGTGGAAGATGCGGGGCGGGTGATGGTGGTATGGCTGGTGCGGTGGAAGCGAGGTGGATAGAGAAAAGGAGAAGATACTGCTGCGGTAGTGGACCGATCTTTCTTTGATCAACCGAACTCCTGCGGGAATGGAGTACGTGACACTGCTGCGGCAGTGGAGCAAATTGGAAGAAAAGACGGGGGTTCTGCGGAAGCGGAAAGCAAGACGCTTCTGCGGCAATGGGCCAGAACTTGCTTTAGATGATGAGGCTCTTGCGGCGGAGGGGCAAATCTGGATGGAGTAACGAAGTTCCTGCGGAATCGGAATGCGCGACACTGCTGCGGCAGTGGGTCAGACTTGCTTTAAATGGTGAGGCTCCTGCGGAAGCGAAGTAGATGACACTGCTGCGGCAGTGGCTCAGTTTGGAAGTGGTACTTGAGCTCCTGCGGGAGCGGAGTGCGTGATGCTGCTGTGGTGGCGGCGCAAATTTGGAAGAAAGGATGGAGCTCCTGCGGGAACGAAGTGTGCATGGCACTGCTGCGGCAGTGGGCCAGACTTGCTTTAAATGATGAGGCTCCTGCGGGAGCGAAGTAGATGAAACTGCTGCGGCAGTGGCTCAGTTTGGATGTGGAAATTGAGCTCCTGCGGGAGCGGAATGCGCGATGCTGCTGCGGCAGTGGCGCAAATTTGGAAGAAAGGATGGAGCTCCTGCAGGAGCGAGGTGTGCATGACACTGCTGCGGCAGTGGGCCAGACTTGCTTTAAATGATGAGGCTCCTGCGGAAAAGTAGATGGCACTGCAGTGGTAGAGGGGCGAACTGGATGTAGTAGCGGAGCTTCTGCGGAAGCGGAGTGCGTGACACTGCTGCGGCAGTGGGCCTGACCTGCTTTAATTGATGAAACTCCTGCGGAAAAGTAGATGGCCTTTCTGTGGTAGAGGAGCAAACTGGATGTAGTAACGGAGCTTCTGCGGAAGCGGAGTGCATGACACTGCTGCGGCAGTGGGTCTGACCAGCTTTAATTGATGAGGCTCCTTCTGGAGCGAAGTAGAAGACGCTGCTGCGGCAGTGATTCCTTTGGATATGGTAATTGAGCTCCTGCGGGAGCGGAGTGCACGATACTGCAGCGGCAGTGGGACGACTTTGGATGGATTGACGGGGCTTCTGCGGAAGCGGAGTGCACGACACTGCTGCGGCAATGGAACCGTTTTAGATGAAATGACGAAGCTCCTGCTGAAACGGGGTGCGCGACGCTGCTGCGGCTGTGGACCAGACTTTGCTTGGGTTAATGGAGTTCCTGCGGGAACGAGTAGGTGACTTTGCTGCGGCAGTGGAACAAGTTGTTCTAAGGTAGGGGAGCTCCTGCGGGAGCGGAGTAGAAGACGCTGCTGTAACGATGGATGAACTTGCCTTTTGCTTGCTTTCCTGAGTTCCTATAGTGAGTTGAGAGGAAGTTAGCTGATTAAGGTTCGTTGGGCTTCTTTGGTATGGAGATGGTTTGAACGGATATAACTCTTAAAGGCCTCCGACGACCATCGCCCGAGCTCTTGGATTTGCTGCTGGGAAAGGCCTTTTTGGGCAGCTGTGGTTGCTGCGCCTATGCGAAAGGAATGGCTGGAAAAATTATTTGCTGGGATGCCTGATTGGAGCAGGATGGATTTGAGATGTTTCTGGAACCAGAAACGTGTAACGGGGCGATTGAAGTCGTCGGTGAAAAGTGGGTCGGAAGAGGATTTGGTCTGAGAGTTTCTGAATTGTGAGTACGCGAAGAGAGTTTGGTATGGTTGGATTGGCGATTGTAGATTGAAGATGTAGATGAAGTGGCCTTTTTTCATTTGATCCGTCTTGCTTTGTTTGATGAAGTAAGATATTGTTTCGTTGTCTATTACTGAAAGATCTGATATTGTGGGATGGACTTTAGGGTTGAAGCTGGAAGTGATGGTGAGTTCTGAGCATCTGAGGAAACCGAAGAAAGCCAATATGAACATGGCGTCCAGTGTGCGGGCGGTGTTGGTGGAATAGTAGCCTCGGCGGAGGGTAGAGATGCATTTGGTGAGAATATCTAGGGTTATTGGTTGTCTGGCATCTTGACGGGTTGGTTGGGTTTTTTGGATGCCTTTGATAAGCATTGATGTCTGGGAATTTGCTATGACTGCGGAGGGTGAACCGAAAAGGAGTTTGTGGAAGAATTGGATTCCGCTTAGATAGCCTTTGATGGAGCGGGCTTTGAGGTTCTTGGTGCTGTCCAGATGGGATATAAATGAAGTAATGTTGAGCAGAGAAAAACTGGGAAAAGGTTGGTTGTATGTGAAATGGAAAGACTTAAAACATTTCCATGCGGTTAAGTATGATTGGAGGGTGCTGGGTGAAACAGCTTGCAAAATGGAGTTAAGGGAGGCATCTAGGAGTGGTTTCAATGGATGGTTTATGGGAATATCAGCTCTGAATAGTGAGGTACTGGGGTTGGGCATGGGTCCGCCTCTGGTGCCAACAGCCTGAATTTCTGTTAGTATCTGGGCTCTGATGTTGTTGGTCACTGGGGGCGGTTCCATGGCTGTAGCGTTCGGCGGGATGGGCATCGGCGTTGCAGAAAAAAGAGTGAAAGGAGGCTGATTTGGGGAAAAAGAATTAGGAGGGAAGGAGCCCGGGACCGAAGCCGTCTGTGGAGTCAACCTCACACTTGGGTCGGTCCCTAAGGCTTGGGGGGGGGGCTGAGAAGTTGGGAAGGAAGAGAGCTGGGGAGGTAGGAAGTGTGTCCGGGCCTGCGGCTCTAGCTGAGGCAGCCTCGCGCTAGACACTGGCGATGGGGCCGCAGGCCACGGACAGAAAAGGGGGTTGGCAAAGCTTACGGGAGGAAGGTGGGGTGGATGGGCTTGAAACGTTGGCATACTTACGTTTAACGGGTGGCTTGTTTCGCATGAAACTGGCAAGGTGGCGAGGGGTGCTGTGCTGGAGAAAGCCGCGGCCTGTAGTTCGGCAGAGCGGCACGAACGGTGGGGCCTGGCGGCGGCGGAATCTGGGGCGCGGCCTAGGCTAGCTGAAGGCCTGCTGCGGCCTGGCGGTCGCTTGGAACTGGGTCCTGCGGCGACGGGAGAAGGAGTTTCCGGAAAACGTGAGTTTGAAGTTTTGTTATGTGACTTTCTTGCTGACTTTGAACGTGGGGTGGATTTTGGAGAAGGAAAAGCTGACTGAAGGGAAACGTACAGGTTGTACAGTTGTGCTTTGTTCATCCTCCTTGAAAAATGGACGTCGGCGCTGATTAGCGCTTGTCTTAATCCAAGCACTGTCCATTTCTCGATTGCAGGAATGTTGGGTTGTGCTGAGGTGTAGGAGGAAGCTGGAGATGGTGGACTTCTTGATGGTGGAGGTGATGGCAAACCGCGGCGCCTCGGGCTACGAGAAGCGGCTCGGCTTGGCTGCCGGCCGCGCTGTGCAGCTGGAGGTTCGGGAGCGATAGCCTGTTGAGCATTGGAGCTCGTTGCTGTGATCGGGAGCTGAGATGGAGCTTGGCTGATGAAAGAGTCGTCATCGGAAGGATAGAGCTCGATCTCTGACATTGTGGCAAATGGGCGGGGACCAAATGCTGAAACTGTCAAGAATGTTAGGTGAGTTGACAGTGGATATTTATATATGCTTCCTATTGTGCTGATAGGGTAGACTTGTAATTTGCTTGATGACGAGTTGATGGGACTGATTTATTTGAACGTGCTCCTCCCGAACCTTGTTTATAAAACATCATTTCTGGCAGCATAAAAACTACTAAGAATAAAGGAATGTGAAGTCCGCACACTGAAGTACTGCAACAAAAAATTTTAAATTAAAAAAAGCATCGTTTCGACCATCAGGTCTTCATCAAGCACAATCTACATGCAGTATGAGATCAACTTTAAATAGATACAGATAATTGCCATTAATTAGGCACGCACAACATCACAAGTAGATCACAGGTGATCACCTTAATTAGGCACACACAAAAGGTCACATGACAAATGCAAGTAACGTGACAAATACAAATGGATCCTTACCTGTTGATCCTATTAACAAATTAAAAGCGTGTATTGATTCTAAGTTGTTGTCACATTTTGAAAATGGTGAGTTCAGCAAAACTGAATATGAATTCCTTAAAGTGGACTTTCCTATCACACCCATTATATATACTTTGCCTAAGGTCAACAAGGGACTTGATACCCCTTTGAAAGGTCGTCCTATTGTGAGCGGTATCGGTAGTCTCACTGAGAATATTTCTTCTTATGTGGATTTTTAGATCAAACCATTTGTACCCATGCTGTCATCATATGTAAGAGACTCTATGGATTTTATTGAATCATTATATAGTGTTGACTTTGCTGTTGGGGAAATGCTTCTGGTTACTTTAGATGTTCAGAGTTTATATACCAACATCCCTCATTCTGAAGGCTTATCTGCTTTAGAACAATTTTTGACACAAAGACCTGTGGATGTAAAACCTAGTACCACATGCTTATTAGATTTAGCAAGTATTGTCTTGAGAAACAACTTTTTTCGTTTTCAGGATGAGTTTTATTTACAAGTAAAAGACGCTGCAATGGGTAGCAAAATGGCACCTAATTATGCTTGCTTATATATGGGAATTTTTGAAAATGAGTTTATTCTAATTGAGTCAAATTCCTTTCTTCCTAAGATTGTTTTTTACAAGCAGTATATTGATGACATTTTCACGATCACCAAGGCCACATCTGCAGAGACGTTGATGTTTTTAAATTATCTTAACTCAAGGACTGAGCATGTGAATTTCACTATGGAATGCGACCCAGTAAGCATCAGTTTTCTTGATGTCCGAGTATACATATGTGACGGGAAATTTGTCGATATTTGTGACGATATTTGTAATGCGGCAGGATGTCCTCTCCGCATACATTTGTCAGATTTTATGACCTTGGCCTCTCCACTACTGGAGCTAGGTTGCTTGCTTCTTAGTGTGCGCAAGGACTTCACACATAACGGGCATTTCTCAGCATGGCATAGTGGGTATGGGGTTCCCATCGCGTTTGCAACGCAGCTCGAAGTTCCCTTGAAAGGGAACGTCTCAGGTTACGTAAGTAACCCTGGTTCCCTGAGAGGGAACGAGAGCTGCGTTCGCCTGCCATACTTCCTGCATGCCCTGATCGACTTGCTTCATGCCTTTCACAGAAGCTGTCGCGGTCTGATCTCAAGTGTGCTTTATAGTTTCCTGGTCAATGACGTCACCTTACGTCCTACTCTCTAATTGGACTGATTGTACAGACGCTTCACGACGCAATCACGCAGAGCGTTTCCATCGCGTTTGCAACGCAGCTCTCGTTCCCTCTCAGGGAACCAGGGTTACATACGTAACCTGAGACGTCCTCAAGTTCTCTGTGTCCAGAGGAAACAAAATTCAATTTTGTGTTTTAATTTTTTTTAACAAAATACATTTGTGTTATAATTTGCAACCTAACAAACTTCTTTTTGGCTTTTCTTTTTTTTTTTTTTTTTTTTGCTTGAAATGTGTGTTTGTGTTTGTCCTGATGCCCGTTGTCGTTTACGAATCCCCATGACCCTGACCCTACGTCAAACGGATCGTGCCAAAATCATGCTAAAATCGTGTAATCTGAACCAGGCATTAGGTTACATGGTAAATGTAGGCCGAAAATGTTCAGATTACATTCACACTACACATTCATAGTAGAACGTCATTTTTTATCAGTCATGAAGTAAACTTCAAAATAAGTACTCAAGAGAGTTTGCGATTTTGGGCACAGCCATGCTTTTAATCTCATCAAGACTGTCTGAAAGCAGTTTCCCAATACTATGGAAGGCACCTTTTTATTGAAACTGGTTTTACGATCTGTGGCCCTATACTTAGGAAATGCGGTTTGGGAAATGGGACTATCTGCATACATTTAATAAGTTCAGAAAAAAAGTTCCCCTGGAAATCAATGTAACATACCTTTTTGGGGTTACAAGTTATCCCCCCTTTTTTTTTTTTGACCAAGTACATAACAAAGTGTTAAACTATATCTTATTGCCTTGTCTTTGTGTCATTACGTCACATCTGTACACATAAAGAAGAGTCTCGGCTAGTAGGCTACAGTATATTTTGTCTGTGAGGATGTTGGAGTTGGAGATTTATAGCCTTTTCTCAGGGCACTTGATATAACTAAACTTGTAAATTTGATAGCGGTTCCAGAAAGATTCAAACGACAATCACCAGTGACAACTAAAAATTCAACCGTTGTAAATCGCTCGGACTTCAGAGCGGCTACCGGAAAAAAAGAGACTGCAACCGCACCCTTGCGAAAACAAGGATACATATTTAAAGGACAATACATGTAGTCATGCAATGCTGATGTTGTTAACATTAACAATTTGAGAACAAAGAATAATTTGCACGGTTTGACGTGATATGATAAGCGATCATTAGATTTAATCAGCGCGATTTACTGCAATGCTTTTTTCCCCTTGGTCACAACAAAAGTGGATGTCATTTACTTATTCAGATGACATTTTCCAGTTAAAATTCTTATGTTGGTCATACTGCCAGAAAGTAAAATCTACTGTGGCAAGTATCCACACTGGCGCAGGGACTGACAGCCGCACATCCTCCTCAAAACATTGTGTTCATCTGCGCTGTGCCATGCCGAGGCACAACTCACGTATAGTTGATCATTTCCGCGAATAACTACGATTGCAGATTTCGAACATAGATGGCAAAAATTTGTACAAATTGACTGTATGCGGCTTTAAGAAGGCAAGAACTGAGGCAGCTGGACACTTCTCATTATCGGGCAGCAACAATTATTGAGCAACTCTTTCCTAGATGCAGATGTTTTTTTTCTCCATTGGGTGTAAATACATCAGTTTTAGGGATCTATTTTCAGATTTCACACTAAAATCCTTTTTACTGTCAGCCACCTTTTGTCATTGGACAAATATAATCTAAATGCACAGGTCTTTTAATATATGACTCTGACGCCATCTAGTGGTCATATCTGACCATTTCCTGAAATATCCATCCTGATCTGGAGTCAAAAGGGTCATTGTATGTGTGAGTGTGAGTGTTTAAAGGAATTCAGTAATTCATGGATTAAAAGGGATTTAAGGGAACAAAGAGAGGCAAAATAAATCTATCTAATTGTAGTTATGTAGTAAACAATTTAAACTGTTTGCAAATGATATTTTATTTTAAAATGTGCACACATTTACCATTCGCATGTCTAATATGTCAAAAATTCTAATGTTTCTTGTCTCGTCACATTCAGTTATGAATTACATGAACCATAAAAAGCATATTTTCAATTCAAAAATACCCGTCTTCTTTGATTTGAATGGGCATCTTGATCATTTTGATATTGACCATGCAGCCACATCTCAACAGACCCCTCTGTTAGACCCCTAAAGAGTGAATCAAACATTTACATAGTTCAGACAAAATCTCATACTGTAGCTCAGACAAAATCATTGCCTCTGGTAACAGACAAAGCAATAGTGGGACATAGTAAAAACATTGTTACTCACACTTGTTGTGGGTTTATTGTTCGATCCAATACTCGGTACTGTATCAACTTTTATTTTCAGCCTCTCGAAACTCTCTGAAGTAAAAATGAAGCAAACAGTGTATTACCGATGTATGGAAACTTTATTTTGTCCACAGAATAAAAAAAAAGGTAATTGCGACTTTAAATCTGACTTTTTATCTCACAACTGCGAGTTTATATCTCACACATTTCATACTTTTTATCTCAGAATTGCATGATATATAGTCGCAATTATGAATTATTAAGTCAGAATTGCATGATAACCTCGAAATTGTGATTTTGATTTCAACATTTTGATTTCAACATTTTTTCAACATTCAACATTTTGATTTATCCATTCTTTAAAGGTGTGGTTGATTGCTTTTTTTCTTTGCATGATTGTGTTTATGGGGTGCAATATAACATGTATTCGTGGTTTTTCTTTTTTAAAAAGTCTTATTTTTCATAAACTTCACCTTTATTGTCAGCCGCGCTCTCCTCTGTCCCCTAAACGAGCGTTTTACTTCCTGATTCTATGAAAACACTCCCTCAGAAACACGTCGTGGGCTCAGATTGGTTAGTTTGGGCGGGTGTGTTGTGATTGGCTAAACTGTCGCTCACGTTGTCCGGAAGGTTAACGCCTATTACCTTAACGGGGAAACGCCAGCTCCGGTCCAGATGTAAATAATGGTGTCGAACTGCAGTATCAGTTTGAGGCAAAATCAGACAGAGAAAGCCGCGATGAAGCGAGTCAAACAGAACCACACCACACATGGCTCTTACCAAACGTTTCTGAATGATAATTTGCCATATTTTTTAACCATATACACGTTTGTTTTACACAATAGCATCTGACTGGCAACGATAGCAACTGACTGACTACTAATGTTAAGCACAAACAGCGTTGGCAAGTTTACGTTCTTGATCAAATCGAAAATAACGTTATAAAGCATATATACATGAAAAATACGTTTAAAACATTAGTACTTATACAAAATTCAGGTCCATAATGTTTGTACGCGTTTGTCGTAGACACAAAATACTAGCATAACTAGTAGCCTAGTGGCTATAAAGCCAGCGCTGGCATTTTGAAAAAATAAAACATAAATAAAACACAGGCTAACATTACGTCTGGAATTATACATGCAAATACATTTAAAACGATTAAGTCTTAGCCTACTTACAGGTTGTGGTCCAACAACTGCTGCCTCTGGTTTTAAAGTTGGATCTGCTTCATTGTTTATTAACAGTTTCTTGCTGCATTGAACTCGTGGAGATTCTGGAAGCTGTCTTCCGTAAAATGCGCAGCACAGAGAGCTAGATTACGATCGTCACTTTCAGGAATATAATCAAACATAAATTGTATCCATTGTTGATGAAGTAGCATCCGTGGGAAGCTCGAAACACAGAAGACCTGACAGCTGCGTGAACACAACTCACTCGACGTGCTGCAGAAATATGCACATGCCATTTCCTGCATTGATGCAAATGTGCGGGTTAGTGACGTACCATAACCCGTTGTAGTCCCAATCGAGTCGTTTTTGTAGGCGTTTACACTTCCTGGTTTTTAAAAGACGATATCTCTGCTTACATTGAACTTTCAGCGCTGCAACTTTGCAGATACTGTTAATGCACCATCAGCAACATTACACACTATTTAAAATCAAAAAAGTGAAGCTGGAATCAACTCCCCCTTTAAGTAACAGGTAAGGTAAGTACAAAGGAGGAACCTATTAGCTAGAATAAATAAATAAATAAAATATTCTAACCAGAAATGCATAGGCTGATACAAGTTATACTAAATAACCACCACAAGATGTCAGCCAACTCAAACCCTTGTACTGGATATTTAATTTCAGATGAAGACAGCAACTGCAACCATAAAAATAAAGTGAAATCAACATAAAGGCTGCAATTAAACTCAAAATTTGTGAAAAACACAATTGGAACTCTTTAACATTAACATTAGTTAATACATTATCTAACCCGAACTTACAATGAGCAATACGTTGTTAATATATTTTTCAGTCCCTGCTCCAATACACCTCTCTGTGATCTTCAACTCTAAATTCTGAAGACCATGATTGGCTTATTCAGTTGTGTTTAATTGTGTAACTCTGTTAAGAGTTTGAAATTCCTGTAGAATATAAATGTATGCAATAATAACCTCTGACATGCAGGCGGCAAAATAAGTCAATAAATAAATCACCGGTCTCCATTGCTTTTCAGTCAGCCATGTCTCGACACTTACTGATTATCCATTTCAGTTGCACCACATATGCATGCTTGACATAATAACATTTAGAGTAGATGCATAGTATTTTATGTCTCATCTCTACAGTCATGAATTCTGCTCTGACTTGCACCAGACACATTTACAGCACATGGATAACCCAAATTCTTGTCTGGGCCACCTATGTATTAGATATTTATGGTTTCTGGAGGAGCAGTGCCCACACAGAGACTAGCAGCTGACGCAAGACAGAGCAAAACTGTTCTGCAGATGCTAAGTTCACATGGAATAAAATAATATGTTCATGCTCCCCATTGTGTTTTTACATATTAAAATATAGGCTATCTAAGGAACTAGCATAAGAAATACATGTAAACGCATTGAAAATATGTATTGGTTCAGGATCCAACACATTTCTGAGATGTATCTTTTTTGAAATCAGGCTTTTTTTTAACCTTTTTTTCACTGCATTTAAGGTTAAACCCCTATTTTAACCCCGGGTACAGGAACACACTTGTAATTTAGTACTACTTTTTACCCAGGGTTATGAAACCCAGCTCTTTCAAACTTTATAGTCCGAAAAGTCCGTTATTAAAAACTTGATAGTACAGTCAGCCTTATCAGGGTATGTTTACGTGTACTAAAAACTGAAACGTTTTTCCTTTTCCTTTGTGTTTTTCACGTACAGACGTCAATGATGTCAAAATGATTTCAGATGAATCTGCGAAAAAGTCTCTGGTTACGTTTAACGACAACTATTCGTGTTTTCCACTTAAAGACGCATTGTGAAAACGATCCCTATTCAAATGGATCTGTGAAAAAGACTAAAAACGCTGCATTCTGCTGCCAGACCATTAGATGGCGATGAAACATTATAGACTGAATCGACTGTGTAAGATGTCATCTTCTTTGGAGATTCACTCTTTTGTTGATTACAAAGAGTAAACAATGCCACCTGTTGTTGTGTAAAGGAACAAAAACTACGTAGTAAAAACGTAATAATGCATGTAGGGCTGTCAAAAAAAATCTAAAATAGAATAAAAGTCTGAAATAAAAGTTTGTGTTTACATAATATCTGTGGGTGCACTATGTATATATATATATATATATATATATATATATATATATATACCTAATAATTTAGTGTACCCACATATATTAAACACAAACTTTTATTTTGGATGCGATTAATCGAGATCAATTGTTTGGCAGCCCTAAATGCATGCGAATGATGTCACTGTTTTCACATGATTTTGTAGTTTACACAGAGACAGTAATGGTATCATTTTCAAAACTGGCACTTTGAAACCTGTTTTTAAAAGTTTGTGCTTTCAAGCCCCCAAAAACGCTGTTGTCGTGTAAATAAACGGCCAAAACACAAAAAGTTAACCGTTTTTTCTTGAAAACGGTGTCGTGTAAAAACGACCCCTAATATTTAAGCTCTGCACCGCAAATATGCAAATAAGTTCAGGGTTTTGGAATGTAGAGTGTAAAACGGCAGTTTATAAATAGCCGTGATTGATTGTTAACCCCTGGTAAATTGCAAATTGAAACATGACAGGATAACACGGGATTCCTTTTAGCCAGAGTTTTAAAATGACCCATGTTTAAGTGTTCCATATGTGAAAAGCCAAAAATTGTATGGCTTGTTGAAAAGAGGTTTGCTACTTTCGTAAGATACTGTATCAGAATTAAAGATTTTACACTTAACTGCCCTTTAAAGGCAGAATATACTGTATATTTTAAATTTTGTGAGCAGTATTGGGCTCTTATTGAAGTGGTTAAATGGACTTTCTCTTTTTTCCCAGGCCTGGTGGTTTCTAATACACTCCTGATTAGTGAATAAACCAGGGCTAAATAATCTTTACATAAGATTTTGGCTGCTTTTGTTGGCCAGTGAAAGCAGCCCTCAGTGGTTTGTGAGGTCAAAACTGTTTATAAAGCTTGGATCCACTCAGCGGTATTCATTCCGCCCTTGTTTACCCTTTTAATTCCCAGAGAACTTAGATATTTCACTCTGTAATAATTTAGACTATGTACATGATATGAAAGACAGAAAAGGACCCCCTCCCCCCTATTGAAACTGTATTCTGCTGCCAGGCCAGTAGATGTTGGTGTCATTTTGTAAAGAAACACTAATTGCCTATATATGTTTTATATGTTCACCTTTTTCACAAATGCTTATTTTTGTAGTTTACACAGAGACAATATCGTTTTTAAATACAGCCCCTTAGTTCCTTCAGTTTATTGTTCGGTAAAGTCTAAAAAATGCTGGGTTGTTTCAACCCAAATTTGGGTCAAATATGGACAAACTCAAATGTTGGGTTAAAAAATGCAATTAAAAATGTACATTTAAAAGTGAAAATTGAAGTTGGGTTAAACTGAGTTGGGCAAAACTTGGAATTTTGGCATTTTTAACCCAACATTTGGGTTTGTTCACATTATAATTTTTTAGAGTTTATCGTTAACGTTTGATGAGTTGAAGATTGAAGTCTCTTTGTATCACCATTCTTGTCACGCATTGTCCGTGTTGGATTTAATAACCATGACAATTTTATTTTATTTGAAAGTAAATAACTTCTAAAATGGCTCATCCATGCATATTCATGTTTTAATCTTTTATTTTTAATGTTATGGAATATATAATTTTGTTTGGGTTTATTTAAATGATTCTTTTTTTAATAATCTTTTCAATAAATAAATTGCATTTTTTCAAGTTCTATATTTCAATCATTCCATCACAAAATACCATTGCCAAATGTTAATAGATAAACATTTTTCAGCAAAAATAACTATAAATATAAAATATAAATACAATACAATCCAATAAGCCATGTCTAATTACCCAAAATATTTCATTAAAGGAGTAGTTCACTTTTTACAAAACATTTGCTGATAATTTACTCACCCCCATGACATCCAAGATGTCCATGTCATTCTTTCTTCAGTGGAAAAGAAATTAAGGTTTTTGATGAAAGCATTCCAGGATTTTTCTCCATATAATGGACTTCAATGGGAACTAAACGGTTCAAGGTCCAAAAGACAGTTTCAGTGCAAACTGTTCAAAGGGCTTTAAACGATTTCAGACGATAAATAAGGGTCTTATTAAGCGATCACTCATTTAAAAAACAAAACAAAACTTAAGTTTTATAAGCTCAAAATGGTCGCCTTGCTCTGTTCTGTGATGCGCGTTCGTGACTGTCCTGTTCGAACTCGTTCATTAAAATGAACTAATCTTTTTTTGTGTAATTTGGTTCATTCAACGAACGAAATGAATGAGTGGACTCGGGAAAAGATTTGTTCATTTTGATGAGCGAGTTCGAATAGGACAGTCACGAACGCGCATCACAGAACAGAGCAAGACGAGCATTTGAGCTTATAAAACTTAAAATTTGTTATTTTTGTTTTTAAATGTGCAATTGTTTCACTTGATAAGACCCTTATTTATCATCCGAAATCTCTTAAAGCCCTTTCAACAGTTTGCAGTTGGCACTGAAACTGTCTTTTGGACCTTGAACCGTTTGGCTCCCATTGTAGTGCATTATATGGAGAAAAATCCTGGAATGTTTTCAACAAAAACCTTAATTTCTTGGATGACATGGAGGTGAGTAAATTATCAGCAAAAGTTGTTTTTTTTTTTTTAAAGTGAACTACTCTTTTAATAATCATGAAAGCCACATTCCAGTTGTCTACAAATTTCATGCAGGCCGGGCTGTATTACGTTTTTCTTACAGTAAGCCTCTGCACAGCAATATGCCCCTTTTCCAAGACTCTCTCTCTCTCTGTCTCTCCACCAACCCCCCTCAGTCTCTCCCCGCTCTCCTCCAGCAGCTCAATGGGCAATGACAGCTATTACGGGCCTCATTAGTGTGTTACAGTGGCAGAGAGGTTCAGCGGAGGGGGCCGGGGCCAACGTCAGCTCCCCAGCTGTCAGGACCCGAGACATGGGGAATAAAGCTCACCTCTTCCCAGCACCACTTCATCAGAGCTCCAAGCAGTGGGCCAGGCTTCCTCCTGGCTAATGAGAATGTGCAGGAAAGTTGATTTCATACATTTTGGACCCAGTGCAGGGGGGGGAAACATTGCTAAGGCCGAGACGGAGCAACAAAACATCATCTAGAAATGCAGTGGGGGAAAAAGATGCCTGACAAATGTAAAATCCATTCTGGTCTATTATTTATATCTTGCTCTCACCTTGACTAATGCACTTATGCATTCGTCTTGAAGCTTGGACTTTAAGAGAACATGTTTCAGTGTTACGTCCAATACAACTGGTTTGAATCCTTGACGTTTTGGAACAGGCGAACGTGGCACAAACATTTTATTGTTTGAGGGATAATCCATTGCTACCTCACTAACTGTACAGCTGTTACTGCCTAATGAAATCACACTGAACACGGCACACTTAATTGCCTTCTGTTAACTGCTGACAGATTGCGCGCAACCAATTTCTTTTTACAACATCTCAGTTATTGTAACATAAAAGAATGTTAATTCATGAATATTATTACGTTTTGGGGAAGTAGCACTTCATGACTTTTTACAACCTGAACTTACCTTGCCTTGTCATAAAAAGATCAATATTTGTGTATTTTTTAATAAATCAACAGGTTCGGGACAAAACGAATAAGTGTGACAAACAAGGTCAACACTTCCAAATAAAGTGCAGAGTGCAATGAAATGGTTACCATTACTGTGTGCCAATTCGACTACTTATATTCGCCTACTTTTTGAAGAACTGAATAGCAAGTAAACTTTGGGACATACCACATCATAATTTTGCTCTGCGAAATATACTGTTTTGGAGATAAGATCAGAATGCATTGGTTTTGCTGTTGTGCTTTTCCAACGCATTATCATCCCAAGGCGGCATATACGGCGCTTTTGCCAATGCATATACATCCAATGCACATGGCACCCTTTAGCGTCAAGATAACATGCTTTGGTTATGGGTAGGTTAGGTTTAGGTCTGGGGTAGGGTTAGGGTTAGACCACTAGGAGGCGCCTTCTGCCCCATATACTGCGTCTCATATTGACGCATGCAAAGATATCCATAATCCATAAAAATATCTCGTCCACGCTACTCGCCAATGGAGGTCGACGTCTGCACCTGGCGGCCATCTTGTCACAAGCAGCGCGCTCACTCGTAACACTGTGTTTTAATGGTGCATGCACTTTAAATAACCATAACTTGCTCAAATTTCTACCGATTTTCAAACGGTTTGGTTTGTTGTAAACGTCAGAGATGTAGTTATGATTCTGCATACTTATGAATAATAAGTGTATAAATGAATAGATAATCATCCAGGTTTATAGACACGTTTATAGCGTTTGTAAGGAACCAAACCGTTAGTAAATCCGTCAAGATTTCAACAAGATAAGATTATTTGTGTTCGTGCTGATTACTCATCTTATCTTACACCAGCTTGCCTGTGACAAGATGGCCGACGGTGATGACGATAGAGAGACATAGCCTTTATTATGGATATCTATGATGCCATGTGCGTTGGATGTCTATGCAATGGCAAAAGCGTCAGTATATAACGCCATTGGAATGAGAACGGGCAGGCTATTCACGTCTTTAAGTTTACCATGTTGTTGCAGATGGAAAATAACACATATAGCATTAAATCAGGTTAGATATTGTTTTTATCAATAATTCAAATCCCTTTTAGGGCATCTCACCAACAGTCTCACTCATCTCGGCCATGTTTGTAGTTCTTTATAATCGAGTTTTTAGTTCTGAACCGAATCCTTCTCCAAACCTGTCCCAAAATGCACTTGCGCTCCTGTGGACTATATGCCAGCCGGGTGCGCCTCCGTTTAGTCCACAAGAGGTGTCCCATAGGGTCTCCCATTTGTCATTCTAGGTTTCAGAATGGTGCCCGTGGATCATCCGGGGACTTTTGCCATTCTCTTTTCAACAATCTATGGGGCACACTAATGTTGCCTTTACGTGCTATCAGAATTATCGTAGATACGAGTTTCCAAGTTAAAGTTTGCCCTCGCAAGTCGTTTTTATCACCTGGAAGTTCGGGAATGAATTTGATTCCCCAAGTTCCCAATATGGGCAGGCCACAAACTCTAAACATGTTGGAGGGGAAGATTTTCCCAATAAATAGGTGAGAATAAACCTGGTGTCCTCCATAATTCCAGTTCTTTCCGACAACAAAGCACTTGAATGTTGAGTCAGGCAGGTTAGAATGATCAAACAAACGAACTTTGGAAAGCACCACAGTGTTTACACTTTTCAGGATCTCAGTCTGCAAATGGTTTATTTACACTTGCCTCTGCTTATTTAAGCTGGGTTAGGAGAAACTATTGAAATAATTACCCACAGCATCTTTAAAAACTAGTAATCTATGGATTCTAGAATTGGCATGAGCCCCTGAGTCAAGGCTAAGGAGGCAAGGAACGACTTCATCATGGCAGAGAGAATTCCCCCTTACCCCCACTTTCCCGCTTCCATCTGCCGACGCTTCTGTTTGAAAGTATGACGGATGGGGCTCGTAGATGTGTTTCAGTTATAAGCGGAGCTCTCTGTTGGGCTGTATTTCAGAACTCCATCCGGTAGAGTCACAGCACGGCTTTAAGAAGAATGTGACTGTTTCCTCCCTGGAAAAACGCCAGAGCCATCCATCAGAAGGAAACTTTTCCACAAGAAGACAATTCACCAGTTGTACTCCTTTCTTGTTTCTTTTCCTTTCTTGATCCTTCTCGCTTCCCTATGTTAAAGTCAAACTTACCATACGCTAAACGCATTCGCTGTGACAGGTCTTTGGCACGACGAGAGGTTGCAGGAGCGCGTGAAGTATCTGCGTGCATGTGTGTGTCAGTGTGTATTTAGAGTCCTCTCATCAGGGAGGGTGAGAGATGTTGATATAACTCAAAGCCATGGCCAAGCATGAGTATCTGCTAACTGTATTAAGTGGAGCTTCCAAAGGCTCCATCCCCCTCCATGCGCCAGCTTCATGGCTCAGCCAATCCCAGTGAGCAATCAATCTGAATTTAGCCACCAGGGTCTGCCATGGCACGCAACAAGCTGTCTCGGGTTCCCCTGTGATTCCCTGCTGGAACCCAAGCAGAAACTCCACCCACTGCGCAAAGTTTCAGCAGATGTGAGCTATTTAGTCAGGTTTCCCAGAACAACATGACATCTCCTCCTTGTAAATCATGGCCACGTCAGCATGGAGCAAACTGTTTGCATGGCAGAGGTGGGCAAACGCAAGCCTGGTTAACCCAAACATGCACCTACTCTCACATACCTGTAAATGACTTCAAACTTTTAAAGGAGAACTCCGGCGAACAATGAACCTTTGGTCTAATAAATCATCGGTACCTAGTCAATCGTTGTCTGAGATTTGTTTTCATGATAATCGAATGTAAAGAGTTTTATCTCTAAAAACTGTTTAGCGTATAATGCTAGTACTGGGGGCATTGACTAATTAAAAAGAATAGCTAGTTTATACCACTAACAAGGCTCAAAAGAGCCCCACGCTAACGCAGTAACATAACAAGGCTCCATACATGCAAAACGAAGCATTGACAACTTTGTAAGTGTACAGACCGTTTAATAAGAACATAAGTTATAAAGACCGTTTACTTCGTGTATACATTCAGAAGCCATCTTAGGAAATAGTCTCGATAAGTCGATCCCCGAACGTCGTGCTGAGTGAGCTGAACTGTATGAAGTTCAACGAACTTCTGAACTGTATGTTCTTATTAAACGGTCTGTAGTTGACATAATAATAGTAGTAAGTTTAGTAACTATCTCTGGCCAAACTATTTAAAAATAGCGGGGTAATTCTGGATAGTCCATCTGGCGCGTGTAATGATGACGCAGTGAATGGTGATGATTCTCTCTGACCAATCAGCAGTCGGCATTGTTTTCACGTGACTTTTTAGTATTGCCTTAGCTCGCTCAGAACCTCGCCTGAGGTGATACAAAAAAAAGTACCCGAAAGCAGGAACAGGTACAACTTTTAGACAGTGGAAAACCAAACAAAGGCGAGCCGAGTCGAGTCGAGCTGGTAGGATGTAGGATGAGAGTTATTTTCAGCATACGCTTCATTCTTCTTTCTCCAGACATAACGCTGATCCATAGGAGGCGAAGACAGAATCCCAAAACGTCTGTGGCTTATTTAAATGATTTTGAGCAAATTGGAGCTGAATTTTCTTGTGCTTTTGGGTCAGAAGTGGTGTATACTGTATCTTGAAGTTCTGGCATGGAAACCAAACGTGTTTAATACGTGCCTTACTCTGCAGCTGAAACCTCAGTGCCTGTTGCTACCTAGTCTTGCATTAGGTCAATTTCAGTCAGGGTTTTTCTGAACCTGCCTGCTCAGAAATCTGGTTGCAGCCGTTGATAGCTTCCCTTTTCTGCCTTGTCCAGGTAGTGTAACTTTGAACTTGCAAACTATGCTTACAAAAGTGTCTCCAAGAACATTTAGTGCTTTCGATATCTTTTTAGATATGTTCCTTGTCTGTGAAGGGCGATGATATCTTCTCTTAGTATTTTAAACCATTCTTTTGAACATATTTCTAACATGCAGACAAACGTGACTCAACAAATCTAGCCAGTTCAGGTATTTCATGTGTTCTAACTCAAACACTCCTGGTGAAACTAATGAAGCCCTTTATTAGTTGCATCAGATGTGCTTGAGACAATCTGTTTTGCAGATTTGTGCTATGATGAGGGATTCTATTCAGGGGGTTGAATTATGTTGAGACTTCAGAAGTCATTAAAATATGCATTTTCAGTTGAATTTGGGAAACTACTTTAAAAAATTGTTGTGTTGAGCTATTTTTTAAATACTTTTGTATGGTTTGTTCATTGCAAACCACTGTTAATTTTGCCAATAAATTTGCAATCGGGTTGAATAATTTCGATTTCAACTCTCTCTCTCTATATATATATCCCTACCCTATCCCAGCCAGGGATACAGGGTGTAATCTGGGTTCAGGCCAAATTGCATGTCAAATATGCATACTCTTTTACTCTTCTACTCTTTTAGATTATTTGTAAGTGTGAACTATGGGCTGTCAGTTTAACGCGCTATTTACAGTGTTAACACAAACCCATTTTAACAGCATTAATTTTTATATCGCACTGCAAAATTTCAGCAAAATTATATGATGTTCTTCTTGCCTATGTCACAACACTTTCCAAGTGAAATGTCCAGTGAGTGTTGGTAAAAGCATGTTCAGTTTCAAACGAAACAGATGACCATGAATCTGGCAATGTTTTATTATGTTGGTTGTTGAAATGTACGTATCACAGCAGTTCAGAAATTAAATTTCTGGTAAGTGGTGCTTAAAGGATAATTCTCTATTCAGTTTGAAGATAACATTGCACCAACACTGAAACCTAATCTAAACCTAATTGACAGTTTTAACAAAAGCAAAAGTGAGATACAAAGACATTTGCCGAAGCTGCATGCCATTTAAGCTGGCTTCTTCAAGTCTTTGAGCACTTTTATTGTGGCTCATATTTCACAGGACAGGTGTGTTGGAACTAAAGGAAATTGGCCCTCGAGGAGCAGGATTGGACATTCTTGTCACAAAACTTTACAGTATATCTAAATATGTCCACCAGGAGGAAGCATTCCACCACTCAATGCTCTGTTGTGTGTTGAACTCGCCAGTGCATTCATTGTGAACAGGGTGAAAAGTATTTGTTAACATTAACAAATTATAGAAATCCATCAATCTTTTCTGCCAAATATCCCAGGCTTCATTGGGTATCATGAACAAAAGACGTTTATTTAAACAGACATATCTGTTGTTTATTTTGCTTTGACATTGATTAGAGGGCTAACTTGTTTCTTTCACCTCCAACAACCTGAATTTGGTTTGTAAATGGCAAGGTTTTGTTTATGTCCCAACAGGTTGGATGAGTTGTCTTCCTGTTTGAGATGCAGGACTCTACTGCTTGCTGCCGTGTTCATTCGATGTGAAGGTTTATTCTGAATCCCTGTGGCAGGCTACTAGCTGGCCTCAAGCAAATCAATATATTCAATCAAAAGATCTCCCATGAGAAAGGAGGATGAGCAAGAAAGTTGGGGAAGGGGGCATGGTTTGTTTCTTTTGTATTATTAATCACCTGCTGGCAATAACAATCTTAAAATGATCTGCTACATGTGTTTGGAATCCTTGAGATGGTCAGTCATGATTTATCTGTTTGACTCAGGAAAAGGCGATGGTGTGTTTACTATCTAACAATGGTCCAAAATAAACTTTTTGTCACATCTGTCAATGGCAGGTGAATTTCTAAAGCCTAGATGGAATCAATGCAACGACATAATTAACTATTTCGCCGCCAGCGTTTTTTGATTATTTTCATGGCCCTCAGAATATTATGTTGAATGAATATCTGAAAATGCAACGTGTCAGAAGAAAGAACAGACTCTCTGCTTTTAAACAACAACGGCAACAAAAAAACTGTTTTATTATGGATTCCTTTTAATTAACGTTTGAATATGGTTAAGTTTCATTAAAAATGTTGAGCAAAAAGCTGAGAAAATTGCGTTTTTGACAAAGTCTACAATGATGATCATTGTAGTTTGCTACTGATGATCACATTAATTTACATACATATCATATAATTATCATATCATTTGTTTGCTTATCATATTATTTATTTTTGCTTCTTTTTTTTAGTCAGGAGATTGAGGGTAGTTAGTTGTCAGGGTAGTCAGTACACTTTCTGATTATGTGTAATAGCGCCCCCTGTATAACAGTGAAAGCAGGACATTTCTGTCAATGGTGGGGAAGTAATGTCTACGGAGCCCAGCACATGACAAGCAAGAAAAAAGTCTTAATCATGCAGATGATTTACCAATTTGTTCCTTCGATTTATAAATCAAATAAATAAATTGTGCACACGATAGCATTTCAGGGGAAAGAAATAGGCTAAATTGTGTGCACGATTTACTAATTTGTTGCCTTTATTTATAAATTGTGCACGATTTAGCCTATTTTTTTTTCTTTCATGTCATGTGTAGTTGTTTCACAAATTACAGAAATTTCTGCCAATGAGGAAAGAGATAAATAGATAAAGAAGTTGAAAATTTGAAGATGAAGTAAACACTGATACAGTGTTTTCCATCTTTCACTGGTAAAGGAAAGAATCTTGCTACCGGATTGTTTCTTTCTTTCCAAATCTTATGGGAAAGTGTAGCTATATTATGAGGTGGTGATTTCGAATTAATTCGTATTATGTAATTCACATGAAAACGATTGTTTGGAAACACCCCTAAGAAGATTATACGAAACTGTATGAATGAGATTAGCAACCAGTTCGCCATAGCGTAAAATAGTTACACATTGCCATAAGAGTGTGTTGGTACTGATTGTGTCTTGACTTGATATGTCTAGATTTCTAGGCTAACAAATGTATTCAAACAAGTAGTGCTCCATACTCCAATCCAGTAGGTGGCAGACAATGCACCTTAATGTTGGTTTGCCAAAGTTACTTGTCTTTTATTGATGTTGTTAAGCTAAAGTCTTACTTGTCTTTTGGATTACATACACTGCACGTGTGCCACAGTCTTAGTTGGCTTGAGATGTTTTTACCCCTTTGTTTTTGTTCATTTGGAATCCTACACCTATCCATCATGGCAGACACAATGGTAAGTGCTTTTGGCAGTGACACGATAACATCAGTCCCGTCGGGCTGAAATGCAATTAACATTTGCTGAAGAAGCACAGAATAGCACATGGTTACTTTCAGACAGGCTTGTGAAGAAGGTTGTGTTGTGTCTCAGCTTGATGCTACTGATACAAAACTGTTATAAATTTCAGCAATGATAATCTGTAATCAAAATGAAATCCTCTTGCCAACTTGTTTGAGACATCTTTAGGCATCCTGAAACAAATTTAGAATTTCCAGCCCTTAAATGAGTTCAGAATAAGCTGGTGTTAGTACTCAGATTTATTTGTTTTTTCATTTGTATAGTACACTCTAAAAAATGCTGGGTTGTTTTAACCCAACTTTGGGTCAAATATGGACTAACCCAGCCATTGGGTTAAATTTTTACATTACATTTTTAACCCAACATTTCGGGTTTGTCCATATTTGACCCAAAATTGGGTTAAAACAACCCAGCATTTTTTAGAGTGTAGGTTTCTGTCTACTCTAGCCATTGGCCCACAATGATGCAACAGTTGGAGCATGTACAAGTCAATCAACAGGCAGACTTAGGCGAGAGATCAGTGCTGTGGGTTTGGTGAGACTAATTGTGAGCTAAAATAAACATGTCACTCACACCTTTCACATCGCCTTGCACCTATTGAACGCAGTGAGTCCAGACAGGGTGTGTGTATAGATCCATGGTGCCAAGTAGATGATGACAAGCATTTGTTTGTGTCTGAGGTTTGTATTGTTTATATAAAATGGATTTCTTCATCAAAATATGGGTGTAATTTAAATCAGCACTTTAAAATGTAGCCAGAGGTGGGTTTTTTAATTGAATTTGAAAGCTAGAATGCAGGTTCAGTGCACAATTGTTTTGCAGGACTTATTAACATTTTAAGGGACTTTATTTGGTTTTAGGGGCTACTAGAATACTTTTCGCATATTTGACATTATGGCAGCACTTCTCTTCTTTGGCTATCAGTAACGCCAAAGGCTATATAGAAAGAAGGTTCACTCCCATTACTATGAATGGGAGAAACTGCAATACGTAAGATGGTGGAAGACGTCCCACCTTTTCAGTAAAAGAGCCAATCGCTGATTGGTAAAGTCGTTGCGTCACTGCAACTTCCTGTAGATACCTACAGTGTAAGACGTTTAGGATGACTCATGCATTGGCTGGTGGTCTAGCCTGAAAAAATAAGCTTTTTTATTGGGGTTTGAGCTTAAGAGACATGTATGGGACAGTTCATTTCAGATTGTGTTGCTGATATGAAGTTTGTTATTTAATTGTGAATTCTGCTAGGAGTTTTTGAGATTTGAGGATTCCCCCATTCAAATAGATAGGACTTTGTCTTGGATGCCCAAAGTAGATCCCCGGAGGCATTGCAAATATGGCTGACGAGTGAACAGCCATTCCTTGAAAGGGGCTCTGCTTTGTTCCTTTCTCAATGTAGCCCTTCCTTCTGAAAACCACAGTTTGTTTTGATTGTTTGGCTGGATCAGTGTGTTGTGGTTGGTCAACCGTTTTTAGTGTGTTTTTGAAATGGCACCCCCTTTACTGTAACCATGGTACATCCAGGGTTGAAGAAACAGTTGCTGTGTCCGAAATCTCCACTCAAACCCCTACTCCCTACCCCCTATTTATGGGGGAGAGAGCAGAGCACTATATAGTGAGCTCACTAGCATAATAGAACAACACTTTCGGACACTACTCAGTCGTCTCTCGGCGCCGTTGATTACATCATCTGTCACCTGGTGCCGAGCCGGCTCTGAGCTAAATATATTTTTTAAAACAAATACTTTACATTATATTGAGCTTATTTCTCCAAAATTTGAAAACTAAAAGTGATTTCTGGCCGTTTTTGCTATAATGTGCTACTCCACACATTATTATAACTTATTTTTACGATCAGCGCAATGCATGATGGTATGTAGGGCTTAGGTTAGTGACCATCAGTTGTACACTACTTTTCAAAATGCATTCTGGGATACATTGAGTGGACTATATAGGGTATAATAATCATCACTATACATTCGGACAGCACTACAAAATGGCGAGCTCACTAGTCCACTATATGGTGAGTAATGGGTGATTTCGGACACAGCAAGTGTCTCTTGGACAGGGAAGCAACACGCTACTAATGCAACTCAACCAGGCCTCGCCCCTTTATTTTGCGTATGCCTTGGGTGGCAATTATTTAGAAATGTTGTGACAAGTATATTACCAGATGTTAATTTAAGACCACAATCGAGGCATTTCATGGAGTTCAATAGCATTGTGCATTGATATAGAGAATATCGTCCTTTAGAGTGACTTTCATGCTCCAACATGACATCACGACTTTTGCGTAAACATACACGCCACTTTAGAGTTAAATGGCGTGTTATCTCTACGCATTTTGAGCTATCCGCGTGTATCCGCGCGTATGTCTACGCCATTAACGTCCGCGTCATTCCGCGTGTCTGTACACGCGCGTCAAATGTCCAGTCATAAATGCCATTAACCCCAGTGACGGTTAAGTTTAGGGATAGGGTTGAGGTAACTCATATCTTTTTTTTCACTAGGATGGTAAGGGAACAGTCATAAATGCCATTAACCCCAGTGACGGTTAAGTTTAGGGATAGGGTTGAGGTAAGTCCTATATTTATATAACGTTAAGTCAACGGCGTTCATAAACACGCTGAAAAGCGATTATGCGTCTTGATAGCACGCCAAAAATGCAAATACGAATTGGCGTGTCATACACACGCTACTTCATGAGATCAGTCTGCATGCTCGAACAATACACACATTTTTTTAAAAAAAAAAGTCTTAAATACATTTACTGATATAGTCTGATATGAAACATGGGAAATACGCCACGGTTTTGACCCAGACAAACTCTGCGATTGTTCATGACAACGCAAGCCCCAGTTGGCCCGCTTTGGACCAAGGTACAAGCAGGTAAAACCCACAGCTTTAGCACAAGGCCTTCTTATCAAGCCCCGGAAGTGACAGAGGAATCGTGATCGTTTCCATAGGGGTCTGTTCACACATGGACAGATTTATTTGGCAGTCTCAGCACATTCAGCAGGCTCTGGTATCTCAAGACCCTGACTGAACTTTGAACCCTGACTTTTATTTGAACTTTTTGAATTTATAGAATTGAAGCTAGACAATCATGAAACATTTTTAATGGCATTTTTCTGTCATGACAACTCTCAGGAGATTGGTATGGTAATAGAGATTGGTGTGATAATGGCAAAGCATTCTCATCCCGAGGCGTCATATACTGACGCTTTTCCCAATGCATTTACATCCAATGCACATGGCACCCTTTAGCATCAACATAACACGCTTCGGTTATGGGTAGGTTTAGGTCTGGGGTAGGGTTAGGGTTAGACCACCCGGAGGCGCCTTCTGGCCCATATATATCTTCGTCTCATATTGACGCTAAAGGGTGCCATGTGCATCGGATGTAGACGCAATGGCAAAAGCGTCAGTATATGATGCCTTGTGATGAGAACGGGCTGGGTAATGGATATGGCAATGTTAATGCATTTTATAATTGATCTATACAGGTGGAGCTGGGGAAGGTGGAGAGTTCCTAAAAGTGTGTTGCAGACTGCTAACAAAAACTACTGTTTTTTAAATATTGAGCTGTAACTCATTGACCATTGCAACAACAACCAAACAGCTGCACTATGTAGATGACGGTGCAATTGCGACCAAATAAGTTAAAGGGACACTCCACCCATTTGCATTAAGATTTCCATTGTTAGAAATCCAGTTATACTATTGAACGGTCGTGCAACACTCTCTCATTCTCCCTTGAGACGAGATAAATCTGCTATTTACCTTTTTCACTTCTTCCACAATGACGCAAAAATCGTCATTTTACGTCATTATAGAAATCCCCCCTTCTTACACTTCCTCCTACAAAGACTACAAGCACTAGTTCCCACCCTTTCAAACCCGCCCATAGGGGGTTGGACCTAATGCGCCAACAGACCTATCACAGATCAGTGCCAGTGCGTTTGATTTTACCGGAAGAAACTTTTTGAAAATATGGACGACTGAATACGCAGACGGATGTGTTATGGATAGGGTTGGGTACCGAAACGCGGTGCCAATAGGGAGCTGGTTCCGACGTAAACGGTAATAACCAAAATAACCAAAAACGATATACCGAATAAGAACGAAAATTTCGGTGACTGAGTCTCTGTGTCATGAGACACACACACTCAAAGTCTCTCGCTCTCTCCCTTGTGCCCACACTATATGGTTTAGTCTGATCTGTCTCGCATGCGCGCTCTTGCTCACTCGCTCTAGATTCCGGAAGATTTTAACTAATTTGCGCGCATCAGGAAGCCGTTATCAATATGCGGGGGACTCCCGGAACGTCTGGTAGTGAGGGGATTAATGGAGATGCCGAAGACAAAACGCTCCAAGGTTTGGCTGCATTTTACGTGTAAAATTACGTGTCAGAATAAGTGTGCCAATTGTCTGAAGCCCATATAGAATCACGCCAATCCATTGGCTGATGGCGCTCTCACGTCATCATATTATATTAGTGCGCATTATCTGATTTCATTGTGCGAAATGATTTCCAGGTGGTAGCATAGAGTGGAGCTCAACTCTAGTCTACATTGATGGGCGGAGTAGTGGGAGGGGCCTGCGGAGCTGAGCATTGCAATGCACTATGGGGATTGCTGTCTACAATCCACAAGCACTAAAACATCATTTTCTGCCTTTTATCGGCCTAGAAGGACCCAAATTAGATATATATGATACTATTCTACTACATATATGACCCACTATCAATACATATTCATGTCTCCACCGGTGGAATTACCCTTTAAGGACCCATCAACCTGCACCATCTAGAGTTTCACGAAATAGGTATCTTTAGATTGATTAAATACCATCTCAAATGTGGGGTAACACTTTGCAATAACTGTAATCAATAACTTATTTAGCTAGATTTTTCCATTTTCTAAATTAAATATAAGTGATACTCGTCTGTACATAATAAATGTTGCCCTTACACCACAATTTATCACACTATTGAAATGCCAAGGACTAGCAGATATTGTCAGATTTTGTAAATCTGACATGGGTACAACATGATGCATTTGAGTGGTTTGAATGGGGACAAAACTGTCATCCAGTATTACTATGTTCCATCACTGTCTATAAAACAGGCCTACATCATGCCACTTGCACTGTACGTACAATAGCAATGTCAGCATCGTGATTAAAGGAAATTCGACTGCCCTGACTTCAAGTTGACAGTCAATTCATCACAGAAGGTTTATCAAAGCTCGGTTTGATCTGATACTAGGGCTTGGGCACTGCTCTCAATCATTTGTCACTTTGGGACATCTGTCATCTTCTTCTAACCTTGTTATGGCACCATTTTCAAGCGCAGCTGGGGCTTATTCGACATATCTATCAAAGAACATGAGAATAGATTATAGACCATTTAGGGGCATATTTGATCTCACGCTATAGATCATGATCACTATCTATGACAAACTTATCTTATTGAATATTCTCATTGGCATGAACTTACCCTATTAAGTGTTGGTCGAGATGATGAACCAGCAGGTCATAGCTGGTTGAATAACATGATAATTCTGGTGAAGCTGGTTGATCAACACATTCTCATCCCAAGATGTCATCTGACTGATGTTTTTGACCATACGTCAACATCCAACGTTTTAGGGTATCCTTTAACGTCAGTTAGATTACGATCCTAGGGCGTCATCCAACTGACACTTTACCTTTAGCGTCAGTTAGATTACGTGGGTAGGTTTAGGTCTGGGGTAGGGTTAGGATTAAATAGCGCCATCTAACCGCCGTTAAAGGGTACCCTAAAACGTCGGATGTTGACGTATGGTCAAAAGCGTCAGTTAGATGGCATCTTGGGATGAGAACGGACTGAGTTGATCAAGAAAGTCTTGCTGGTTAATGGGATAGTTCACCTAAAAATGATCATTATGTCATCATTTACTCACTCTTGTCCCATTTCAAAGCTGTATGAACACTAAAGAAGTTTGAAAAATGTTTCAATTGTTAGATCTAAAATGGACCACATTGACTGTCACTGTATAAACAAACAAAAAAACTCTTTCAAAAAGTTTTTTTTGTTGTATTTAACAGCAGAAAGAAAGTGTAATACCATATATAAAATAAAAAAATAAAATGATAATAATTATAATAATAATAATCCATATTATGGAAGTTTGTTTCTGCCATGGAATAAAGAAAAAATAGAAAAAATATTTTCTCACAATTCTAAAAAAAAGAGAGAGCATTTTGAATGATAAACTAAGTAATAAATGCTGAGAAATAAAGAACACACACACACACACACACACACATATATATATATATATATATATATATATATATATATATTAGGGCTGTCAAAACGAGTAATCACGATTATTCGTATCCAAAATAAAAGTTTGTGTTTACATAATATATGTGGGGGCACTGTGTATAATTATTTTAGATATATAAACACACACACATGCTTGTATATATTTAAGAAATATTTTCATGTATATTCTGTATATAGATTTATATATAATTTATATTATATATAAATATTTTATATATAAATAATATTTTTTTTTCTTAAATATACATGCATGTGTGTTTATATATATATATATATATATATATATATATATATATACATATACAAAATAATTATACACAGTGCACCCACATATATTATGTAAACACAAACTTTTATTTTGGATGCGATTAATCGTATATATATATATATATATATATATATATATATATTTCCCAATCTCTTAATTCTGACTTTCTCAGAATTAGCATGAAGTTTAGAAGTTTATATCTCTCAATTCTGAGAAAAAATGCAATTATGTTCTTTATTTCTCAGCATATTTTCCTTGGTTTATAATTCTCTCTTTTTGTCTCAGAATTGTGGGGGACAGAAACAAGCTACTATACCGTAAGTATTTTTCATTCTGTTGTTTTGTACAAATTTCGGCAGTGAGAGAGTTAATTCATTTCCATGCTTTCCCAGAAAGTTTAAAAATGGCCCGTTGCATGCGTTTGTGCCCAAACATATTGCTCTTTTAAATGTAGCAGGACTCTTTTGACGGACATAGGTGGTGTTTTATCATTTCATTTCATTTTGTCTATTTGAGAGCTATAATTACTTACAGAGGCATGGAAGCCTCCGTTTAAAATTACATGTCTCTTGTACTGTAGCGCGTAGTGTTTCCCCAATGTATATTTTTACCCGCTCTATTTTAATCCTCTGTTATTATTTTTCATTTTGAATTCTTTTCTTTAATCATTATGTTCTGCTCAGTGTTTTCTTCGACAGGCCAAAAGAGACTTAAGGCAAAGTGTTTTCGGTCAAAGTCTTTTATTTTCCTTTGCCATGGAAGACTAAAGCACAGACACTGTTATTGAGAACAGACATTAAAATATAAGCGTTAATTCACATCATCATTTTAACACTAAACTAATCAGGATATATATACACAGTGGTTAAAGTGGGATTTGGCAGGTGGGGGAAACCTCACCATAAATATATGATTGGTTTAAATGCTTTATTCATATGGTCTTTCTTTGTTTACAGTTGGATGGCCACAAATTAAAATGGAAGTCTGCTTAAGACCAACCAAACTGCCTGTAAGTTTACCAACCAAAATATCACAAGGTCGTCTATCCGCTAGTCTGCCCTTTCTAATTCTAATTTTGTGTCTGATTTCGAGCCAGTCCACCAACCTCATCCCGGCACATTGTGTGACCAAGGAAGGTGCTTGTTCCCGTAAATGGGGGGGATGGGCTGAGTGGCTATTAACTGCTCACACGCAAGCTTCCCCAAATCACGCATGTACACACAGTCCCGGCTCCTGCATTCACTGACAATTACACGCCCCGTTGGATGTCCTTATATTAAACGCTTCCTTTGTTGGGTGCCGCCCACTAAATAGCTCGCATGTGTTACCGTTTTCTTAGGTTTATCAAGAGCAGCTGCTGGGGAAATGGAGGGACGAATGGGAGCTATCATTGCATTAACCTGTCCGTTAACCCTGCCATACACTGACGGGCCCAACAAGGGCACAGTGACAGAGACGGTTTTGTCTATAGGCCCACTTCCATGACAGCGCTAAAACTTAAAGGCATTGTAGGTAGGAATTTTATAAAAAAAAACTTTTTTTTCCCAAATTTGTTTAAACTTTCGCTATATTTCAATACATTAAATTGTAAGTACTCTGATAAAAAGAGTTTAAAAATCGAGAGACCCTAGGCCGTTTAATCTGCACTAAACACAGCTCTTTATTTCCAACCGAAAAAAATGAAAAAAAAAAAGGATTGGCTTAGGCGACTGTCACTCTCTCGCAACCATGGCAACCACCCTTTTGCCACACAGGACCTGCCCACTTGCGCGTATCCAGATCATAACTGATCACATGCCCTTGTTTGAGCTTGAAGATGCAAAACTCGACGCAGATCCTCTTGTCGACCACCCCGTCCTCGGCCTCTACTTTCTCGGACCCTAGTAGCACGACCTCCTCTGCTTCGCCCTCAACCCCAGATCTGTCCTCGAGCTGACGATGCGGTAACATGAGATCATGTCTTTTGCCTAAACATACACGCCACTTTCAACTCAAGTGGCGTGTTATCTATACGCATTTTGAGCTATCCGCGTGTATGTCTACGCCGTTAAATGGCCGAGGGAAACAAAGCAAAATGTAGATCTACATCTGGGGAGCGATATTTTTTTCCTTGGATGGTAAGAGAAGACTCATAAATGGTATTAACCCCAGTGACGGGTAGGTTTAGGGATGGAGTTGGGGTAGATCTTATATTTATATACAGTAATAGCGCACCAAAAATGGAAATGCATACGCCATTTCATGAGATCTTGTCCCTGGAGTGTAGTCCTCATCAGAGTCAACAATGCTTTCATCATGGAAACTCTTACATGCCGAACACCATATATGTTATGAATCTTACATGAAATTCCAGCCCATTCTCACCCCCAAGGCATCACCTAACTGACGCCTTGGGAGCATTTTGACCATGCTTCAATATTTGACGCTTTAGGCGTCCTTTAGCGTCAGTTAGATGACGCCCTAGGATCGCGTGTAACCCTACTCCCACCCCACACCTAAACCTAACCGCGTCCTCTAACTGACGCTGTCCTTTAGCATCAGTTAGATGACGCCGTAGGACCGCGTCATGTAAGTGACGCTAAAGGGCGCCTAAAACGTCAAATATTGAAGCATGGTCAAAGTTGACGCCTTGGGGTGAGAATGTGTTGGAAATTCATCTTCATCACAGTGTAAATGATGGCAATGGAAAAACGTGTATCATGCAACCTGTTTTTAGCTTTGCCTTATCGATAACTAGCTCGTTACACAATCAATAAATATATATTTTTACCAATTTACCAAAGCTTTACCAATAGCTTGATAGTGAGTACTAAAATACCAGCTCGTTCTCATTCTTTAGCGTCACATAGAACGCCATATGACAAAACAGCGTTATACTACGCACATGGGACCCTTTATCGTTAATATAACACGAACCCAAGTCGTCATACATTCTTTAGCGTAATATGAGACTACCCCACCCTAACCCACACCTAAACCTACCCATCACAGCATGTGTTATATTAATGGTAACGGGTGCCATGTGCGTAGTATAGCGCCGTTTTGTCATATAGCGTTTTATATGACGCTAAAGGATGAGAATGCGTTGAAAATACATCTTATTGTTTATCTTCATAGTGATAAATTTAGATTTTTTTTTATTACATGTGGCTCTGGCATGATGTCACTACACGCGCTGCGCTCCTTCCTCTCCGCTCGTCTCAGGTAAATAATGCGTCTTCAGCTCAGTGGTCGAAGTCGCGCGTTCATGTGTTTTGGGGGCGTGGCTTTGGAAGCAAGGGGGTAATCCATCGACCGGAAGTTGAAGCGTCCCGGGAGTTGCCATCTTATAGCAGAACTTCACTTGCGTTAGCATTCCCATTGACTCCCATTCATTTTGGGAAAGTGAATAACTTTACATCTGAGGCATTTGAAGATCCCATTTGTCCTCTATTTATTTCTAAAGAAACACGACAATGTATAAAATGCTCCATTACCTTGTAGCTTATGTTATGGCCCTGTAGAAGCAGTTTTAGTGAAAGTAGGCTAACGATTGCGTCATACCCACGCGACTCTCTGTAACACAGTAGAGAGATTACCGTATGGACAGGAGAAGCTTGCACGCAATCGGGAAACATGGAGGCAAAATGTCAAAATAATTAATCAGAATACCTAGCAGAATTGTCTCCTTCTCCTAGCTCATGGACAGCTCCTATTCACACTCTCCACCTCTGCATGTTTCGGAAGGGAATGATTCAGATTTCTCATGCCACCGCACTAGAAGATAGACGGGTTGCTCTCGTCACATCTACGTAGTCAAGCTCTGTTTGAGTCTGCGCATCAGGGACGGAAGTGCTAAAAATCGCCAAAAACGGGCTTCAATCGTCTCAATGGAGTTCCAATGAGATCGCTCTGTCCATTTCTTTTACTGTATATATTTGGAAGGAGCCCAGAAGGGTGAAGTGAATGGAAATAATGAGCTGTCTTTAAAACAGACGTGAGAGGTCTACAGACAATTGATTTTTATACTTTCTTTTTCAGAAAATTACATTTTAATTATGCATTGATATATACAGAAAGTTTAAACAAATTTGGAAAAAAGTTTATATATATATATATATATTCAATACCTTTAAAAGAGTAGTTCACTTTTGGAAAAAAAAACAAAACAAAACTTTTGCTGATAATTTACTCACCCCCATGTCGTCCAAGATGTCCACAGCTTTCTTTCTTCGAAAAAGAAATTAAGGTTTTTGATGAAAACATTCCAGCATTTTTGTCATTATAATGGACTTCAATGGGAACCAAACAGTTCAAGGTCCAAAAGACAGTTTCAGTGCAAACTGTTCAAAGGGCTTTAAACGATTCCAGGCGATGAATAAGGGTCTTATCAAGTGAAACGATCGCTCATTTAATAAATAAATAACAAACTTTAAGTTTTCTAAGCTCAAATGCTCGAACAAATCTTTTTCCAAGTCATGGTTCATTCAATGAACGAAATGAACTAATTGACTCGGGAAAAGATTCGTTCATTTTGATGAACTTGAACCGAATGACATCTTGGATGACTTGGGGGTGAGTAAATTATCAGTAAAAGTTTTTCGAAAAATGAACTACTCCTTTAAAACTACTTACCTCAAGTTGCCATACCAAGTTGGCCTCTTTTCCCGTATCCATCTTCTCCTCTTTAGCTTCTTCTTTTATCTATCTATCTATCTATCTATCTATCTATCTATCTATCTATCTATCTATCTATCTATCTATCTATCTATCTATCTATCTATCTATCTATCTATCTATCTATCTATCTATCTATCTATCTACCATCCATCCATCCATCCATCCATCCATCCATCCATCCATCCATCCATCCATCCATCCATCCATCCATCCATCCATCCATCCATCCATCCATCCATCCATCCATCCATCCATCCATCCATCATTAAAACACAAGGGGGAGCCACTGGTCAATAACAGTCTCTAATTTGAAGACATGCAGTTTAAAAAGCAGCTTGTCCATCCATACTGGTGGAGTGTGATGGCTGCATTTCCTATTAGACATGTCAGTGATATACAATTAAATCCCTTTTAAAAAAGCAGTGGAAAGAGGCAGAAAAACGCGCGTCTATAGCCGAAGTGCCCTTCAGTAGCGAGAGGACCCTGCCGGCTTGGAGTGCACTATGTCTAATTAGAGAGTCCTTCTTTTGCACGCTTCACTCAGGATGTTATTCTGAATACTCAATGAAGAATGCTGCCACGTATTTCACTTTTTTTCCCCTTCCTGTTTTGTCTTCTCTCGTTACCAGTGCTGTTTTTCTCTCAGGACAGTATATTGTAGTGAGATTTTCTGGTTGAGTAGCGCTCAAAATTGGTGCAAATCTATGTAGCAGGCCTCCACTAATGTTTCTACCTTCAGGACCTTGTCGGATATTGATTGAGAATAAGATGTGTTCTAATAAATAATGTCATACATAATTGAAAAGCTCAGGAGCAGCAGTTCGATATCGTTTGCATAGCTGGTGCAGAATACTAGATTGAGGATCAGTGTTTTCCTCAAGCGTCAACGCATATTGGTTTTCAGGTATCGGTTACATTTCCTCTAACGTATTGAATTGAAACAGTTTGGATAACTGTGAAGTGAAACGTCCTTACGTTTCTAGAGGTGAATGGATTTCCCAGTCGCGTTCTTAGTGTTAATGCTTTCCGAAATATAAAAAAAGTGACATAAGTGAGTCAAGAATGTAGCCTCCATATGGAAAGGAAACGCATTAAAAGGGGGGAAATGAAGGTTAAATAGGAATACACTGAAGCAACCGTTCTTAATTATAATTGTTTTCTGGTGTTAACAGTACGTGCAATTAGCAAACGGTTAGATTGCGCTCATTTTCACCATTTCGGATGGTTTGCACTTGTGGCCTGTGCATTTTTTGGTGTTATGAATCGAGCACATGGCTGTAATTTGATCGGGTAGACCTCCCTTTTCCCAGGCCTCTAGTCTGCACAGCTCCTAGAGGGACTTATTAAGATCCATATTTCTCTAGCAGACTATTTCTGAGATTTACACAAGCAAGAACACCTGGTCTCCATGTTGCCAAGGTGGATGTTAAGGTTCATGTTTGGTTGTTGGTTTTTGAAACAGACTGCAGACAACACCAACTAACACATGAATCTAGTACTCCATCTGAGAAATAAGAAAAATATCGCAGTAAAAGGTAAAAATATGCTTGGGGAGAAAGGTTTGGAGTAAGCAAATCCCCAAATGGGTTTTAATTTCATGCATTTGTGTGCTTTGTGAAGAGTTATATTTCCATAACCCTCTCAAAAAGGCCACTTTTGACCATCATTTTGTGTTATACATAATGTCACAGTCTTAACATTCATCTTTCTTTCCTTACCCTTGCTATAAATATTTTAAGGAAATCATTTATACAAAATTCAAGTTTTTTTTTTTCTTCTCCATATGGCACTTTTTATTATACAGTTTTTAAAACAGCAATTCACGGAAAATGCATGTTTCATTGTTTCAGTGAGAATGCATTCTGTTGTCGATATTCAAACACAAAACAGGTCTAAAACAAATGTGCAAATGAAATATTGAGAAATATCATTTAAGATTTTTTTTTTCATATTTAATGAATCCCTCAATCAGAAAGTATCTGAATTTGTTTTCAGACTCTCCTATGTGAGGTCTTGTCGTGCACACTGTAGGCAGATGTCTAATAGGAGAAACATCTGTCAATCCTGTAATATGAGCTCACAAGTAACAGTTGGTGCCCAGAGCCCGGAAAGATACAATTTCCGTAAAAAAATAAAAATAAAAAACTGCAGTAGGCCTATAAAACACTTTGTAGCAATGCAACACGTTTTTATGCGTGGTTAAAACATTCGTTTAAAAATTGTTGTATATGCCCTCGGTGTAATTAAGTGTTTCATAATTAGATTTAGAAAAAAAAGAAAAGCTTGAAGTAACTTAACATTTGGGGTAAAAAAAAATAGTACTCATAAATGAAATAACACACATCCCCTCAACAAGCCATGTGATATGAGGAATCACTGCAAGTTATGCGCCTACATTCAATGCTTTGGGTCAGAACTTTATTATTATATAAGTAGCACTAGCGAACACACATGCATGTTGTGTTTTCATGTTTTATAGGGACTTTCCATAGACATAATTATTGTTATACTGTTTATTCTATCCCCTACACTAACCCCCTAAACCCATCACAGAAAACTTTTACATTTTCACAAAAAAAAAAAAAAAAAAAAATCGGTCCCACTTTATATTAAGTGCCTTTAAGTACTATACTTACATTTAAAAATAAGTACAATGTACTTATTGTACTCATGTTGTATTGTAAATCACTTTTGCTGCTATTGAGGTGTGATACGGGTAAGGTTAGGGACAGGTGTGGTGGTATGGGTAGGTTTAAGGGTGGGTTTAAGTGTAAGGGATGGGTCAGCTGTGTAATTACATATATTAATTACAGCTATAATTGCATGCTGGTATTTTTTTTAAAATATAAGTACAATTTAAAAACATGTATGTACACAATAAGTCCATTGTATCAAATTATTCATTTCATTGTAAGTACATGGTACTTAAAGCCACTTAAGACCAAAAAATCCCTTAGTGTGATTTATACACTGTTTGCCTCAAGGGGACCAAAAAATTTCCCAATGAGGACAAGGATTTTGGACGATGCCATTTTTGGGGGAACATTTGCCTCCATAATGTAGGATTTACCAGGCTACACACACAGTCCAATCACTATTCTATCCAGACTTTCAGCAGAAGGCTATTTGAATAACTCACCCTATGAAGGAAATCTGTACTTAGATAATATCTCCAATAAATATTTGGGCACTTATGGCGCTTTCCACTGCTTGGTTTGCTCTTCCACTGCAGTTTAGTATCGCTTCAGAGTGGGCGGGATTATAGACTGATTGTTATAGCTGCCGTGACATCGTCGTAAATCCGGCTACCAACCTCAGGAACGTCTGCACCTCGTCTACTGACCACTACAGACGTTTCTTTTTTCAAGATGCGTGCCATTTATATAGCACTTCATACAATAGATTATTAGGAACACCATACTAATAGTGTGTTCGACCCCTTTCGCCTTCAGAACTGCCCTAATACTACGTATGTGGCGTTGATTCAACAAGGTGCTGAAAGAAATGTTGGCCCATTTTGATAGGATAGCATCTTGCAGTTGATGGAGATTTGTGGGATGTACATCCAGGGCACGAAGCTCCCATTCCACCACATCCCAAAGATGCTCTATTGGGTTGAGATCTGGTGACTGTGGGGCCATTTTAGTACAGTGAACTCATTGTCATGTTCAAGAAACCAATTTGAAATGATTCCAGCTCTGTGACATGGTGCATTATCCTGCTGAAAGTAGCCATCAGAGGATGGACATGGTGGCCATAATACTGGTGGACATGGTCAGAAACAATGCTCAGGTAGGCCGTGGCATTTAAACGATGCCCAATTGGCACTGAGGGGCCTAAAGTGTGCCAAGAAAACATCCCCCACACCATTACACCACCACCACCAGCCTGCACAGTGGTAACAAGGCATGATGGATCCATGTTCTCATTCTGTTTACCAGGCCTCCAGACTAACTTTTCCACTGGTTGCACTGGTGCAACCAACTTTCTCAGTTGGTCGCACCAGCATATGATTTGGTCGCACTTTTTTTTTTTTTTTTTTTTTACCAAATGCCTTGGGATTAATCGATGCATGCTGATGAATAGTGGATTTTAATGGACCAAAGCTACTGTAGCAAAGGCTTTATACCTGTAATAATTATCATTGCCAAATTTCAGGATTTTTCATGGATTTTGGACATTAATTTTAATCTGTAATTTTAAGCATTTTACTGACAGGTTTATAGTTATAACAAAAATCAGAAATCTCACACTCCTTACCTTCTGCATTTTAGAAGCATTTCCTTTTCCTCAGTCAAACGATTACTCTCATCTAACCGCTGAGGGGGCTCGATATTTCACGAGACCTTTTAATTTTTATATGCGTAATTGGCGCGTTTCACCTTCAGTGTACATTGCGTGTGACGTCTACGTTCGTCAATAAATAAACTGCACGTGTCTTGCGGAAGAACACTGTTGCCGGAGCTACTTCTCTCCATTAATGTCTATGGCGAGTTACGCAGGCACTGGGCAACTCCGCATCCGAGTCGACCTCAATAAAATAGTCCGAATATAAACACTTATTATAGGCGTATCGTAGTGATTCAGGCTAAATTAAAAACACGGTTTGGAAAATGGATTCATGATGTAGCCTACTCGTTCATTTTGAACATAAGTTACGTACTGCAGCAGTTCTGTTGCGCCAGCGTTAACTCGCTCATATGCGACCACATAAAATTTTAACTCGCACATTCTCAAAAAACGGTCGCATATGCGACCAATTTGGTCGCAGTCTGGAACCCTGTTTACACCAAATTCTGACTCTACCATCTGAATGTCTCAACAGAAATCGAGACTCATCAGACCAGGCAACATTTTTCCAGTCTTCAACTGTCCAATTTTGGTGAGCTCTTGCAAATCGTAGCCTCTTTTTCCTATTTGTAGTGGAGATGAGTGGTACCCGGTGGGGTCTTCTGTTGTAGCCCATCCTCCTCAAGGTTGTGCATGTTGTGGCTTCAACTGCCATGTGATTGGTTGATTAGATAATTGCATTAATGAGAAATTGAAATAATCCTTTAGTTGAGTGTTTAAAGCAGTGTGTTCATGTTTTAAACTAAACAGATTTTTTTAGGATATTTTAAAGGATTCTCTTTAGTTTATTGGCACCATTCACAGGTGTAAATTTGAACTAGCAAAGCGAGCTGCAATAATTCTTTAGTGCATTAGCTCTAAGTTGTGACGAATGGCACAGAAACAGCCCGGCTTTGTTTAGCACTTTGTCGCTTTAAATCACCTATATACATATATAATATTAACAGCAGCTAGTAACAGTTTAGTCTACAAATTTAAAACAAACGCTCAATGAAAAATACTATGGACTGGCTGAGGCAAATAATTCAGTTTTTTAAATAATATTTTGTTTTGAGAACACCGTGATGTATGAATGCAGTGAAAAGAGCAGGTAGAGAGCTGTATTATTGATAAATAACATTGGTGTCCAAACCACTATTCCCAGGAGCCAGCGGCAGGTGATTTTCACATTGTTTATGGAATATACCGGTGGAATTTCTTCATTCCATAAATAAGCGATTTGATTGACTGCATAATGGTGTTCCGGATGGTGCGTCACACCACTCCACGGCGCTCATATTACTGAAGTCTTTTGTTTGCCCTAGTTTGTCGTGGCATTGATACATGCCCCGAAAGAAGGTCCTGCAATTGTAGGATCAGATTCTAGTGGAATGGATGGCATAGACGAGACTAGTGTCTGCTCTTGTGCTGTAATTGGTGTATAAATATTCATAGGGTTGTACGGTTTCCTCTTTTAGGGGGAGGTTAACCACCACACACTCCATTTCAGGACTTTTCTGTGGCCCGGCAGTGTTAATGTGTCTTCTGCCCTTGGATATGAACATGTGCGCGCACACACACGCTTACTGCTAAGGGAGACTTTAACATAATTCATAAATATGGATCACTTTCTGTCAGTATTTTTTTTTTTTTAGTCACACCCCTCCCTCAAGGTTTTTGCGGTACGTTTCCAGCTCATTACCTAATGATTTTATAGCTTTGGAGTCTGATTCATGTTTATGGATGTGAATTGATATCATCCATTTTCAGGTTTGTGTATGTGTATGCTTATGTCAATGCTCAGATTTAATCATTATATGAGCATTTTCAACATTTGGAAGTTTTGTTTTTTTTTCAGAGTCAAACAAATGCCACAATTATCTAAATCTACCTTTTATTTTCTTACAATGTATAAAGCCAATGGAAGTAAAAAATTATACAACAAAACTTTAATTCAATTTTGGCCTTTCTGTATGGCTGCAAAATTAAATCTAGAAACTAGTTACATAGTGTTTTATTCAAATTAATTTTGAATAAAAGCTTTGTGAATAAGTCACTGTGGCTTTTTGGCCTTTCTGTTATGTAGATTAGCATATTGTAATCCAGAAGAACAGAAAATGTAATGTTTATCCAAGCAGAATGTAAATGGGGATTCCTGTCATCTTTTTTTTTTCTTTTCTTTTTCTTTTTTTATGACCAAAGGTCTTTTATTTTTGAAATTCATACTAGAAAATTTCATTTTATTTTTCTTTAAGAGCTGGTAAAAATATTAACTTTAATATTTACAGGTCTAATGGTACATGATAATCCGATAATTTTTTATGTGGTTCTTAGCATGTTCATTTTCTTGGATGTTCTAATTGGTTGAAAGCTTTACTGGATGGTTGTTAGGGTGTTCTGCATACTGGTTTGAATTAAAAGACTTGGACATTCATAGCTACAAAACTTGAAGCCAGTGGTTTCTAGCAAGTGTTATTAAAACGCCTCCATTATGCTAATTTAAAGGCTCCTAATTTTGTTTTGAGGGGTATCTGCTCTGACTGGTCTGACAGCCCACGTCTGTTGTGATTGTTCGACTGCTTACAGTGTGTGTTGGAAACGAAACTCGCATTGCCATCTAAATTACAGCTTCAGATCTTTCTCAACAGTTAATACAAAGCGATACAAACAGTGACGATGTTTTCGGTTTTACCGTATCGATTCGAGCCCGAGTCCTCTCGACTTGTCGACAACATGAACCAAACACTTCTAGGCCTCGACTACAGCTTGTGTTTGAGGGTCAAAGTAGACATTATTCCCTTGAAGACCATAGGCTGGCATTATGCAAATTTGTACAAACCTTCGTAGCTTCATGCACAAAATACGAATCGATTCTTTCTTTTGGGAGGGAACAACTCCATTTAACTGACAATGCGTACGAATTCATACGACCCCAATCGCACAAATTCGTAAGATTTTTGCTAATTCGTACATATTTTACGAGTTACCAAATTCGTGTGAATTCATACGAATGACCAACCCCTGACCCCGCCCCTAAACCTACCTATCACTGGGTTTTAGATAAATCGCACAAATTATTACGAGTAAGGTTGTACAAATTTGTACGAATTAGCCACATTTTAATCACTGGTGCGAATTGGTATTGAGAGAGCATTGGGCGAGCAGGACGAGGGCCGCGGGAGAACGACGCGAAGCTGGTGGCGTGATTGATAATGAGCGATACCTGTGTGACGCACCGGTCTCGTATCTCTCATGGAGAAGTGGAAGCACACTGGAAAAAATGATTCCGCATTTTAGTTATTTCAATGTAATTTACTTACGGTTTCTAAATTTGTTAATTCAACTTACTCATACTATACATACTTACTCATATTTCTCAACTATATTAGTTGACTTAACTGGAGTTTGTGTCGCCTAAACTTAAAAAACATATGCTAAACCATTAAGGTTAGTCTCATTATTTATCACGAGATAATATCACGTGAAGCGCGAAACAGGTCGCCAGACTTCTTCATCGGCCATGCTGGAGAGTTTATTGGCAGATGATTTAATTCTTTCATTTTTGATAATCTGTTAAGTAAATATTCGTTGATATGGTGTAATAGACCATTTCACAAGATGTAAACAACACTGGCCCAGAAGCACTTCCTGTTTCAGTTTGTAACTGTTTTCTTTATTTCACATATAAAGAAAACATCTTAAAGATGTTTGTTTAACTCTTTGATTCAGTTTTAAATGTTCTGTTGGTTGTATTTTATCCCAGCTTTTATGTAGTGTTAAAAAACTGAAACAGGAAGTGCTTCTGGGCCGGTGTTGTTTACATCTTGTGAAATGGTCTATAACTTGTGGAAAAATCATCCATGTATTGGCCAGTATTAACGTTTCGGACTGTTGCTAATCCAGTTTGGCCAGTTATGTTGGCTAAGTTAGCTAACGTTAAACGTCAGCCAACTAAAGCTGAAAATCCATAAAACTAGCCAACTATTACTTATTTTTATTTTTGTACTTATTTTTTTATTTCCCCAAAGGCTTGGGTGGCTTACGTCAGTTAGGCCGTGTGTCCACCAAAGTGTTTTTCCACACGACTGGCGTATGTTTGCAATGGGAGCGCCACATTTTTTAAACGCCATGAGCGTAACGATGCGTTGAGCGTTTTTTCATGCTGAAGCGCCGAGCGCCCAACGTTTTTACATTGGATATAACGCAGCACTCATCACTGTCCCTTTTTACCCAGCCGTCCAATCACAGCGGATGAAGGGCGGGACTATTACCACATTGACCAACTGTCACAACATTCTTTCTGTACAACGACATCAACCAGCAGAGCTAACCGAACAAAATGGATGAAAATTTATTTTTTAGTGTGAAACAAATTATCTGCAAAATCAGTTATAAGTAAACTGTGCTGCAGATATTCTGTATCATAGCAACGCGGAAAACACAGAAAAAAGTTGCGCTGACAAAACGCTCTCAAGCGCCCAAAGCACGGCGTCTTCAGCAGAGCGTCTAGTGTTTTCAGCTGGCTAAAAATGCTTTGGTGGACACATGGTCTTAGACTAATTTTATATGGTTGATATTACGATCCTCCCATATTTCAAATCTAATTTATATCACAATATGAAAGGTATGTTGATATATCTGCACCGAATTCAGTGGGTTTTTTAATGTGAGAGAGACTGATGTATGTATGAATTCCAAAATAGAGACTTTATGATAACTTTATAGTTCTCTTCCTCTGTCCTGGTTCAAAACCTCCTGTTGAGTAGTATATCTCCCAAGAGATGTTCTGGTACACCATCATGTCCTTATAAAAGCAGCAGGAGTTAATGTTGCTTACTTGGATTTCTCTTGCATGAGCATTTTCCTAATGCTGTTAACGCCTCTCGTGACCCACATTTAATCCATATATCTGCTTACAGATTTGACTTAACATCTCGTAATAATGAGAAAGTTTCTCATAATTATGACTTAGTTTCTCATTATATTGAGAAAGTTTCTCATTATAATGAGATATTAAGTCATAATAATGAGAAAGTTTCTCATAATTATGACTTAGTTTCTCATTATATTGAGAAAGTTTCTCATTATAATGAGATATTAAGTCATAATAATGAGAAAGTTTCTCATAATTATGACTTAACATCTCGTAATAATGACTTAACTTCTCGTAATAATGAGAAACTTTCTCATAATTATGACTTAATATCTCGTAATAATGAGAAACTTTCTCATAATTATGACTTAACATCTCGTAATAATGAGAAACTTTCTCATAATTATGACTTAACATCTCGTAATAATGAGAAACTTTCTCATAATTATGACTTAACATCTCGTAATAATGAAAAACTTTCTCATAATTATGACTTAACATCTCGTAATAATGACTTAACTTCTCGTAATAATGAGAAAAGTTTTAAATAAATAAATAAAGTTTCTCATCATTACGAGAAGTTATGTCATTATTACGAGATGTTAAGTCATAATTATGAGAAAGTTTCTCATTATTACGAGAAGTTAAGTCATTATTACGAGATGTTAAGTCATAATTATGAGAAACTTTCTCATTATTATGACTTAATATCTCATTATAATGAGAAACTTTCTCAATATAATGAGAAACTAAGTCATAATTATGAGAAAGTTTCTCATTATTACGAGAAGTTAAGTCATTATTACGAGATGTTAAGTCATAATTATGAGAAACTTTCTCATTATTATGACTTAATATCTCATTATAATGAGAAACTTTCTCAATATAATGAGAAACTAAGTCATAATTATGAGAAAGTTTCTCATTATTACGAGATGTTAAGTCATTATTATGAGAAACTTTCTCAATATAATGAGAAACTAAGTCATAATTATGAGAAACTTTCTCATTATTATGACTTAATATCTCATTATAATGAGAAACTTTCTCAATATAATGAGAAACTAAGTCAATTATGAGAAAGTTTCTCATTATTACGAGATGTTAAGTCATTATTATGAGAAACTTTCTCAATATAATGAGAAACTAAGTCATAATTATGAGAAAGTTTCTCATTATTACGAGATGTTAAGTCATTATTATGAGAAACTTTCTCAATATAATGAGAAACTAAGTCATAATTATGAGAAAGTTTCTCATTATTATGACTTACAGAATTATATTTTTTACTCAACTGTGGTGGAAACGGGCTTCCATACCACTGAATAAAATAAATAAATAAAAATATTTTTTTTTCTCACAATTCAGATCATTTTTTTTTCGCAATTGCGTTGTATAAATTCACTATTCTCTCTCTTTTTTTTACTCAGAATTGTGTGATAAATACTCGCAATTGCAAGATATATAGTCAGAATTGTGACAAAGACGTGCAATTCTGAGAAATTCAAAATTGGACTTTAAATCTCGCCATCTCTAAAACTTTTTTTTACATTGTACCTCAATTAAATTCTGAAGGGCTCACGACCCTCTAGGGTGGAGAAGTCTGACAGTTTGGAGTGAACACCTTGCGTCTTGTTAAAGCAGTTCTTTCCCCCCAAATCACTGCAGCATTAGATCCACTACAGCGTCAAGAGAATCATGCTTTTACAGTTCACTCGATAAATCAGTGAACAAGCCCAGGTGTCCATCCGTCATCCTATATCATTCTCTACCTTCTTTATTTCCCTCCCTCTCTGTCTCTTCGGGCCTCATCATGGAAAAAGAGGCGATGGTTTTTACAAACACCTCTGCTATTTGAGGCCGAGCGGCTCTCGCCCCCTCCTCCTCTCGATGCATGTCATCGACAAGACTGACAGCTAATGATGAAATACGAGCAAGTGATTTCTCGCCACCCGTCAGTGTGTGAGAGTCCTAAGACCCCGTGGTGCGGCTCTGGAACAGATGTGCGGGAAGATTTGTTACAGCTCGTAACTTGTCCACTGCCTCGGGCCGCGAGCTCTGCGAGTCAGCATTCCCTCCCACAACCCCCTGCGAGCGAGCGCTTTTTCTTTACAGAACGCTGAACGAGTGGGCTGACAACACACCGACTCCACCCCTGGGATTACATGCAGAGAACGAGAGACAACACAACACAAATCCATTTCATAAGATGAGGGACATGATTGCTATCATGATTATATAAATGTCAGTTAAAATGGCAGGCACAGAGACAAAACCAATGTTGAATCTGTTAAACTTTCAGTTTTAACATCTTGTTATCTTTTAAGGCCCCGATACTACATTGAAGTAGCCATTAGTGAGATCATTTAGAACAAAATCACGCCAAAACGAGAGTTCGAAACAGCCTGCCAAAGTGAACTTTCCGGAAAAGTTTCACTTGCAATCATTTTTGTGATGGAAATCATTTAAGATGGCAGGAAAACGAGTTTTGCGAGCAATTCTAAAGTTTCTTGGGGGAAATGCTTTTGTAAGGTAATACAAATGTTTTGCAACAGTCACAAGTGAATGCAACGTTTTGTTTTTTCTGAAAGTTTTTTTTTTTTTTTTTGTCCCATTATAGTCTCCGTAGGAATGAGGTCTGGCCCATAGACTGTAAAAAAGATGGACGACATTTCTCCACTTCCCTCCACTGTAGAAAAATGAAGCCAAACTATCCCGGAAACAGTGATTGCCGATTACGTGATGGAGCCAGAGTCTGCACAGCAGTGATCCTGAGGTGGAGCCCCGGTGTCAAGGTCCAGCACATACTTTCTCTCATGCAGACTCAATCACAAGCACAGCTGTCAATCATGACAATTTGAGCTCAAACTCATTTTTATAGCATCAAATAACCAACATGACATCATGACTTTTGCGTAAACAGTCAAGTGGCGTGTTATCTCGACACATTTTGAGCTATCTGCGTGTATCCGCGTGTATGTCTACGCCATTAACGTCCTCGTCAAACAAAGACGAGCCGAGCCGAGTCGAGCTGGTACTGTGTAGTGGAAAAGCGCCATAAAGGTTGTTCTGTGGAGAAAGTTGAGTAGTTGTAGGAGTTACCATCCTCTTTTTTCCGGACATGTCCGGCCAGCTATATCCGGGATTCAGTTTTTGCCTTCTGCGGTCACTATTCATTGTTTACATGCACAGCTTTAGTTTCAATCTAACTGAATTCATATCATTGGTGTATCAGAATATAGTGTTTACATGAACGCTAAACAAGTGATTGGTTGATGTGCGTTTTAACATTGCTAAGAAAATTCCCGCTCCTCTGTGAGAGATTCGAGACCGGTGCGTCTCACCAGGTGTCGCTCATCGGTAATCATGCCACTGGCCTCACGCTGTTCTCCCGCAGCCCTCACTCATCCCTCTCGCCACAGTAAACATGATGAATGGCGACTGTAGAACGCAAAAGCCCAATCCTGGACATTTTGGGCGATCTCGAAACACATTTTCGGGCAGACTCATCGCGGAGACTCACTAGTCTTGACAACCTAGACTTGTTGTTTAACTACTGCGCTCTGTTACTGGTAGGCATGGCCTCCTAGGGAAGCGAAGCAAATGCATTCTCGGAGTTGTTGTCTTTAATCCACATACGCCAAAAATTCATTTTCTGGCTTTTCTCAGTCTAGAAAACTGCAAATTCAAAAATAATTTCAGATTTCTTCTACATAAATGACCCATTTTAAATTCGCATTCATATTTCCAGAGGTGAAGTATCCCTTTAATGAAGTCTCAATTTCGATTTTTCATAATACCAGTTGATTACCTATAAAATTCTAAACCCATTAGTCAAAAATTAGTGGCGTACAATAATATTCCTGGATATTTCACATAAAGACTGCTTTTTATTCTTCTGTTAGGGGCAAATAAGAGTTCCTAACATGTAGTAGTATGCTAGACACGTGCACATCCGTCAATTTGTTATTTTGAAATACAGGCATACGTCAATACCAGCTCTGCGGCCACGGCTGAATCAAGAGTGTGTCTCTGCTGTACACAGAGCAAAGCAAATGAATTGGTTTTGGTGGCAGCAGCTCTCAAGGTTGATTTCTCTTCCATGCTTCACTTCTGCACTGTGTTAATATTCTGTGTTGCGTTTGCATAAGGGGAAAGGCCAACTGGCTTTTTTTCTCTCTATTTTTGTTAAGTGTACAATCCAATGTATTTCAAACATTGTGACAGAGAGGTAAACACTTCAATGAGATGACACTGTAATTTTGATCGCAACGTCTTCCACAGCATTGATTTGAATATAAAAGTACCCATTTCAGCTGGAAGTTTGGTATTTATGAATTTGATATACTTATCTGTATTTATATCCATGCACAGGTCAGCAGCTGAGTCATTTGCCCAAGAATTTGAAGATATTTTCCCTCCCCTTTTTTCGACCATCATTTACAATCCAAGAAACCACTTAGCATATCCATTTGAGGTTCAAATTTATGTTTTTTTTTTCTCTGTGTACGCTAACGTTTCTTTCAAAGATGGAGTGAACTTTAAAAATGTTAAAACCAGACCTCCTCTTCCAATGACAAATTTTGTCCTGCTCTTTAACTCAGATATAGGACAGATTGAAGATATGGAAAGAAAAACCTTAAGTTGCAAAAATTGCTTGTGTTCATTATTATGAGAAAAGGCTTTAATAAAAATGAAAATACTTCCTACATACATTCCTGAGTGGAATGTTCATAACTTACCCAGCAATGGCTCTGACAAGGACAATGAATTACATTTATTTGACCTTTGACGTTTTTAGGATAAAATAATAACATTTCAAGGTATAACCAAGGTATTTTTAGAAGGTATTATTTAGACTTGACGCTGAATTTTATTTTTTAAAAATGGAAATACTAATGGATGGCTTTCTATAAGAACTAGGGCTGTCAATACGATTAATCGCGATTAATCGCATCCAAAATAAAAGTTTGCGTTTACATAATATATGTGGGGGCACTGTGTATAATTATTTTAGATATATAAATACACACACATGATTGTATATATGAAGAGTTCAGATGCAAAAGCCTCTAAATGCCATTTGAAATTTTCTTCTAAAATGACCATTTTTATCAAACTTGTAAATTTAAGTTCAGTAATTTCACTTAAATGACAATTAATAGGTAGTCTTCATTGCCATTTAAGTGAAATTACTGAAATTAAATATACAAGCTTGATAAAAATGATCATTTTAGAAGAAAATTTCAAATGGCACTTAGAGGCTTTTGCATCTGAACTCTTCATATTTAAGAAATATTTTCATGTATATTCTGTATATGGATTTATATATAATTTATATTATATATAAATATAAATATTTTATACATAAATAATATTTTTTTTTTCTTAAATATACATGCATGTGTGTTTTTATATACAAAATAATTATACACAGTGCACCCACATATATTATGTAAACACAAACTTTTATTTTGGATGCGATTAATCGCGATTAATCGTTTTGACAGCCCTAATAAGAACAATTCTGCAACGGTCATTACAGTATTAGTACACTGTTGAATAGGTTGACATGTACACAAAGTTTCTTATAGTCAGTAGAATGTCTGTTGGGAGCATCACAACAAAGTGTTAGTAGATATTAAGCAGACAGTCTACTGATACTCTAATGAGATTTAGCTAGTTGATATGTAGTTGCAAAGTTGACAAAGTTGCAAAGTAGTTAGTAGAGTGTCTAAAGTGGACCATCAAATTAAAGTGTTACCAAATGATTTTTAATAGCTTATAACCAAAACAACTGTGTGATGCTATCTATCCCACAAGTACTTGATTAAACTTTGATAACCATTTGTAAATGTAATGTGTCTGGCTTCGGTTGTCAGCCACTTCCAGTTATTTTTAGCAGTACATAACGACTCTTTATTCTGCATGATATTGCAAACTGTTATTTCTTATCTTATTTTTTTGACACATTGTCATTGATTGTCCTTTTTAAAGTCACATCTTTTATTTTATTTAACGCATATATTTTTCCACATTGTTGTAACGTGGAAAAATGTGTTTCAATAATAAGCCTCATAGTTTAGTCATGTCAGAATAAAGTAGTCTATATTATTTTAAGATTAGATGGTTTTTTTTCTACAGTTCAGCATTCATTTGAGCAATGTATGCACATATATGGAGTTTTCTTTAGTTGAAAGGGGAGTTGTATCCTCCAATGGTTTGATTAGTAGAGCTAGTGACATGACTCACCTCACAAAACCGCATTTAGCCCCAAACAACTGGATAAGGTTTAAAATGGGGACCTGCAAGTTATTTTATTACAAGTATACACTTAATAAATGTTCCCACCTTTGGAAAAGAAGCTGACAGTTCTTGATAGAAATTTAATTTCTGAACATGCTCTGTAACCAAATTCTGCACTTTGCAAGGTATAAAATCTCCCCTTCGTTCATTCCTTTTTGTTCGCATAGTTTGAGAACTAGGTCATACATCCTTGTGAATCTGTCAAATACTTTCCCAAAAGCCCATGACTGGTCAAAAGATAGGATCTCCTCAGGGAACACTTTGTGACCTGATTATTTCACAAGCATCTCTTCAACATCTAGAAGTCCTAAAGATGCCCTCGATGAGATCAGCCAATAGACCCAGTTGCAAACACCATATGATGCAAATATAAGAGCAGTTCTCCTCTTTAACAATAGCTAATCAGTTATATGCAATATATCTAAAAACACAAACTGCATCTTTAAGACAATATCTTAATGCTATTTTTATGAATGATTCATTTTTGTGTTTAATTTAGTTTCTTTTTTTACCTTTATTATTTTTTTCTTATATCAAAGTCAGAACAGGAACTTCCAACGCATATAGTGATGCTTTTGACAATGCATATGGCACCCTTTAGCGTCAATATAACATGCTTCGGTTATGGCTAGGTTTAGGTCTGGGGTAGGATTAGGGTTAGACCACTAGGAGGCGCCGTCTGGCCCATAAATATATGCGTCTCATTTTGACGCTAAATTGTGCCATGTTGGATGTCTACGCATTGTCAAAAGCGTCACTATATGACCCCTTGGGATGAGAACGGGCTGGAACGTCCTGTGAAAAGGACAGACGTATCCAACTATTTAACTGTCACTTGCCCGTATACGGGCAATCTAAGTTTACTTCACTATATTACTATTAAATCCTAATCTAGTCATGACAAACTATATATCATTGGAAAGGTCTAAGACTCCTAAATAGATATTTCAGGTCGGTTTTGTCTTACAAATTATGAATAAACAGTAATATATGAATTTATGACAAGAGTGCGCCTCTAAAAAATCAACGTCATTACAGGAGTTTCTGACCTTTGCCACAAAAAGTCGAAACACACACTTTTAATAATTGAAACTTTGGATTTTAGTACTAAAAGTTCATAATAAAACATAATTAGTATTTGTCAATAAAAAAGATAAAATTATATTTTAAAAAGTAAGGTAAGAAGACCTCTAAAAAGTATAATATATTTTACATATATAGAAATATAATTTTTTTTATTCTTATTATATCATATATTTTAGTAGTTATCATAAATTAGGTATCATTTTAAAGCTTACGAACTCAGAATTCATCCTGTGAAAACCAATTTGAAATTGGATGTTGCGTTACCATAGAAACGGTATTTTTTTTAATTAGGCCCCTCCCCTTTTGGGCATCATCTTTCATAATAAATTATGAAAACCTTTTCTAATCTTGACAAAACACATATTGTCTGAAAGGTCTGAGTCTCAAGGTTCCATATTTAGTGACAGAAGTGATATTTGGATAGAAATTTATTAATTTTTTTATGGCAAAATGCATACAATTAAATTCAATGGAATTCAATGGCACCCGGTGGCTTTTTTGGTACTACGCATCTCATGGGAACTTCAATTTTTGTGATATCAACTTCAAATTTGGAACACAACTTGGTTAGATATATAGCTTTCATTTTATAGCAATTTTACAGTAAAACATATTTTCTAAAATATTTATTTCATATAAAAAATATATATTAATAAAGTATATTTGATTATAACTTCCATAATTTTTTCATACTTTAATTTTTTGAAGTGCTTTCACTTTAGTAATAATCTGCTGATTGTTTTCTTTAAAACAAGACCAAACTTAAATCTATATTCCAAAGCATTCTTGAATTACAACCATTTAAGTTTGTATAGTGCATTTTAATGTCAATTATCAAAAAGGGGGGTGACGGGTAAAGGGTTAAACATTGGACCTTCAAGTTTGCATTCATCTGTGTCCAGTTTTGACTGCAACCCTCACATTTTAAAATCCAACAACCGATTTGTCGATATTGTAATTGTATTGCATTGTATAAAATATCGCAACTGTGAGTGGAACAACAATAGAATTGACGAGCAGTTCTCTTTGTATTCACACTACCAGTGAAATGGTTTCAGCTATACTTCCAATTCACACTGAATGAAAAGGAAAAAAAAGGCTCTTGTTCACATTTTGGCACACTTGTTTGGCTCTTTACAGAGTATCAAAGTATTTAAACATCCTGATTTTGGTTTGCTTTAAACATTTGGTTTGTCCACACATAAACCATTGCTCAGACCCCAGAAATAAACCACATTTGTTTTGACAAAATAAATGATACAGATGTTTTAAAATCCTTATTTTACAGTGTTGGCGGCATCTTTGGATTCCTCTAGTCTTCACAGGGACTTACTGTGTCAGACAGTCCTAAAGGAAGTTATTAACTGTTCCAAACAAACTCTCATCATCGCAGAAGTAAACAGATCCACCACAGTAAGGCATGCTGTACGTTTTAATAAACTCATACACTAATAGTTGGATGTACTCTATGCATATCAGCTCTCGAGTGCAATACTGTTGCATCACGCTGGAAGAACTGGAAAAACCAGACTGAGATCAATGAGAGGAAAAGTGGCATACTGTTGTATTTGTGGATCTGCTTTTACTTCAATTCTAAAACTTTCTTTCAGAGTACCCTGGCTATGGAAAATACAAAGTGTCAAAACCAATTACTTCTTAACGAGTATAAACGTCACGTGTCAGATATGATACGGTGTGAATCACACAAGTAATCTGACTGGCACCTGCTGCAGATTCTAAAATTAGCATGTTGCTAAGCTAACAAGTTGACACTTTTCCTTTGCTCGACCATTGTGCTCCGAACTTGTAATTACAATATTTCTTGACTCCACTTGAAGGACATATTTAAACATAAAAAATAAAATATGACATGCAAATACATGACATGAAAATACTACAACGTCCAATTAGATTATAGATTTTTTTTAATTTTCTAAAGAAAAAAAAAAGAAAAAGAATGAATAAATAAACAACTAAATATAGCATATTTAATAATTATTTACTAACATATTTTACAGAGCTTGTTGTCACCACACACTTTTAGATTAAATTGTCCTTTTTGGCTACCTTTTTTTTTTATTATTTTTACCTGTACGTTGCATTGAAAAACCTGTAACACCTTTGATGTTCCCAGTTAAAAATGTACCGGCCATTTAAAAATTTGTTGTAATTCGTTTGTTACGTATGGAAGCTTGTTTCCGCCACTGAATAAAAAATAAATAAATAAATAATTGTGACTTTTTTATCTCACAATTGCAAAAAATTTGAATTGTGAGAAATAAAGTCGCAATTGTGAGATATAAAGTCACAATTCTGAGAAATAAAGTCGCAATTCTGAGAAATAGTCACAATTGCGAGATATAAAGTCTCAATTCTGAGAAATAAAGTCACAATTACAAGATATAAAGTCACAATTCTGAGAAATAGTCACAATTACGAGATATAAAGTCACAATTCTGAGAAATAGTCACAATTACGAGATATAAAAATGCAATTCTGAGAAATAGTCACAATTACGAGATATAAAGTCGCAATTGTGAGAAATAAAGTCGCAATTAGTCGCAACTGAGAAAAAGAGTATTGAGACTTTTTTTATCTCACAATTTTGACTTTTTTTATCACAATTGTGAGTTTACATTTCACAATTCTGACATTATAAGTTTATATCTATTTTGTTATTATTGTAAGCTTATATCTCACAATAATTCTGACATCCTCAAAATTGTGAGATATAAACTCACAATTGCGAGTTATCAGGACAATTCTAAGGTAAAGATGAACTTTTTTCCCCTCAGAATAGTTTCTATCTCACAATTCTGACTTTAAAACACACAATTACGACTTTATATCAACCAATTCTGACTTTATATCTAGCAATTCTGATGTAATTGCTCCTTTATGTCTTGCAATTCTGACTTTGTCACACAATTTTGACATATCACACAATTGCTACTTTATATCTCGCAATTCTGACTTTATAACAAGCAATTGCTACTTTATATCTTTCAATTCTGACTTTATATCACTCAATTCTGACTTTATATCTCGCAATTCTGACTTTATAACAAGCAATTGCTACTTTATATCTTGCAATTCTGACTATATATATCTCAATTTTGAGTTTATAACAAGCAATTGCTACTTTGTCTCAATTCTGACTTTATATCACGCAATTCTGACTTTATATCTCGCAATTCTGACTTTATATCACGCAATTCTGAGTTTATAACAAGCAATTACTACTTTATGTCTCGCAATTCTGACTTTATATCACGCAATTCTGACTTTATATCACACAATTCTGACCTTATATCTCACAATTCTGAGTTTATAACAAGCAATTGCTACTTTGTCTCAATTCTGACTTTATATCACGCAATTCTGACTTTATATCTCGCAATTCTGACTTTATATCACGCAATTCTGACTTTATATCTCGCAATTCTGACTTTATATCACGCAATTCTGAGTTTATAACAAGCAATTACTACTTTATGTCTCGCAATTCTGACTTTATATCACGCAATTCTGACTTTATATCTCACAATTCTGAGTTTATAACAAGCAATTGCTACTTTGTCTCAATTCTGACTTTATATCACGCAATTCTGACTTTATATCACGCAATTCTGACTTTATATCTCACAATTCTGAGTTTATAACAAGCAATTGCTACTTTGTCTCACAATTCTGACTTTATATCTCGCAATTCTGACTTCATAACAAGCAATCGCTACTTTATGTCTCGCAATTCTGACTTTATATCTCGCAATTCCGACTTTATATCAAAATATAAAGTCAAAAATTTAAAAACGAAATCCTCTCTGGGTCAAAATGACCTGAACCACATGATTAGGATTAAATATCTAACATAATATCATTACTTAATTTTCCACAACCAGTACCGTCGCTCCCTATGTTGAGTTTGTTAATGTCATTGATGGCTATCAGATGACGTTGCTAAATATCTGCAGCCTGTTTAACCAAGCCTTCAGCATGCGCACACACACACACACGCACATCCCTACTTCTCCAGAAAAAGACACTTTCCTCACAGGTGAAGTGAAATACGTAGTGCATCCCCCAGGCTTGGGAATAACTTCTCCATCTGTCAGTCACAGTTTGACATCAATTTGCAGACATGTCATGCACACTACACATCCCTCTAGGAAATATGTGTGGAATTAGTGAGAACGATGCCTTTATTTAGGCTCTTGACTCTCACACAGTTCCAGAGTCCGTGCGCCTCTAGCTTGGAGGTCTTTATCTCTGTGCATTGCATCATGGTCTCACATTAATCCTGCATAAATTATTTAACACGTGACACCCAAACCACACACATAGCAAGCACGACGCCTCTCGCTTTCTGCCAATGAACAGGTTAATTTTTAACAACTTGTATTATGTTGGAAACACTGCATTTGGGAGTCTACAACTTGGGGTATGCTGATGCATCGGCTGTTTATTTAATGTTTAGAAACCTCTCTCCAAACCATTGCTCATCACTTATTTATGGTGGCTTGTTTGCCTTGTCAAACTGTGGCCTTGCTTCTGGTGCCAGCGTGTGCCCCGTCTAGGTTTTTGCATCTCACAGGGCTAACACATATTAATATTTCACATAGGCAACGTAAACCAACCAAACATTGCCTTTTTTGATTGGCAGTAAATATCATTTCTTATTCACATTATTGATGTATTGTCGAGAAGGGCTTGTTGCGCACCAAAATTACTCAACCTCAAACAGTCCTTCGGATCTTTAATATGATTAAATCTTAAGTCGGCTGAGAGATTAGGAACTGCTTTGGCACAGATGTTGTATAAATAAAACAGCGATACATGGGTAAAGTTTAGTATCTTTTTAATGATACATTTTTGTTTCCCCAAGAAAGTTTGGACTCTCTCGTCTTGTTTTCTTTCCAACGCCAACATTTGCGTTCTATCACAATGATATTGCGTTCCCCCCAAGAAACTCGGGACTCGCTTGTGAAAGCTTAGTTTTTACTCCAATCTTATACAATTTCCATCACTAAACTTGAGCATTCCCCCACGAAACTTGGGAGAATGTTTGTGTGCAATTGTCTAAAGAACTATTGCATTCATACGGAGGCGTATTGCATTCACTCGAAGAAAAAAAAAATCTACTCTATTTTTCTGAATTAACGAGTTAATTTTTCATGAGAAAAAAAAATTGCTCTGTTTTTCTGAATTAATGAGTTAATTTTTCATGATAAAAAAGTATTTGCTCTGTTTTTCTGAATTAACGAGTTAATTTTTCATGTGAAAAAAAGTTTTTTTTTCTCTGTTTTTCTGAATTAACTAGTTGATTTTTCATGGAAAAAAATTTTGCTCCGTTTTTCTGAATTAACGAGTTAATTTTTCATGAGAAAAAAAATTTGCTCTGTTTTTCTGAATTAACGAGTTAATATTTTATGGAATTTTTTTTTTGCTCTGTTTTTCTGAATTAACGAGTTAATTTTTCATGAGAAAAAAAATTGCTCTGTTTTTCTGAATTAATGAGTTAATTTTTCATGTGAAAAAAGAGTTTTTTTTCTGAATTAACGAGTTAATTTTTCATGGAATTTTTTTTGCTCTGTTTTTCTGAATTAATTAGCTAATTTTTCATGAGAAAAAAAGCTTTTGCTCTGTTTTTCTGAATTAATGAGTTAATTTTTGTCGAGAAAACAAGTTTTTGCTCTGTTTTTCTGAATTAACGAGTTCATTTTTCATGGATTTTTTTTTTTGCTCTGTTTTTCTGAATTAACGAGTTAATTCAGAAAAACAGAGCAAAAACTTTTTTTCTCATGAATAATTAACTCATTAATTCAGAAAAACAGAGCAAAAACCTTTTTTCTCATTAAAAATTAACTCATTAATTCAGAAACACAGAGCAATTTTTTTTTCTCATGAAAAATTATCTCGTTATTCTGAGATAATTAACTTGTTAATTCAGAAAAAAACAGAGTAGATTTTTTTCTTCAAGTGAATGCAATACGCCTGCGTACATTCTCTCTCAAAATCTGTTTTTTTCTCTCGCAAAAATGTTCCCCCACAAAATTTTGCGTTCACTCATAAATGCATACTTTTTCCTCCCATCTCATATTTTTTGTCTTTCGATACTAACCTCGGGGGTTGCTTTTAAATTTTTTGATTTGATTAACTTTACCTGTCGTGTATGCCAGTTTTTTTTTTGTTTTGTTTTTTTTTGTTTTTTGGCGAGACAGCTTATCCTATTTCGATGGTGCAGAGAGACTGCAGGCGGTGAAGTAAAGCATAGGAAACTACTAAGAAAGAGTCACCAGCAAGGTCACAATTCATTTTCAGCTAGAGAGAAGAACGAAACAGAGATCCTGTGAAACTGTCCAGAATATGGAGTGTGTGTCTGAAAGTCTCCTCACACACTGCCCTGTATCACCTCCGAGACCATGGCCACCCTGAGCCTATGCACTAATTTCACAAATCATTTAATATCTGTCTTTAACACATGGGAAAGATAGAATGATATATCTCTTGTCTAATGTCTACACAAGTGGCATCCATTGGGGTAAAGAATGACTACGGGGAAAGTTTGATAGCTCCAAGATTTAGGATTTCAACATTTATCTAGTAAACTGCAGGAGGAAGTGAGAAGAAGTGTTTAGCACTCATCTTAATCAGCCTTTGTGTCATGACTTGTGTGAGGACAGGAAGTGGTTCATTATGTCTTTGCTGGAGGGCATGCCTTCCCTGCTGATCCACCGCTTTGGCTGTGAAAACATAATTAACCTGGTATAGACAAATGAGAACAAACAATCATGATCTGATAACGTGGCTGTGGAACTTAAACCACACATTTAAAGTGCAGGGCATGCAAACGAAGAATGTGATTTGGACTAAACCTACACGATTTCAAGTAGTACAATGACACTATATATATATATATATATATATATATATATATATATATATATATATATATATATATATATATATATATGTTTGTATTTAAATTAAATTAAATATCATAAATAATAGAAAAGAAATTGATGTGAATTTGAGTGATTTCAATGTTAAGCTAATGGAAAGACATGTTACGTGCATAAAAAATTCCTGCGTCGCGAATGAGGCGTAGGGCGTAGAGGTGCGGTAGACGCGCAAATGGTGTGAATTGAGCGTCTGGCGCGTTAAGCGTGAATTATTTAGTCAGTGCTATTTGTGCATTCACGCGTTTGACGCAAATTCGCGTCTGCCGCCCGAGTTGAAAAATCCGAACTTTGGCGTCAATTCGCGCCGCGTTAACCAATCAGGAGCCATAGCTGCTTGCTTACATGGTTAAGTATCTCGGTGCTTCAATAAATTATTTATTAATATGACTAAATGCCTGGTGTGATTCTAATGCAAAACAAAGCAACTATTTTATCACTTAAAACTTTATTTCAATATACGAGACATGTTCAGTTTGAATTGAATGTTATTTAATCCATATCTAGTTATATGAAATATTATTATGATGTAATTACAACCAACATACATGGCAATAAGTTTGTTTCTGGATGTGAGAGAGAGAAAAAAAATCACAGGACAGGTTAATAACTTTTGGAGGCTTGCTCTATTTATCATCAAAACAAATGACAGATTAGAAGGATGAGGGCAAGGGTGATCCTCGCACCGATGCGGGACGACAGGTCATCAAACTGGGCGCGGGACAGGCGGAAGTACCGCTGACAGCGGACATCATCCTGGTGCGAACAAATGATGAAACTCGCCAAACGGTCCCCCTCTGAAGGGTCCGGTGGACACAAATACGGCAACGATGATCCCAACGCCACTGTTCTACTCTCCAGAGTAAATACAGAGAGGTGACTCTCTCGATGAATGCTCGATCAACATAAAAAAAGATGGCGGCCAAAGGATTTAGATTCTGAATTTCGCTCTTGACGCGCAAATCGATTCAAAGTGTTCACACGTATAATTTGTATAATTTGCCGCGTTATTCACGTCTGGTGTGAACGCACGCTAAAGCTAAATTTCGCTTCAAACTTTTATTTTTACACGCGTCAATTTCGCTCTTGACGCGCAAATCGATTCAAAGTGTTCACACGTATAATTTGTACAATTTGCCGCGTTATTCACGTCTGGTGTGAACGCACGCTAAAGCTCTCCAGAGTAAATACAGAGTAAATACTCTACTCTCCAGAGTAAATACAGAGAGGTGACTCTCTCGATGAATGCTCGATCAACATAAAAAAAAGATGGCCGCCAAAGGATTTAGATTCTGACGCGCGTAAATTTCGCTTCAAACTTTTATTTTTACACGCGTCAATTTCGCTCTTGACGCGCAAATCGATTCAAAGTGTTCACACGTATAATTTGTATAATTTGCCGCGTTATTCACGTCTGGTGTGAACGCACGCTAAAGCATTTGAAGTTCATACTCCAGAAAAATTTCCAATATTCGTTCTTGTAAAATTGATAAAGTAATTTATATACATATGTATTAAACTTTAAATAGTTCTGTTGTTGTGTATAATCATATTCAGAATCTAAGGAAAATAGTCATGTAAATTACTCTTAATTTCTTATTTCATAAAATTTCATTTTTTCAGTTTGACAGCCTAATCATGTCATCAGGTGTAGTGTGCAGTGCTGTCATGCTCCCTCACATCTCACACAGCAGTGTAAACCATACAATCTTCTCAGAGCTTGCTGATTTGGTCAAATTCACAAATTCATACGACGCCTTTGCCAAAGCGTAGACATCCAACACACATGGCACCCTTTAGCGTCAACATGAGGGTATCGAGAATCGAGTATCGATTGGAACCGGGACTAACTTTTCGTTTTTCCCGGAATCGTTCAAAAGTTAAAAATTCGATTCCTAGTTTCGATATTCACACTCCGCCGACCAGAAGAAGAAACCGCTGAACAACACCAATGAAGAAGCGTTTACCGGAAGTTTTGGCATAACCGCGCGAGTCGAACATGAGTAGCTTACGTCGGCGGTCCAAAGTGTGGCTTCAATTTTCTAAAAATATCAAAATCTCGGCAAAATGGAGAGTATTTCCCTTTAGAAAGGAGTATTTCCTTCAGAAAGACTGTTGGTTAGCAAGGTTAGCTAAACTTTTTTGACCCTGCCTCTTAAAAGAATCGGAATCGAGAATCGTTGGGAACCGGAATCGAAACAAGGAATTGGAATCGGAATCAGAATCGTTCAAATTCAAACGATACACAACCCTATATGAGACGCAGATATATATGGGGCAGAAGGCGCCTCCTAGTGGTCTAACCCTAACCCTACACCAGACCTAAACCTACCCATAACCGAAGCTTGTTATATTGACGCTAAAGGGTGCCATGTGCGATTGAATGTCTACGTATTGGCAAAAGAGTCATATATGACGCCTTGGGATAAGAATGCGTTGGCATTTTAAATAAGTGAGTTTTTACTCCAATGTGCACATTACATTACATGCTTTTTATGGTAGAGAACATTATATTGTTCAACCTTTTTAAGAAATGTGTCAAATGAGTTGGTCAAAGTTTGTTTACATCATAGATACTGCCCGTCATCCTATACATTTTTTCTTTGATTATTTGTGTTCAGCCCAGAGATTGTTATCATTCACTCTTGTGCTTATTTTGGATATACTTCATAAAAATGTGAATGAAAGCCATCGTCAGTCCTGCTTATGCTTTCTTACTTGGTGGTCCTGCATCATGCTCGCATTGTATATTTTGTTTACCAAGAGGGCATGAGAAATGACTTCCCCTGAGAATACGGGAGGTCCGCGAGCAGGCGTCAGGCCTCTGCTGGGGAACACTTGACTGCTTCTGCTGACAGCTCACCACAGGACAAGCTCAGTGGGATTGACATGTCAGGAAATGAGCAATCACTCCTGTCCATTTTGCCCTTTAATTGCATGAAATGTGTATGTTCTCAGAACACTCCGTCTTTTTTCGATACTTGATATAAAAGTTCATCTCTTTATTGTTAAATTACACCTTTTGATCAATACATTTCCATGACCTTTACAGTCATTCATCATTACTGGATCCACCTAAGGTAATGATGAATGACTTCATAGTTTTGTTGAAATAAAAATGAGGTATATTGGTTTGATTCATGTTCAAAACTATTTTTGACTTGAATAAAACCAGTTAATTAAGTTTTTACACACACATATGCAAATATACTGTAATTTCTCTGACTTTTATTTTGTATTAGGCTTCACAGCTTCAAGTTCCCTATTATTTCCAGGTTTTACATGACCTCGATGTCCGGTTTATACATATTTGTGTGCATCCTCACTTAATGTCATCATCAAACCCACGCTAATAATTTACTTGACGCAAATCTGGAGCTCGCAACTAGCAGGAGATGTTGAAATACAATATTAGTGAAGTGGAAAGGCACGGTTTCCTGTCTCAGGTGTCTCAATCCTTTCATCAGGCTTTGCTTTCACCACACCGACCCAGAAAGAGACGGGCCACGGCGCTAACGGATTGCCCTGAGGAAAAGGCCAAGCTCCCTTTGGAGGAAATGTGGTCAGGCCAGCTGTTGCCAGGGACAACAGGCTTTTCACATCGTCCAAGCCCAAGACGGATGTAAGTGGGATTCCAGGTTTGCTTACCCTCCGGTCGAATGGGCCTGCAGGGGCTGCGGGAGCCCTCTACCCAACAGCTCGTAGATGGATTGGATTGTTTCACGCCCAAACACTGTGTGGTCTGACAAATGACTGGTCGCAAAGGTCAAAGGGTGGAGCTCCAGCGCCTATTAGTATAGCGTTTGAGCTGTCGTTATGTTAAGAACGTGCTGTAACGTCGGTTTGATGGACGGGTGTTGATTGGAAGGTTGACCTCAAAGACAGCTTCGAAAAGAAGCACAGAATAACAATGTCAACAAGAAGGGCCCATTTTACTTCAGGACAGCCAATTGGAAAAAAAAAGGGTTGGGATAAGATCCATCGGGAACTGACTGTTAGACCAAAAGATGTTTAAAGAGGATGACTGAAAAAGTTGAAGGGGTCTGTGGCATGTTTACAAGTGGAGCAAGTTCATGTTAAAAAATAGAAAGTCAAACATTTTAACTATTGAATAACATCACCACCGAATAAGGAATGCGGATTAAGAAAGAAAATAAGCTCAACAAGCTAAAACGAAGCCAAACTGGAAGTCCAGCTTGAACCAGATAAGACCAGAACACCAGATTTTTTTTTAACAGTGTTACTACATTATTAAGTAATTAGAATCAAAGGAATAGTTAACTTGCTTACCTCTAGGGCATTCAAGATGTAGGTGTCTTTGTTTCCACACTCTAAAAACTCCTGGATTATTTCTTCAACCCATTTTCTGAGTTATTTGGGTTGGGTTAAAATTATGGGTTATTATTTCAGAGAGTAACTATTTTCTGGGTTATATGTCTAATATTTTGACCCAATTTCTGGGTTGTTTGGGTTTCTGGGTAATTTTCCTAGTAACCCATGTTCTGGGTTATAGGATTGTCTCTCGATCTCTTTCTCTCAGTGTATTTTTTGTTGGAGGGGTGTATTTTATGTTATTATTTTTTAATATATTATAAGTCAAATATTACATTTCCATCAGTCTGCCAGAAATTCAGAAGACAACGGAAGAAACACCTCCTTCCCTCTCTACCCCTGTCGAAGAAGAACGCAACCCCCGCCCGCTCGCCCGCCCACTCGCTTTGAAACAACCGTCACTTTCCGCTCGATTTGTTTTGGCCTGCTGTACTCCTTCGGTGCAACTTTGTCGTGTATTCAAGTTAAGCGAGTATTTTCAGTGTTGATGTAACGTAAACTTTTCTGTGTCCATGATGTCCCCGCTGGTTTAGCACCATTTGCTGAAAAAAATTACTATGGCTTTGTTGCTTCGTTGAGACTGTGCTTGCCATGCTAGGCTAAAAGGCTTAGCGTTAGCCGCGGCTATCGCGACAACATCTAACTAGTTTAAAGTCTGTGTAAAGTCAAAATAAATATGTGTTTTCAGTTTGTCAGACTAAAGAATAAAGTGTTTTAACCACCAAGCATAACACATACGTATTTAGTGTTAAAGTTCTCTGTCGACGCTTGCAAAAGTAACGTATCAGGTTGACTATTTGAAAGCCAATGCCTCTGATATTTTCAGATGATCTTACTTCTGGAAATATAAAAATATCTGGAAATTTAAATGTATAGGCTGTACATTTGTGTCACTTGTTTGTTTATTTACTAACTGAACGTGTTTTTTTTTTTTTTTACATAACAGGACATCCACAAACATAAAAGAGGCCCTGGCGCTATCATTGGTGCAGACATGGATCAGACCGTGGCTATGTGAGTTTTTAATTATCTTGGTTCCTATGGAAATTGATGCTGTTTTAAAACTTTATTAATAGTTCTTTACAAAGACGTGAATGCATTTAATAAGTAATCGTGTCTAATGAGATGAAGGGGTCATACAAAACATACTATATTGTATGTGCATGTATCATTTTCTTTAAGTTTGAAAATGTACCTTCTTTAATCAGTATGTGTTTTTTAACCAGATGTGTGTTATCTCTACTGCAAAACTTTGTAAAAGATTAAAAATGTCCTTCTTGAATAAGACATGTTGTATCTTTTTTTTACCCAAAGGAAATATGGTACACAAAAGCCAGGAAGGTAATGAAGGATGGAGGAGGGATCCACTACCCAGCGATGGGCTTCCTCGAAGAAAGACTACGGAACGTTAAAGAGTTCAAACCGTGGGTCCACCCAAGAAATGCCTGAAGGCACCCATCATGAAGGGCATACATACCAGGTGATACATGCTCCCAAAAATCTGTCGCAACGATCATTAGTTATTAATTTAGTTATAACTAATGATCGTAATAAAATAAGTTGTAATAAAATAAGTTAAAATAAATTCAAATAAGTTTATAAGTTTTAAGTTTATAAGTTTTATAAGTTTATAAGTTTTAGTAGCACATGTTCAGACAGGGAAGCCAGACACTGCCGCTGGCAAAAAAACAAAAAAAAAAACAAAAAAAAACACGCCACTGTCATGGACGAGAGAGCCAGATTCCACTTTTGGGGAACCAGAGCCCCACGTCAAGCTCCGGCTGCCAATCAGACACTCAGATCGATCAAACCTCCACAGCCTGAAATGTCTCTGAAACGGAGACTATCCAGGTGGACTCACGGACTAAACTCTGATAATCTACTTGTGTGTGTGTGTGTTCTGACTTTGTTTATTTCATGTACTAGCTTCTAAATCTGAGTTTGACTTGTTTTTTAAAGTTTTCGTAGAGAGAACTTAAAGTGTACCTATTATGGCATTTAAAATGTTCCTAATATTGTTCTGGGAGTCCCCAACAACAATTTTACAAGCATGCAATGACAAAAAACACTTTTGTTGTCTTATAATATGCATTTATTTTTACCTGAATTGCCCACCGACTCCCATATGAATCGTTTTAGCGGTTTTAGCGAGTCCTTTGTCCAAAACCCCGCCTTTGCGTGACGCTAATCTGCGGTGATTGGTCAGATGACCTAGTCAGTTGTGATTGGTATTCTTTGTGCAGAAAAACGGAACTCCTATTACCTTAAATGGGTTCTCAACTCCGGTCCTCGCGACCCACTGCTCTGCATATTGATCCTCAGCTCGTTAGGATAGAGCCGGCTCGCGAATCCATACTTTATAGCATTTAGGTTTGTGAAGCAATCATCTTCAAAATGACGCGAACACAGAACAAGGTTTGGGCTATACTTGTGTGGTATAGCAGTACTTGTTGTATATGAACTGCAGCCACTTAGTCTTCAAATACTCCTCACTTGGCAGGTTAAAAAAGTTCGCTTTTGCGTCGCACTTCAAAACGCAGCGTCTCGTCGACATGATTGTTTTCCGAAGCCCAGATCTCGAAAAACGACAGAGTCCAAAAATGTGCGGTGGGTCCAAACCTCCATGCTCTCAGACCTCCCTGGCCAGCCCAGGCAGGGTGGCCCGTCCTGGGCCAGTTTCAGATTTGCCCGCCACCCCTGGAGCTCCGGCGTCCGGCGAGTTTCGGCGTCTCCGAGCGCAATAAGTGGGCGTTTCTTATTCAAATAACTTGTCAAGTTGACGTCAACCAGACAAAGGAAAAGCATCGTTTTTCGAACGATTCATATCAGCGACTCAGAGTCGACTCTTGTTTTTGAGAGACAATAACTTTGTATATGATGAACTTTCATGTTTAAAACTTTGCAGGATGTTTTCGTTCACTTAGATCTATGTTAAACACTACATGAAGGGCAATTTTCAAAAACCCAAAATAGGTACCCTTTAAGAGTTTTCTTAAGAGTTAGAACAGTGTTGTGTTAGTGTTGAGTATTAGTAGGCTGCAGTAGACTGGTAAGTTATGGTTAGGTGTTAGAGTTGACTTGTAGTTGGCAAGTTACTTAGAATGTCTGTTGGGGGACCGACAAAGTAATGTATTAGCAGATATTAAGCAGACATTTTTTTTTGATTTTTTGATTTCCAATGTGCATCGTTTGTTGAAATGGTCTCCGAGATCTATTGTTTTTTTCTTTCTGCAAGCTTGACCAAACTTACTGAGGTGATGTTCCCCACCGAGGCAAACAATCAACACTACCACGGCTCCTTTCATCAAAACTCGGAGCGTGCAGTCAAATCTGTTGGCGCTAATTTATTTCATTAGCGTAATAAGAGCGCCGCAGAGAGCTGTCCTTCACTTTCCTGTTGTGAAAACATCATCATTTATTTCCACAGTGTGAGCTCCCTCTTTGACTTGTCCTCCCTTCACCCGAATGGGTTCATCCGTTCGCATGGTGAAACTCATGTGATGAATGAGATTAGGCTAATGTGTCAGGCACGAGATGCTTGGAAAATAGCTTGAATTACCCTCAGCATCTTCCCCATGCTGCTTTGCTTTTATCGGCTCTGTGTTTACATTCATTAGCACTTGTCTGAAATGTGTCACATTCGCACTCCCCTCCATTTTATGCATTTGTTTGGCTCTTCGTGTCCGTTTCAGACAGCCACGTTCTGCAGATGCTATCAAGCAAAAAAAAAAAGAAAGTTTTGTCCGCCTTCCATTAGCAAGACAAACGTTTCCTTCAAGACTTTACATGTCTGTGCCCTAAGAATCTAGCAACATTATTCCAGAACCTCTTCTTTCTAAAGATCACTCTTGAGAAAGTCAAACATGGGAGGGGAACACCGTGACGTGACAGTTATAAAGTGGTCTCACTAGGCTTGAGATGTGTTAAAACTTAACTTGCTGAAACAAGCACCTCTATCCATTCTGCTCACGAGGGTCGTGCACCGGCTGAGAAAAGACAAGTCACACTGTGTGCACTGTTTTATGATTGTAATGTCGACAGTAATTTCTTAATTTGTTTAGTACAGGTGTATTTGCATTGCATGTACGATTTTCGATTTTCATCAATTTGTATTGTATGAATAAACTGTATGTTTTAAAAATACAATAACAGTTTATATATACACTCACCGGCCACTTTATTAGGTACCCCATGCTAGTAACGGGTTGGACCCCCTTTTGCTTTCAGAACTGCCTCAATTCTTTGTGGCATAGATTCAACAAGGTGCTGGAAGCATTCCTCAGGGAGTTTGGTCCATATTGACATGATGGCATCACACAGTTGCCGCAGATTTGTCGGCTGCACATCCATGATGCGAATCTCCCGTTCCACCACATCCCAAAGATGCTCTATTGGATTGAGATCTGGTGACTGTGGAGGCCATTTGAGTACAGCGAACTCATTGTCATGTTCAAGAAACCAGTCTGAGATGATTCCAGCTTTATGACATGGCGCATTATCCTGCTGAAAGTAGCCATCAGAAGTTGTGGTCATAAAGGGATGGACATGGTCAGCAACAATACTCAGGTAGGCTGTGGCGTTGCAACGATGCTCAATTGGTACCAAGGGGCCCAAAGAGTGCCAAGAAAATATTCCCCACACCATGACACCACCACCACCAGCCTGAACCGTTGATACAAGGCAGGATGGATCCATGCTTTCATGTTGTAGACGCCAAATTCTGACCCTACCATCCGAATGTCGCAGCAGAAATCGAGACTCATCAGACCAGGCAACGTTTTTCCAATCTTCTATTGTCCAATTTCGATGAGCTTGTGCAAATTGTAGCCTCAGTTTCCTGTTCTTAGCTGAAAGGAGTGGCACCCGGTGTGGTCTTCTGCTGCTGTAGCCCATCTGCCTCAAAGTTCGACGTACTGTGCGTTCAGAGATGCTCTTCTGCCCACCTTGGTTGTAACGGGTGGTTATTTGAGTCACTGTTGCCCTTCTATCAGCTCGAACCAGTCTGGCCATTCTCCTCTGACCTCTGGCATCAACAAGGCATTTCCGCCCACAGAACTGCCGCTCACTGGATGTTTTTTTCTTTTTCGGACCATTCTCTGTAAACCCTAGAGATGGTTGTGCGTGAAAATCCCAGTAGATTAGCAGTTTCTGAAATACTCAGACCAGCCCTTCTGGCACCAACAATCATGCCACGTTCAAAGTCACTCAAATCACATTTCTTCCCCATACTGATGCTCGGATTGAACTGCAGGAGATTGTCTTGACCATGTCTACATGCCTAAATGCACTGAGTTGCCGCCATGTGATTGGCTGCTTAGAAATTAAGTGTTAACGAGCAGTTGGACAGGTGTACCTAATAAAGTGGCCTATATATATATATATATATATATATATATATCAACAAAGATGGCTGTATAAATCTCCATTGTTTATCCTTTTGATCTTTCATTCAAAAAGAGAACAAATATTTATTTCATAATGTGATTTTCCCCTCACTTTCTATTTTTGAGATTTTTTTTTTTTAATAAAAGATCAGAAGGATCAACAATGCAGATTTATTTTTACAGCCATATTTCATCATATTTACCAGAGGTGCCAATGAATCTGACCACAACTGTACACTCACCTAACGGATTATTAGGAACACCATACTAATACTGTGTTTGACCCCCTTTCGCCTTCAGAACTGGCTTAATTCTACATGGCATTGATTCAACAAGGGGCTGAAAGCATTCTTTAGAAATGTTTGCCCATATTGATAGGATAGCATCTTGTAGTTGATGGACATTTGTGGGATGCACATCCAGGGCACGAAGCTCCCGTTCCACCACATCCTAAAGATGCTCTATTGGGTTGAGATCTGGTGACTGTGGGGCCATTTTAGTACAGTGAACTCATTGTCATGTTCAAGAAACCAATTTGAAATGATTCCAGCTTTGTGACATGGTGCATTATAATACTGGAAGTAGCCATCAGAGGATGGGTACATGGCAGCCATAAAGGGATTGACATGGTCAGAAACAATGCTCAGGTAGGCCGTGGCATTTAAACGATGCCCAATTGGGACTTAGGGGCCTAAAGTGTGCTAAGAAAACACCCTCCACACAATTACACCACCACCACCAGCCTGCAAAGTGGTAACAAGGCATGACAGATCCATGTTCTCATTCTGTTTACGCCAAAAGACTCTACCATCTGAATGTCTCAACAGAAATCGAGACTCATCAGACCAGGCAACATTTTTCCAGTCTTCAACTGTCCAATTTTGGTGAGCTCTTGCTAATTGTAGCCTCTTTTTCCTATTTGTAGTGGAGATGATTGGTACCCAGTGGGGTCTTCTGCTGTTGTAGTCCATCCGCCTCAAAGTTGTGCGTGTTGTGGCTTCACAAATGCTTTGCTGCATACCTCGGTTGTAACGAGTGGTTATTTCAGTCAAAGTTGCTCTTCTATCAGCTTGAATCAGTCGGCCCAGTCTCCTAGCATCAACAATGCATGTTCGCCCACAGGACTGCATGTTTTTCCTTTAGGTGAGTGTATATACTCATGTCACAACGATACTCACAATTGCGACTTGTAAAGTCCAATTCTGCGAAAAAAATATTTTGCTTGTGCACAATTGTGGGGGTTTATATTTCACAATTCTGACTTGGCTGCGAGTTCATATCTCACAATTTTGAGAAGAAAAGTCAGAATGATTAGATATAAAGCTATATTAGATATAAACTTATATAGATATAAACAATATAAAACGTAATTTTTTCATCATCAAATGTAGCCATTTTTATTTTCAGTGGCAGAAACAAGCTTCCACAGTAAGCAGATCGTACGAAAACGTACAAATACGATTGTACAAACTCTGTATCAGACTCTGATGCTGAATGAAACAAATGACTTTATAAAACATATGCACTAGAGCGTCCATTGTGCATTGCGTAAGTTGCTTGAGTGCATTGCATAAGTAAATATTTATTCCGAGAATGTAGACGTTCTTACACTTTCTAAAAATATCACTTAGTAAGATGTTTAAGCTATTTTCCTCTTGGGGACCAAACCAAATTCCCTAAAAGTACAAGGATTTTGGAGTTTGCCATCTTTACCATCAAAGATGGCAACACACACACACATAGGTGTGGTTTTCCAGACCGGGTATCATCCGTCAGTATGGCCTCTATAATCCAAACAGAGTTTAACCAGAGACAGAAGCTTACACAGAAATAATGTCCTCCATTAAACGGATGTAAGTATTTGCCAACTGTCTCTCGCCATCCACTTGTAAGACAGACAGTGAACACAAATATTAGCATGGCTTGATGGAGCAGCAGATATCTTGTCATCTAAACGATCTCAACTTTGCAGTTTCTAGCTCCTTTTTTTTGTCTTCTGGCATTAACGTCGCCCACCAGGGTCAAGCTATCCAAACAAAATGACACAGTGGTGCTGACTGATGATCTAAATATATGTTTGAGTGATGACTTCTCGCACATGAGCAAAACCTCTTTCTCCACCCCTGGGAGCAGTTCACGGCAAACCTTTTACCCTAAAACGCCTGCATCAACACTGAACTTTTGGACCTTTCAGTGAGGCACAAACAAGGGCTTGGAGACTATATTAAGAAATGATAATGTTTGTATGGTAAATTGCTAAATGAATCAAGGGAATTTTGCATGGACGATGGGTCTGTAAATTATTTACTAGAATGAAAATGGATTTGTCGGAAAACGGTTCCACTGAATGGATGTACGTTTCAGAAGAAAATCATTCTGATTTCGTCCTGATTTTCCAAAGATGCCTAAAAAAAGTACTACTATAATAGTCTAAAAATAGGTCACGTGGGTTGGATTTCAGCTGAAAATGCAATTAGTTGTGTTTGTAATTATTATTCAATGTCTTTGTAAATATTCTGATAAGTTTTTAGATTTCAATATAAATCTGATTTGAATGTGCTTTCATCAGTTTTGAAAGCATTGTGTTGCATTCGAAAAACTTTGTGTTTTGCAGATGGAGAAGTATGAATGACAAAAGTATTCATGGATTTTGAAAAATGTGGTCATTGGATGCATTTTGTGTAAAAGCAATGGATAGTTATTACCAATTCGGTCCACATAGACTTCTGTTTCACCATTAATGATTAAGTTCACACTTTATTTCAATGGCCCGTTTTAGACATTCTCAATAGTGAAAGTTAGTTAGTTAGAAAGTTAGTAACCCAGAATTCTCTCTCTCTCTCTCTCTTTATTGCAGTCAAATGCTAGCAAGGCTAACCAGCCAAACACTGTCATTTGGCTTGCACAACAATTAATGAGGGAATTTTGCATATGAATTATTCACGTTACTTAGGATCTCCCCGTCAGTTTTGGTTGAGTTTAAAACTTACAGTCCACTTTTTTTTTTTATAAATGATGTGTACAGTGAATTTTAAACTCTGATAAAACTTTATAGCTGATTTTTATTTTTTACCAAAACAGCTAGGCACTAGTTCATAATCTTCCTGTTGGAGATTATAAATGGAGGTCTCTCTTTGCACAGCCGAGGCACTGAAAAGAAGATCGGAGAGATTTGAGGAATGTTATTACAGCTGTGTTCTTTCTTATTACAGGGGAAGTGAAACAGCAAATCGACTCATGAAGAAACAATTGACAGTCTCTCTCTGTGGGTAAAGAACGAAACGGCTGAACGTAAGAGAAAGGCAGCCACAAGAACCTCCTCAAACGGTAACCGCTGAACTCCAGTCAGCATGCAGCCAGTCTGGCGGTAATTTGATTGGACTGATGGTCTAATGGCGTTTGAAGTGAGCCCGGGGCCCGGAGAGGAGGCTGAAATGCAGTAAGACGTGTGGAGCTAACTGATGAAACGGACGCCTGGTGACTTAAGCAAAGGAGCGGCGAATTAGAGCATAGTGACCTATCAGCAAGCATCAGCTCAGGTCACTCAATGACAGCCCCTATTAGACGTACCGCTGAGAGAACTGCACATGCCAGGCGGTGTATTGAAATGGAGGAGGGCCGCCGGCTGCTCGGTGGGGCCGTGTCGTGAGCTTTCCGTACCAGTGACCAGGATCAAGGCAGTCCGAGCGGGACCGGCCCAATACTTTCTGTCACTCCATTATATGGCATGTGCGGCGTGTTTCATGCCTGGTAAATGAGGTGACAAGGAAAGTCAACCTGACCTTGAGATGAAGGGTCCACCACACTGCAGGTTTCCACGTCTCCACAATGAATGGAATGGAGTCTATGCTGTGCGGTTCCATTTAAAATCGAATGAGCAAGTTTTATTACTCAGATGAAGGACCTGCGCATAGACAAAACAACAACGCAGCCCTCAAGTGTGTTTTTTTAAAGACAAATGTTGTTCTGCTGTACAGATGAAAACGTTATCAAAGTTATAGGCACGTTATTGGCAATGTCACTTTGTAAAGAAAGACTACACACACTTACGTATTAAAACGTGCATTCCTATAAACTGAGAACGTAATGCGGATGTGCATGCCGTCACCATTTACACAGATTCATGTTTTTGAAGTTTACACAGAGATAATAATGGTACCGTTTTCAAAACTAGTTTTCAAAAACTTGCAAAGAAACGCCATTGTCGAGTAAATAGGGTGACCAGAATCTGACTTGACATATACTTTCGATATCAATAGAAAGCGGGATGAAAATCGCCAAAGTCACACTTTAAGGTAAACAACCTCTTTGCATGTGAAATGAGTAACAACACTTTTTTATGGGCTCATGTGTTTCCCGTTGAGTCAATTATAGCCTGCACTGCCACATCCATTTCGACTTCTTTGCAAAGCTACATTACACTTTGACAGGATCACAAAACAATCTGCTCTGAAATGTGCCACAGAAACAGTTGAGGTTGGATTGAATTCGTCAGGGACCTTGTTAAAAATAAACTTCAGCCACTTGTTTCTGTATGCAAAGCTGGTGGTGTGACCCCACACCCAGGAACACCACAACGTTTGGAAAACTTCCCCCCACATCTTACATTAATTATATGCAAGTTTACACTTTTGATTAAAGTCATAACATGGAGCTTAATCTTTATTTACTTATTGAATTGTTTAGGGCCAGTCGTGGCCTAATGGTTAGAGAGTCAGACTGGTAACCCGAAGGTTCTCAATGCCGGCAGGAAATGACTGGTGGCCAAATGACCAATCCCTCCCCGGGCACCACAGCAAAAATGGCTGCCCACTGCTCCAGGCGTGTTTCCATGGTTTGCAGTTTGCAAATTCCCATACTTGGTCTTGTGCTGGCAAAAAAGTGACTACTTGAACTACTTGACCAACAACCATTCATTTTGTTTACAGGTGGACTATGTTAAAAAGCTGAACCCAGAATAATGTCCATAGAACGTTTGAAAAGTAACTGAACTCAGATGAAACAAGAGCACCTACCTGAGCATTGCTTCTGACCATGTCCATCTCTTTATGGCCACCATGTACCCTTCCTCTGATGGCTACTTCCAGCAGGATAATGCACCATGTCACAAAGCTGGAATCATTTCAAATTGGTTTCTTGAACATGACAATGAGTTCACTGTACTAAAATGACCCCCACAGTCACCAGATCTCAACCCAATAGAGCATCTTTGGGATGTGGTGGAACGGGAGGTGGAACGGTGGTGCCATGGATGTGCATCCCACAAATCTCCATCAACTGCAAGATGCTATCCTAACAATATGGGCCAACATTTCTAAAGCATGCTTTCAGGACCTTGTTGAATCAATGTCACATAGAATTAAAGTAGTTCTGAAGGCAAAAGGTGATCAAAGACACTATTAGTATGGTGTTCCTAATAGTCCTTTAGGTGAGTGTATTAACCTGGATGCCAGCCCAAAACCCGCCCACAACATTTTTTGGTCGGTCTGGACTCGATCCATTGAGGAATAAATATTATCAGTCAAAAAATGGTCGGGCCAATCAAATTGACAGGGCGGGCTTTATACGTGTATATATATATATATATATATATATATATACACTCACCGGCCACTTTATTAGGTACACCTGTCCAACTGCTCGTTAACACTTAATTTCTAAGCAGCCAATCACATGGTGGCAACTCAGTGCATTTAGGCATGTAGACATGGTCAAGACAATCTCCTGCAGTTCAAACCGAGCATCAGTATGGGGAAGAAATGTGATTTGAGTGACTTTGAACGTGGCATGATTGTTGGTGCCAGAAGGGCTGGTCTGAGTATTTCAGAAACTGCTAATCTACTGGGATTTTCACGCACAACCATCTCTAGGGTTTACAGAGAATGGTCCGAAAAAGAAAAAACATCCAGTGAGCGGCAGTTCTGTGGGCGGAAATGCCTTGTTGATGCCAGAGGTCAGGGGAGAATGGCCAGACTGGTTCGAGCTGATAGAAGGGCAACAGTGACTCAAATAACCACCCGTTACAACCAAGGTGGGCAGAAGAGCATCTCTGAACGCACAGTACGTCGAACTTTGAGGCAGATGGGCTACAGCAGCAGAAGACCACACCGGGTGCCACTCCTTTCAGCTAAGAACAGGAAACTGAGGCTACAATTTGCACAAGCTCATCGAAATTGGACAATAGAAGATTGGAAAAACGTTGCCTGGTCTGATGAGTCTCGATTTCTGCTGCGACATTCGGATGGTAGGGTCAGAATTTGGCGTCTACAACATGAAAGCATGGATCCATCCTGCCTTGTATCAACGGTTCAGGCTGGTGGTGGTGGTGTCATGGTGTGGGGAATATTTTCTTGGCACTCTTTGGGCCCCTTGGTACCAATTGAGCATCGTTGCAACGCCACAGCCTACCTGAGTATTGTTGCTGACCATGTCCATCCCTTTATGACCACAATGTACCCAACTTCTGATGGCTACTTTCAGCAGGATAATGCGCCATGTCATGAAGCTGGAATCATTGGTTTCTTGAACATGACAATGAGTTCGCTGTACTCAAATGGCCTCCACAGTCACCAGATCTCAATCCAATAGAGCATCTTTGGGATGTGGTGGAACGGGAGATTCGCATCATGGATGTGCAGCCGACAAATCTGCGGCAACTGTGTGATGCCATCATGTCAATATGGACCAAACTCCCTGAGGAATGCTTCCAGCACCTTGTCTATGCCACGAAGAATTGAGGCAGTTCTGAAGGCAAAAGGGGGTCCAACCCGTTACTAGCATGGGGTACCTAATAAAGTGGCCGGTGAGAGTATATATATATATATATATATTTGAGGGAACTGGTTTCCCTCAAAGATGACTGCAGCTGGAGAATCCAAGAAGGAATTAGAAGAAATCGACAGCGCATTCATTTTAAAAGATGAACTGAGAGCTGCAATAAAGGCATTTGTCGATCGTCAAGTGATTGCCGTCCTTCCTACAGGATTCGGCTAAAGTTTAATTTATCTTTGGCTCCGATGGTCGTTAAGAAGATGGGATGCAATGAAAACCCAGTTGTCGTTGTGGTTTCTCCTTTGGTCGCACTCATGGAAGACCAAATAAAAGAAGCAACCAAAATGGGCATCACGGCGACGCATGTCAAAGTCATCGCAGCATCAAACAATTGTGACGCTTTGTTATACTACTCGAACACCATACCCACAATGATAGTCACTGTACCCCTTATTAGCGGTGTATTTTTAAAAAATAAATTATTAGATGCTGCTCATTTTGTATTTAAATCATCATTAAATACATAATTTTGGCTCCCAGTCTCTTTTCTCTGAAGACTCAAATGAACACGTTTCTTCAGCCTGGTCTCTTTCGTCGTCTCTCCATTTATTAAAATCCATCAAGTCGCGCTCCAACCGTGTTATAAAGTTGAGACATGTCCGACAAATGTGAGCAGATTTGTTGGCTTTATTGTCGAGATCTAATCCTAAACAGAGAACTTGTTCATATATACATTCACATTTTCTATTTCAAAAAATATTTTCGAGTTTTTTTTTTTTTTTCGAGCTATTTTTTGAAACCAGTTTCCAAAGTGGATAAATCTGAAAACGACAACCTTGCGGTTTCGTGTTTACAGCCAATCCGTATATTTTGTGAAAGATGATGTCGTCTTCTCCGTGTATAGTGTATCTCTGTGGCAGAATATAGCGCCCCCTACTGGTCTGGCATATACTACACTGTTTTCAGTCGGTTTTAGTGATTTTGTGTGTACGCAGATATTTCTTGAGACGACGCAGTGTTTACGTATTTTTATTTATTTTTTATTTTTTTTTTTGAACAAGGAAAAAAATATTGGATAGGGAACGCACCGGCTTCGTGTGGACGTGGCCTGTAAGTAACTGCGAGTTAAATTATTCTCTTAACAGTCTACTATTACTCTAATGAGAGTTAATTGATATGTAGTTGCAAAGTTGTTTATAGTTAGTATAATGTCTAAAGTGGACTATCGAAATTAGAATCGAAACATTGGGTGTAAATGATGCACAGTCTTGTCCTCAGATGTCATGACCACAGACCGCCCACATTTGCTAAGTGTCTAAAGCACAGATAGGTAAAAGTCTGAAGCCTGTGTGGCAAATTTTAACTGTCCGTCAGGAAACAAAGCGAAGTTCTGATAATGAAGCGATGGACACTTGAGCAACAATACACTTTATTAAAACATGTTTCTGAAGAAAGGCATAGACAGGTAGGCAAGACATTTTGTTTGAGGCACTATGTGTTTGCTGGTTTGCCAATTGAATGGGGAAACTACTGTATTATAACCAAACTTTTGAATTCCTAAGTGATCCTATTTTATTAGTTGTGTGTCCTCTAACATCTATTATGGAGTATCAGGTGAAGTACTTTACTGTGAAGGGAATTTCTACAGCATATGCAGCATATTCAGTTTCGATAGGCTGTAATAGCATGCCGATCTGTTATTGTACGGAGCTGTATCCACCCCTGAACATGATGTTGAACTAAACAAAACTGTGATTGGTCACTTTACATGTCAGTCAAATGATCACTTCCTGACTAAGTGGGTGGTCCTTGGCCAAGTGAAGTGACTATAGAGCCCAGACCCTATGTTGTTAGTCAAAGGTCTGGCTACACGAGAGTAATGATGCACGGTGCAAAGCTTTAGTGGTCAGTCGCCACTTTGCCATCTGTACTGTCTGCTGTCTGTATTTTGATTACTCTGACTAAATAAAGGAAGATGAAGTCGTGTAAATATTTATAAGCTCGTAATGTCTGCGCAGTGACCAAAACAATTTTCCGCCACGCTTTTCCCATCTCTGAAAAAAAGAAAAGAAAAGAGACAAACTCCTGAAAGCAAACATCCACAGGGACTTTTTGCCTTATCTCTGAAGCAATGGCGATCTTGCGATCAATGCATAAGCCATTAAAGGTGTCTAATTATGTTTTTAATTTCAAGTGTGTATGTTGCTGTTTGATCATGAAAAAAGTTACAAATCACAAAGCCACTCTACTGGAGTTATTCTCTATATCACTGTTTCTCAACTTCCTGAAACAGCTCTACCATGAGTGTTGAAACTCATGGTTATTTCTGAAACATTAGGAATAACCCGTTAACATGCGTAAGCAGAGAGAGTTTCTCCTGTTTACATAGAACTGCAATATCCCGATGTAAAAGGCTACGCGTGGTTAGCGTCTAGACGTACGGACAACCTTAAGACACAATATGGTCATTTCCGATTCTTCTTCCTGTATCCAAAGACAACAACAACAGCAGCAGCACACAGATAATGTATAGTTCGAGGCAGATAGCGATCGCCTTTGTTTGCGCTTTGATGCTGGTAACGTTACTGAGCTCGCTCCAAAAGTATGTTGTGCTGTGTCTCTCCTGGTCTCGCTATGTTTACTTCCGGTATACTGCGCGCAGATTTTTGAATGCACCGAGAAGTTTCTCTACTCAAAAGACCAAGATTCCTTGCGAAAAGAACATGCGCAGAACATAAATCACTATGGGGATATGCCGATACGCGACCACGACCAAAAATTCAGGTTAGAAAAGGGGTACGCCAGGTATAATATCCCGTTTTTTTAAAATCCGGGATATGAGAATATTCAGGTTTTTGCCGGTGTTGCCGTTTGCGACCGGGTTATTGCTAATATCACGGTTTTGAACGGGTTATTGGCTGCATGTAAACATAGTCACTGATCCAACCAACCATCCAATTCATCATATAACTGACGTTTTGGGACGTCTTTTGACCATTCGTCAATATACGACTTTTTAGGGCCCCCTTAAACATCGGTAGATGACGTTATGGGATCCTAACTCTACCCCATACCTAAACCTAACCCTAAACCCAACTCGTCACCTAACTGACGTTAAAGGTAAAGCGTCAGTTGTATGACGACCCAGGATCGTCATCTACCGACGTTTAAGGGGGCCCTAAAAAGTCGTATATTGACGAATGGTCAAAAGACGTCCCAAAACGTCAGTTATATGACGAATTGGGATGAGACTGTGTTAAAAAGAACATGCGCAGACAACACAGTCTCATCCCAATTCGTCATATAACTGACGTTTTGGGACGTCTTTTGACCATTCGTCAATATACGACTTTTTAGGGCCCCCTTAAACGTCGGTAGATGACGTTATGGGATCCTAACTCTACCCCATACCTAAACCTAACCCTAAACCCAACTCGTCACCTAACTGACGTTAAAGGTAAAGCGTCAGTTGTATGACGACCCGGGATCGTCATCTACCGACGTTTAAGGGGGCCCTAAAAAGTCGTATATTGACGAATGGTCAAAAGACGTCCCAAAACGTCAGTTATATGACGAATTGGGATGAGACTGTGTTAGCGCAGAACACAAATCACTATGGGGATATGCCGATACGCGACCACGACCAAAAATTCAGGTTAGAAAAGGGGTACGCCAGGTATAATATCCCATTTTTTAAAATCCGGGATATGAGCATATTCAGGTTTTTGCCGGTGTTGCCGTTCGCGACCGGGTTATTGCTAATATCCCGGTTTTGAACGGGTTATTGGCTGCATGTAAACATAGTCACTGATCCAACCAACCAATCAGAGCACATTGCACATTTTCAGGAAGGAGGGGCTTCTTACGCTACAACATTCATCCAGCACAACTTCCTCTCCGTCACAGTGATACGCCTTTGTTCCTTCTTAGACGCCCAAATTTAACATCCAAATCAGCCAAAAATGTGAGTTTTGTAAAATACAGTCTAATATTGCTAAACTGTGGGACGTGTTTGATATTAAGTAAGGGATAATATACATCCACCCAGTTTGTTATTGCAGAATAAACCACTACAGGGTGATCAGTACATTCATCAACTAATATACTCATATAAATCTACTCGCAATCATTTGTGTTAACAGAAGCTCAAGCATGTTCACTTGATGTGCGAGAACCAATAAGGTTCTGTCAGGATACAGGCTCGGAGACAGAGGTAAGTGAATAAACATAAACTTTATTTTTTCACATTCAAGGTGAGTGCTCAAAGTTTCAGGTGTTCAGAGGTGAATTTGAGGAGGATACTTCGGCATGAAGGATTCCAGGTGAGCAGATCCTCTTCAGTGTGATTAACATCAAACTAACTCAGTTCAGTGAAACTTGCTTTCTCTCTTTCAGATCATCCGTTGGCGAACGAGACTCAGGAAGGGTACTTAGATTCAGGCAAGGATCATGGAGTGGATCCTGAGGACATCAGAACATGGACAGAGAGGTTAGTGTTTGCAGGTAAGTACACGTTACGTTCCTTGTTGCTGGATGATATGGAGAGTTTCTTGGTGACTGCAAAGGGTCTGTTCCTATTGGAGGCTTGACAATGACTGAGTGAAAACTGGGAGTTTATATGGAGCTGGCTGCTGATCTGGAACAGGAGCAGGTGATTAGGAATTAGGAGAGTGACTGCAGGTGTGTGGTGACAAGGTTTCTGGGAATTGTAGTGCAGATCTACACGGTGACCGTTACAGGTTCATTCTCGTGTTACGCAGCACGTTTGAGCTTCCAAAAGAGGTTTGTTCTTGTGCGTCAAGCAGGTCCGGTTGAACTTTTGCGTAGGTTTGCTAGTCAATGTTTATGAAAGCCTAAATTGAATCTGTTCATCATCTAAATCATTTGAATTAAAGCGCTCAATTCATATGGATTAGTTTTTACAATCTCTTTATGAACTTTCTGAAGCGACAAAGGTGTCAGTTGCTTAGCGCCATTGGTGGGACCGAAATCTCAACCGATTTTATTAAAAAGATCTTCATTTTTTTTTGCTCTGAAGATGAACGAAAGTCTTACAATTTTGGATAAGGGGGATTAATTATTGAAAAATGTTCATCTTTTGGTGAACTAACGCTTTAAGTAGCTTTAATAAGGATTAATCGATATTTAATATACAGTAAGACTAGGCAGTGTTACACATATGCAGTGAAGTTATTTTCAGAATCAGCAGAGAGAATTTGCTATTGGAGTCATTAAATATTATCTTAGTTTTCACCAAAGCTCTCTCTATTTTGCTGTAGATCATTAAACTGTTACGCTACATAAGAAGTCTGTCAAAAAAATCAGTTCCGTGAGGAATAAATGGAACACTTCCATTCGCAAACGCTGCCTGCAAAGTCATTGCATGATAGGGAAGCAAGCGAGGCATCAAGTCATATGTTTTCGGATGCAGCCATTGATTGTCAGTCATTGTATTTCCTATGTGCAGCTGTTGCGCTTCCCGTTCGTCCTGTGGATTACTCTTGTCTTACTTTTCATGTTTGGATATAAGCCCTTTTGCTGTCCCATTTGGATTATATATATATTTTTTTTGTGTTTATTGAATAAAGACTGCTTGCATGTTCCCATCTCTCCTCTGCATACTGTAACAGCATAAAACCACCTTTTTTACTTCAAATGGAAGTTGTTTTTTTTTAATAACTATTAGTCTCCTCAAACGCTGTGGTGCTTTCACCTTTATTAACTCAGATCTCTGGCCTTAAAAGTCATGCAATACTCAATTAGAAGCACATTTAACACAGCAGTGACATTTTAAAGTCGCTGAATGTGTTTGCACGCAGATCTGTTGGAATTAGTTCCTGAATCCATCCAAATTAGCCTTTTGACCAGCCTTTAACTGCTGTCTCCTTAATTACATGGCTGTTTACGCAGTATGTGTGGTCTGTTTACACTGACGCGCACACACGAGTGAAGAACCCAACGGTAATAATTGAGTTCTATTTGAAAGGAAAATAAGCAAATGCCTGGTAAATTTCAAAGAGTAATATTTGCCTTGGAATCTATCTGCGCAGGGTGTACGACTCGAGCCCAGGGTAAGACCGTCTACATGCTGCAGGGAGGGTTAATAACCCTAAACTTAACCTTAGTTAAGCTTAAGTGACGATAATGAACATTTTAAGTCATTTTAAAATTCAAGGTATGTATTATACACATGCCGAAGTGGACATTTTAAACAGGACACAGCTAGTTGTTATGAGACCTAAAATGCTGATGTAACTGTATATGATTGTCCGCAAATATGAATTTCCGAATAGTTATATATATATATATATATATAGTTTATATATATATATATATATATATATATATTATGTAGGTAACATTGAATATACATTTTCGTCAGGTTAGATTCTGATAATGAATCACTCAAACCCCTTTATCTAAACTTCCCTACAAAACCACTGGACAGCCATGTCTGTAGTTTTTTCACCCATGTTTGTAGTTCTAACAGAATCCTCGTCCAACGTGCGATGGGTTGTGGGCAATATCAGCCGTAAGAGTGTGCATCGATCTGCACTTCGGATTCTGACCGGATATAGTAGACCATCCGGGTATCTTTGATACACTCATTTCAACATACTACGATTTAGGATGTACGAATTATTTTTTCGAATACCACCCAGGACGGATAGTATGTGAATTGGGACACGGTGCTGAGAACACTGCACTACGTTATTTACATACACCGCAACTTAAAACGTCACACACCTAGCCAACTAATACTAAGCTTAAAGGGAGAGAATTCACAACACTTTTGTTTAAAGCAATGTGTTTTCCCCCACCAAGGTCATGATCACCCTCTCAGGGTGACTGTACGTTACTCCTTATTTTCTTTTTTAAAACATGTAGAGCAGACGTATTTTTTTCCGTTTGCCAGACAATTCACAAGTGGACAGTTATAGAGCCTCCATATGGACAACAGACTCAGATATGGCACGACTGGGACAACCTCTAGCATCCCTTGCATTAAAACTGAGGCTTCGCTCGGGTGACCTTCTATCAGGTCTAGGCCAAAGCACATAGTCAACAAGTGCCCTGTAAATGCTTTACGATAGCAGGCATACTTTCCAGCGCACTCCCCTCATCGGATAACCGGCTCACGCTGCAAATTCCCCTGATGACATGAGCCATGAGAAGTTGATGGCCGCAATGATATCTGGAACAAGGTGTTGCAACCAAAGAATGCCTGACTGTGGTTAAAGATTGCTCTAGCTCTCCAGATAAGGGACAATTCTGTTTCATTGCGGTCTCAGGCTTATCTAGGAGTCTGACAAGTCAGCCATCCAGTCCACTCACAATTCTCTTTTCATTAGTTGCTCGTCGTGTCTAGTGCGAACAGCCTTTTCTAAATGAGAGTGATTGCATTTTTTGTGGATCTTGCTCTTGATTTATTCAGTGCTACAATCGCACACAAAAAATTATTTCTTTTAAGCGCAGTAAATTGGGCTCTGTGTTTACAGAATTTGATCTTAGTGTAGTATCAATCTGGGGTGCGTTTCCCGTACAACGACGTAGTTCACTGTTTCACTACCATAGTACGATGCATCGTTGGAAAAATCAACTAGCTAGTCACGACTGTTTCCCGAAACCCACTGTCACAAAGTATCGTTCAACCACGTTGGTTTCGCACGTGGTGGAGTAATAACTACTTTTAATGAAACTGTTTGAGATCCAATTAACGCTAGATTTGTTTTATATAAATTACAGACATGTCATCTGAGGACTATTTCTAATTGTTCTCAGTTGTTCTGCTTTATTACCAGACTCAATATTTGGCTCGTTCTTACTTAGTGGAGCGCGTTCGCACATGCGCACTTTTCAAACACGTTACCTCAAATATTTTGACAAACTAAAAGACGTAAATTCTATTTGTAAGTATTCTAAATAAAAGACACCGGTTGTACTGAAAGTCAGCTTGCTCATTACGCTCAAGATAAGGATTTTATACCTCCAAATGTGTTGCAATATAGAAACGATGCCTCTAACCCCAGGTCGAGAGCTGTCGTTCAAACCACACAACTTTGCGATGCTGTTTGCGAATGTTCGTTGGAACGATGGTTTCGGGAAACACTGAATCGTTGAACTATGCTGATAACGACGGAACTTGCGACCATAGTTGGCTAACGATGCTTTCGGGAAACGCACTCCAGTTCAGCACTTAATTGGATTATATGGGTGTCTGGTCTTTTAAAGTGACAGTATATCGTTTTAACACTCTCCGCTAAAGTTATTCCGTAAAACAATGTACGTAAAGCACATGATTGCTGTATAGGTTTTCGTTCTCATTGCCAGACATCCTTTCATCAAGAGCTCGTCCCAAAAGCCCCATCCTGCGCTTCCAGAGAGAGAAATGAATTCATTTAAATGAAGGCACACTAAGCTGCACTCTCCCCTAATAACGGTCCTGTGGGAGGACTCGCGTCCAAGAGGGAGTTGAGAATAAAACATCTGGATCTGTATTATTAAGTGGCGGTATAAACATTGTAAGCGATTATATAACGCAACTTGTTTTTCAACAGCTTGTAAAGAATGAGAGTTTGATATGTTGACATTGCCAAATGAAAAAAAGGTGCTATTTAAATATTCGGAGAACTTTTCTAATAACTTACAAGTAAGTGAAACTCATTATAATGGAGAGTGGGTTGGGAATCTCAATTCTGGGTTCAATACTGACTTTATCAATTGACTTAACATAATTATAATCATACGTCAGAAAACAGAGATCAGGCTGTATGCTTCTTGTTGTGTGCAGCTAACACAGTCTCATCCCAAGAAGTCATGTAACTGACATCTTGGAACGTCTTTTGACCATACGTCAACATCCGCCTTTTTCAGGGTACCCTTAAACGTCGGTTACATGACGATCCCGGGCCGTCATACAACTGACGCTTTACCTTTAACGTCGGTTATGTGACAGGGTAGGTTTAGGTCTGGGGTAGGGTTAGGATCCGATAACGTCATCTAACCGACGTTTAAGGGTACCCTAAAAAGGCGGATGTTGACGTATGGTCAAAAGACGTCCCAAGACGTCAGCTATTTGACGTCTTGGGATGTTGCAGCCAATGAGGATAACACAGCAGAATAATATTGTCTAATTATTATTATTATTATTTTTTTTTTTGTATGTGTTCTCCACATTATTTTTCTTTAATCACATTCAAGGCATCAATTTCTCTTATAATAGATGGACGATCACATTAAAAAATGGTAACCTGCAATTGTTTACCTTAAAGAGCTGATTTTTTTTACTTGATTTAACCAGTGTTGAGGATAAAATATTGTTGGGCCTTGTAAACATGATGGATATTGTAGTTGTAGACTATTGAGAACATGAATTTGCTCGTCTCATATGCACAAGTACAGATTCAGTAATCCTCAAAATGAATAAAAACAGTGAAACGTAAACTCAGAATATTACTCAAACCTGCAAAAATGTAACATTTCAACACAAATATACTTTGTCAACCAATGTTTGCTGCCGACCTTCGAGGATCCAATTCAAACATATTAAAAAGCAAACATTAGAATCCAAAGTTTAGATAAACATCACATTTTCATTTATTTTCTTGGTTTTATGGCTGAAGTAAGTGTGTTGAAGTGTGTCCTTCTGTGATCCAGAATGGCCGCACAGCTGAAAGGTCTGTATGAGCTGCGCTCTCTACTGTACATGTGTGAATTTGCATTTCCTCATTCATTTCGTTTTTGGTTTTGAAAAAGAATTTCTGACAGAATGAAGAAATTACACTGGTTATGAGTACACATTATTTATTTTTAGTTAAAAATAGGTCACTGTGCCACAAGCGATAACGGATAATTTACCTCAGATTTTGAAAGCATGTAATATAGCGTTCAAAATGAATTCTATGCAAACATACGACTGTACTTCATAACAAAATTAGTCAATGAGTATATTTTGTTAATGTTTTGATTTTTAATAATGTTAATTCTTGATTATGTCCTTACCCATATTCAATGCGAGTGCGGGCCAACAGTGCGCTTTCACAGAGAGACTGTGCTCACACCATAAGCTCACACGCTGTTCTGAATGTGTGGCATCTCACATTCGCGTCGCGTCTAGTGTGGACAGACACACTTGCTGTCGCTGGAATTTTATCGCGTCGCGTGTAGTTAGGACACGGTGTTAACCAGTTAACAGTTTTGCACTGTAGCATTTTTACAGTCTTTTACTGTTAAAATTACGATTATTTTTTAGAGTATAGCTTTAAAAAATAATGATGCATTTTTTTTTCAATCATTCTTCAATACTTGTAATCATTGACAACTAAAAGCCTTTATAAAAGAGCATTTTCATCATTAATTTAATGATTTGCCAGCGTTTGAACAGGCCTGCTCTCCCTATAGTACTAAAAAAGAGAGAACATATAAGTATATTGGTAAAAGACATGCAATGAATACTATCTTGAACTGGCTGGCCCGAGCCCTGTAACTGTACCTTGAACACATGTTTTTGCTGAGGAGCTGAAAGATGGCACTCCCAGGGCCAAAGTTGACTGCTTCTAAACTCGAACAAATATAAAACTGATTTACCTCCACTACTCCTGTTCTCCGCTAAGAAACGGACACAAAAAGAGATGTCGAGGCAGCAGCCAATTGTTTATTTACTTTGCAACATTCCAGCTGTCGACAGATATTCCCCCAGCCCAAAACGCCAGTAACATTTCTCCACCTTTGTTTCCCGAGTCCTCGCTCTTATCATGTCCACTTCAGTGGGCGTCGCTGAGGGGGTACAGTGGTAAAAATCCAAAACTCAACCTTTTCCCCCAGTCGTATTTATAAAAGTTTCACAAAGGTTTGCACATCTATTTTAAAAAATGGCTGAGATTTTCACTTTCACTCACTCGGGCTTTCCAACTCTCTGCTGGCAGAGAGCGCTTCTCAACAAAATGCCACAGTAACCAGATCGTGCACACGCGAGTTCTGTTACAGCTCCATTAATGACACCAGATGACCCACGTGCTGCTCTCAAGAGAATATTCCAACCCAACGTATCTGCCTGCATGATTTCATTGCAACTTTAGGCTGAATTAAACTGTCTGAGATGGCTCTTCTGCAACATGAGCTGTATTCTTACAGTTGGATTTTGTTTTGCATTGTAATTCTTCTACTCTAAGACACTCAGTTGAGTTCTGAGAATTCAGACTATTTTGGCACTGAACATGACGCCATAAAACTGATCCATATTGGAATGGACTTGTCACTCAGCAATTCCGGGAGGCAATAAAGAACTGTGCAGGTCCCAGAAGGCAATATTTCAGTCATCAGCCCTCTTTGGAAGGAGGACAGGGATTTATCCAGTGGGAGCAGAGGTTAGAATTAATCTCTGCCTGAGTTTATGCCTTATAAATGACTATATAGATAGACAGACAGACAGGTGTTTGCTAACTTGTGGTTTGGTGGTTTCTAGGATGTTCTGGCTGGTTGCTAGGGTTTTCTGAGATTTTTTAAACTTTTTTGGGTGGTTGCTAAAACATGTGTTAGGGGAGTTTTTTGGGGGGAGTTGCTAAGGTGGTGCTACAGGGTTGCTATGATGTTCTGGCTGGTTGCTGGGCAGTTGTGATGGAATTCAGGGTCTTTTCTAGCATTTTCTGGGTATTTTTAAAGGGTACCTATTATGGCATTTAAAATGTTCCTAATATTGTTCTGGGAGTCCCCAACAACAGTTTTTTTACAAGCATGCAATGACAAACACTTTTGTTGTCTTATAATATGCATTTATTTTTACCTGATTTTCCTACCGACTCCCATGAATCTTTTTAGCGAGTCCTTTTCCAAAACCCGCCTTTGCGTGACGCTAATCTGCGGTGATTGGTCTGATGACCTAGTCAGATGTGATTGGTATTCTCTGTGCAGAGTTGTCGAAAACGGAACGCCTTAAATGGGTTCTCAACTTGCGACCCACTGCTCTGCATATTGTAAATGTCTCCCTTATTTAACACACCTCAGATCCTCAGCTCGTTAGGATAGATCCGGCTCGCGAATCCATACTTTTTAGCGTTTAGGTTTGTGAAGCAATCATCTTCAAAATGACGCGAACACAGAACAAGGTTTGGGCTATACTTGTGTGGTATACTTGTATATATGAACTGCAGCCACTTAGTCTTCAAATACTCCTCACTTGGCAGGTGAAAAAAGTTCGCTTTTGCGTCGCACTTCAAAACACAGCGTCTCGTCGACATGATTGTTTTCCGAAGCCCAGATCTCGAAAAACGACAGAGTCCAAAAAGATGCGGTGGGTCCAAACCTCCATGCTCTCAGACCTCCCTGGCCAGCCCAGGCAGGGTGGCCCGTCCTTGGCCAGTTTCAGATTTGCCCGCCACCCCTGGAGCTCCGGTTTTCCCTGGCGTCTCCGAGCGCAATAAGTGGGCGTTTCTTATTCAAATAACTTGTCAAGTTGATGTCAACCAGACAAAGGAAAAGCATCGAAATATCAGCGACTTCGAGTCGACTCTTACTTTTGAGAGACAATAACTTTGTATACGATGAACTTTCATGTTTAAAACTTTGCAGGATGTTTTCGTTCACTTAGATCTATGTTAAACACTACATGAAGGGCAATTTTCAAAAATCCGTAATAGGTACCATTTAAGACTTTTGGGGAGGGGGCAAAACATTGTTAGGTAGGTAATAGGGTGTTTTAGTAAGTTCCATAGTAGTTGGAGCATTTTGAAGGTTGCCAATGTGATACTATGTGGTTCCTAGGGTGTTCTTGGTGGTTATAATGTGGCTAAGGTATTCTATTACAGGTTTGTTTAGTGGTGTTTTCCAAAATCCAAATTGGATTTTATGTTGATTTGTAGTAATGCATGTGAGAAACTGTTTCTAATGTTTTACATCATCTACTGGCCAATGTTTTATTAGCCTGGCAAATGAAATCTTTCCCGCTGAACACTGACCCCAACCATGTATTTTATTCTGCTGGTGCACCGGGTTAAAAAAAATAACATACATTGGAACTCATAGGTGTCAATCATATCTCTGTACAGCTAAATGAATGTGATAACCATTCATACTCTCTACAGCAGGCCAAATTCATTGAAATGGGTGGGGAAAATCACTCCTCGCTTAGGAATACATTGGTCCTGTTGACATAGGAAAGGAAAGCAAATACATCAAATGGCAAGCAAATAACACATTGCTGAAATAAAGTGAGAAGGAAAGAGGTGGGAAAAGGTAAAAAAAAAATCCTGGGTCAAACATGGAAAAACATGAAGAAACAGTTCATGAGGCCAGCTGGAGGTGGCGGGCTGGCCCCTGCCAAGGCCTGTTCCCATACGCTGTGTTAATTTGTCTGTTTGACAGACTCAGTGGACAGCATGCTGGAAGTCTGCCCAAACTGCTCAACTATTTCCTGAATGGGACTACCTCCTGGCCCTCTCGCCTCCTCTTCTCGCTCACTCTATCTCTAGATCTGTCAGGTATCTCTGTTCTCTCTGTCCTCGCTTCTGCTCATAACATGCCTCTTTGACCAAAGTAAAACCTTTTGTCATGCTTTTCTTTGGCACCATGATTGAAATGTAGAAATTTAGGATCAAGTTGAGATTCATTTTTTTTTTATCTCCAAAATCACTCAGTTGTATTAATACATGTATGTATAACATTGTATGGCTGGTTTATAGGCATAGTATTAATAATACTATGTATTAAATAATAATACTAAGTATTAATAATAAGTTATTTAATTGAAATGCAATTGCTATAAAATATTCTTATTGATGGCTTAAGTGTTTACCCTTAAGGGCCCTTGTTTTATCAGCTGTCAAACAAAAAATACCAAGTTGTAGTTCACCTCTCAGCACATGATTTCATATCTATATCACAAATGGTGATGTAATTCACAATGCACTCAGTGGAGAATTATTTGTTTGTTCAGTACATTTCAAAGTGGATTTTTTTTGGTAAACCAGTCACAATTTTTGTGCATTCACTGTAAGATATGGACCCGACAGTAATGCCTCAACATGTAAGTAACCATTTTAATTCTAATGGCTTTAAGACTGGTTAGCCAATCATAGCAGTGGGTGTTTATGGTGAAGTAAAACAGGAGAAACATCAAATCAAAAGGGCTAAATCAGGGCAGAAAATGGACTTTTAATTCTAAATTATGCAAAATTTATATGTAAAAATCATACTAACATTTTTCGCAGCTAGCAAAGGCGTAGATTGATGACACGGTGATGAGTGGAATCATAGAATTTGCTGTCATGGCGATGGATCTAATGAAAATGAGTGAAAACATTGATGTTTTTTGAACATGACTATTGTATGAAGTAGGTCACAATTGCAAATGAGAGACAGATATCAGCGTCACAAAAGAAATGAGAACATTTCCTTCTGAGTGTGTTGAAAGTTGTTATTCTGTGTGTTAGTTTGTTGGCTATATGAGACTAGCGGTAAGCTATATCAACATTAGAATAACATACTGATCATATTCTAACATTTCATAATGTTGAGCTCTATAACATTGATATGTTTTATGTACATTTGCTCACCTGTCTAATAAAGTACATGCAGCGGGGTCTTGTCAAGTCGAAGTTTGGCGCAAAGTTCTTGGCATATCAAAAACGCCACGCTTATATTAATCCTCATTTTAGTTCACCTTTTGTCCCAAAGTCTGCTTTCACAGTGTGCCGCTAAAAAAATAATTGCCCCTTTATGTCCTAGGCTATTTTTTTCCCATTGCGAGTGTATCAACATTCCCAAGATTGTGAACTTGAATTTCAAACTGAGTAATCTTTCAACTCCAGTCACACAAAAACAAATACCTGACCAAAATTTCTAATGATTTTAGATAAATCAGGAAGCAATCGAAACATGACATGAGGAACATAGCAATTCTTGGGAGACCTTGAAAGATCCTTTAGGATAATACAACTAGATCTTGCAGGCATTATAAAGTGATATCATTTCTACAAGAGTGCACTGACCATCCTCTTAAACATTTAAACCGAAAGATGACCACCCCACTAACAACGTAAGCCTGTTTTAGGTGCTAGCGTATTTTTTTATTAACTTAACCAGCAAGCTTTCTCAGCGGCTTTTATTATTATTATTATTTTTTTTTTTTTTTTTACAGAGATCAATGGCTCTGGTCGAGCTGTGATGTAAACTAAACGCTATTGGCTATTTTAAAAAAAAGGGAGGAACTGTTAAATATTTCCCACCCTTTCTTCCTCTATCAGTGGAAATGAAAGCTGCACGTTTCAAATCACTTCAGTAGGTCTTCAATGGTCAACAGGGTGGATATGCTGGTCCACCAGCTAGAAACCAAACCAGTCTTCCCCAAATTGGAAATTCATGCTAGTCTTTTCAGCTGGTCACTACCCTAGCAAGACCCCAAATGTGCAATTTACTGCTCCGAAACACCACTTCAGACATGTCACTCCACATATTTGGACACTTGTCAGTTTGGTAATTTGGAGGACCATTGTGCTTGGTTCGGTAAGTTGGCACCCTGTGAGTGCGACTGTTTGGGTAACTCTATGAACACTTCTTGTGGCAGTTGGGAAATGAGACTGTGAGGTAATACAAGGTCAGGGGAGTATCTGAGGGTCTCAACATCTGCCATGTCTTAGTGTTTATTGAATTAGAAATATTACACGAAATTTTATGGAGCAGAAGGAAATTAATTGGCGACACAGATACTGCAATTGCAGTCCCTCGCGTCTGGTGTAATGCCTTTGGAACGCCCTATTGCACATATTCATAATCACCACCTTCTATAATGCTGTCACAAACCCAATGGACTCTAGTCTATGAAGTGCTGCTCATTGCTTAATGACTACAGGATTTTATCTAGATATAGCCACGGGGGTCATCTAATGCTGACCACTAGACGCCAATTAAAACTTTTTAAATTTATACTCCAACTGACACAGCTCTACAAATACCCAGACTGCACTGCATGGTAACACTTTGTGATTAGAGCTCAGTTAACAATTTTAGCACTTGTGTATTATGGTTCTTTGCGACTAATACAGGATTACAGAGGTTAAATAAAGGTGAATGTGGTTGGGAACGGTGCCCAGTTCAGTTGTAGAGGACAGGATGTGACTTAATGAGTGAAGTTTGACCCAGCGCTAGGTTCGGGTGATGTTTCATTTGGTGTTTGGCAGCATCTGCCTTCCTTCATAACACATCACTGTTGAGTTTTCAGAAGTCAAACTTAGAACCGAGTAGAAAGCAGCATGCCCAAGTTTAATTCGTATTATTCAAGTTGAATAATAAGAGATAAGTCATGTGACCATTCTAACGTTGATTTCATGTTGTCTAAAACGACTTATTGTCAAATTATATTCACATTTTGGATTTTAATGCTCACTTATCATGATCAAATTAACTCCCCATTTGATAAAATCGTGACCCATTCTGCAGTTATCTTTTTGAATATTCTGTCTCAATCAAAAACACATCATACAATATTACATCAGTCGTGTTAAAATAGGACTTCACACTGAATTGAAAATACAGAACACAGGTTATCCTTGTTATAGGGATACTCCACTTTTTGGGAAATAGGCTCATTTTACAACTCCCCCAGAGTTAAACAGTTGGGTTTTATCATTTTCGGAAGTATTCAGCCGATTTTCAGATATTTAGAAGAATATCAGTAAGCAGACTGTTTCTGGTCTCAATGACTTCCTAAGAATATCAGTAAACAGACAGTTTCTGGTCTCATTGACTTCCATAGTATATCTTTTCCTACTATGGAAGTCAATGAGACCAGAAACTGACTGGTTACTGATATTCTTCTAAATATCTGAAAATCAGCTGAAGGGATTCAAAAACGGTAAAACTCAACTGTTTAACTCTGGGGGAGTTGTAAAATGAGCCTATTTCCCCAAAGAATGGAGTATCCCTTTAACAAAATAATTATATTTTACATATTACACATGTATTTATGGAAGCCCGTTTCCGCCACAGTTGAGTAAAAAAATATAATTCTGTAAGTCATAATAATGAGAAACTTTCTCATAATTATGACTTAGTTTCTCATTATATTGAGAAAGTTTCTCATAATAATGACTTAACATCTCGTAATAATGAGAAACTTTCTCATAATTATGACTTAGTTTCTCATTATATTGAGAAAGTTTCTCATTATAATGAGATATTAAGTCATAATAATGAGAAAGTTTCTCATAATTATGACTTAGTTTCTCATTATATTGAGAAAGTTTCTCATTATAATGAGATATTAAGTCATAATAATGAGAAAGTTTCTCATAATTATGACTTAACATCTCGTAATAATGACTTAACTTCTCGTAATAATGAGAAACTTTCTCATAATTATGACTTAACATCTCGTAATAATGAGAAACTTTCTCATAATTATGACTTAACATCTCGTAATAATGAGAAACTTTCTCATAATTATGACTTAACATCTCGTAATAATGACTTAACTTCTCGTAATAATGAGAAAAGTTTTAAATAAATAAATTAAGTTTCTCATTATTACGAGAAGTTATGTCATTATTACGAGATGTTAAGTCATAATTATGAGAAACTTTCTCATTATTATGACTTAATATCTCATTATAATGAGAAACTTTCTCAATATAATGAGAAACTAAGTCATAATTATGAGAAACTTTCTCATTATTACGAGATGTTAAGTCATTATTATGAGAAACTTTCTCAATATAATGAGAAACTAAGTCATAATTATGAGAAAGTTTCTCATTATTACGAGATGTTAAGTCATTATTATGAGAAACTTTCTCAATATAATGAGAAACTAAGTCATAATTATGAGAAAGTTTCTCATTATTATGACTTACAGAATTATATTTTTTTACTCAACTGTGGCGGAAACGGGCTTCCATATGTATTAAATGCAGCTCTATCAATCTATGTAATAATTTGGGAGGGAGTGATGATAAAATGAAGCAAAAATCTAATAAATTAGTCCTCTTGTAAAGGGACATTGTCCTCTCTGAACGTTTCGAATGTTGAAAAGTGGCTATTTTCACATCGTTCCATTTCTCAAGAATCTGTTCGCCATTTCTGCTTGCTAGTCTTGTCACGGGTGTAGCATTCTCTATTTCACACAGCCATCTCTGTTTATGAACCCATGTCAACACAAGCAACTGTCTGCTTTCAAGCATTCACACACCAAAATATGTCCACACACACCCACAAAGATCAGCACTGTCAAACACACACACCACTCTTGAACGGTGAGCAGTTGGACGTCGATGTCAGCTGAGGTTAGCAGAAAGCCCGAGGCAAGATGGCATAGTGAAACACAGACGCACGATGAGATGAGGACATACACATCCAAACACACAAATCAGATGAACGACGGTTGGATTTTACCCATGGTCAAGGACACAGTGGAAAACAATACCATGAATAAAGGATTAGCGGTGAACACACGCGTGCACCTTCTGGTTTTTAACATAGACTTTATAGTGGATTTGCTCGATAAAGTGTAATCTTTGGTCCTGCTAGACCCTGTTTAGAGGGACTTCAAATTTCGTGGTTAACTCAGCTGTCAGCACCCTTACAAATCTGTGATCTCTCGTCATGTTTGATGAAAATCCCTCAGTCCCATCTGTCATTAATAATGTCAATGAAGCAAGATATATATATCGTTCAGGGGCCATATTCACAAACAATTTTAAGGCTAAAAGTAGCTTCTAACTGGCGAATTTAGGAGCAACTCCTAAAAATAATGGGCGTGTCACTCCTAACTTTAGGACTCCTATTTTTTTTTCACTAAAAGAAATTCACGAAGCATTTTAGCACTAAAATTCTGGGAGAGCTTAAAAGAAGTCGAGAGGACTCCTCACTCACTAATGCCTGGTTCAGAATACACGATTTTAGCCCGATTTAGGCACGATCCGTTTGACGTAGGGTGTCGTGGGGATTCGTAAACGACAATGGGCGTCGGGACACACGATTCGATCGTATCATCTCGTATAGTGTGTCATAGTGGGCTTCACGACCTCACGATAAAAAGACTAGCATGTTTAATTTTTTTTAATGGTCGTCCATGACGGGTTCTGTCACATGTATGAGGTCGACCAATAGGAGCACAAGCTTTTCCATACACAACTTTAAAAAATGGCGAAACGAAAGAGACGATGGTGCTTAAAGTAAAAATATATAAGAAAACAATATTTTACCTCAAGTTCTCTTTGGAGGATTGACAGCCCACGCTGTCCTCTTCGAGCAATCCAGGAACGTGTCCATTGTCTGTTTTCTTGTTTTAAACTTTTTTCTGAACACAGGACAGCCAATACAACACTCACCGCTTCATCCATTATTTGTTTGCGTTCGTTTCCGGAAGCCACTCGCTACTAGTTTCGCCTTCTTGATGACATCACGTGCCTCGTTAAAGACGGCACGCGATGACTGGTCAGGAAGCAACGTGTAGTCTGACACGTTTTTCATCCACGACAACAAGATTTTAGGAGTCAAAATTGTGTAATCTGACACAGTGGCTATAACAGTGGCGTAAAAGACAAAAAAATTGTGTAATCTGAATCAGGGGTCCCCGAAACAAGCGGGAATGCTGCATTGATCTGCAAACAAATCCTCTCATATGTCTCACACTTAGTTTAGCTTGATATCCCAGTGCCGAATTTCACTTTTATTGTTTTTTTTTTTTTTTTTTTTTTCACCAACTGGGCCAGAAGTAACTGATCATTTTGGCGAGTTCATAATCCACCATCATCCAACTCTTCAATAGGAGCAACATTTCCTTGCTTTAAGTAGGCCTAGTCTATTTAGGCTAATAGGATGTCAATTAACCAAGCAAGTGCTAATGCAAATGTCGTTTTTCATTATTAGGCAAGTGACCGTATTCATTAGGGTATTAGGCTACCTTGATTTAATTTAATTTAATTCACGACTTTTCTCTCCCTGCCTTTCTAGAATTACACTTCACTGGGGGCGGCACAAACATGTCATCATAAATTCATTTCGATGACATTACTATTATTATTTTGTGTAGAACACAGACATATTCAGATGTCGTAATTCCATGATTTGTTGCTGTGTCATGTTCCGCATGATGGCCCTGTCATCTTACAAACCAATCACCGTGATCATTGCGAGGAAGGTCGTGCACGAGAATTGACGTCATCCATAGCAACGAAGACTCACTCTTAGTTTAGGAGTCGTCATTTTTCCTTCCTAAGAGTAGGTCTGAAAGGCGTTGTGAATAACTTCTAAGAGAAAACTCCTAGCTAAAATATTTTAGTGCGATTTAGGAGTACTCCTACACTCTAAAAAATGCTGGGTTGTTTTAACCCAACGTTGGGTCAAATATGGACTAACCCAGCAGTTGGGTTAAATTTTTACATTACATTTTTAACCCAACATTTCGGGTTTGTCCATATTTGACCCAACGTTGGGTTAAAACAACCCAGCATTTTTTAGAGTGTAGTGGTAAGATAAAATTATTTGTGAATACGGCCCCTGAGCAGTAACATAACATATTAGAACTCTAAATATGAGCTATTCTCAGAGATGGGCCCTGAGATTGAATTTGGATGTTATGCTAACACTTTACAATATGGGTGCTCTAATATGCATTAATTCATGCTTAACTAATGCACAGATAATCATGAGTTAATGTATAACTAATGAAGAACTAAACCATTAATTAATGATTACTGCATCAGAAACCAATAAAGAGTCTATATGATTAATGTATTAACTAATTCATGAATTGCTATTTATTCAATGTGTAATTGTGTATTAATTCCTTAATAAAATATTTTATTAACTAATAGTGTAAATTAATGTGTTAATTAACACAATTAGTCAAAGCTATGCACTTCAACTTCCAGTTGTGTGCTTTAATTAATCATTAGCTAATGATTTGCAAAGGTATCATTATGTTATGACTTAACTTGTTGGGGCACATCATTATTAACTAGTCATTTAGTAATTGTGGTAATTTTCACATGCTTGCACTAACAATGAAGTAATTAATCATGTATTAATGCTTTTTAGTGTAAATGAGTTATTTAGTGTAAAAATTAGTTATTATGGAATTAATCCACAATTACACATTTAATTAATAACAATTTATGTATGAACTAATACTTACTCTTAATTAGTTCACATTGTGGTAATCATCAATGAATAGCTTAGATAATCATTAGTTACACATTAATTCAGTATTATCTGTGCATTAGTTAAGCATGAATTAATGCTTATCAGTGCACCCGTATTGTAAAGTGTTACTGATGTTATTATTTTATTTATGCATTATAAGTTATGGCAACTTATGTTTTTAGATTACTTGCACTCATCAAAACAAAAATTAATCGATGGCTTTGTCAATGGTTCGCGTTTGTTTCTTGTCCTTTTTAGAGCCCATGGGCCTAGCAGGGATAACCGTCACAGGTCTTTTGATATGTGTGTGTGTGTGTGTTTATACATTACATGAATTAAATGTCAGTCTGAACTCAGATTCCGCAGTACCTGAACACATTTGAAAGGGCCTGAGGCTACTTTACACTAAACACTTCCTCTTCACACAATGTACCATTCACATGGAGCACATCCCCTCAGTGTACTACTCCACCTCCACCCATACAAACACTGACCTCATATCCAGGTCAGCCTGATACCTAACTCCAGGTTCATTCTTGCACTTGTCACATCAAAAAGGCAATGAGTGAAAAGAGGGAATATCGACCCTTTAGAGATGTCAACATCATTATACATGGAAAAGACATGATAGTCCATCAAGAGAGATTCTCAATCTTGACGGTCGTTCGATTCTAAAGGTTTTTATGGTTAACCATTCATTATTTGCATGTTTAAGACTGCACAATGAGATTCTTGAAGTGGAACACTAAGGCCACATCCACACAAAGCCAGAGCTTTCCCTATCCAATGTTTTTTTTCCCTCGCTCTAAAAAAATATCTATAAACACGCTGAAAACGATGTAGTATATATGCCTGACCAGTATGTGGCGCTGTCATTCTGCCACAGAGATACACTAAAAATGGAGAAGACTTGGAGCATGCGCATAAACCTTGCGCGATTAGGCACAGTAGCTTCTTCTTTTTCTTTGTTTCTTTCTTTTTTACTGAGAACTTTATTGAACAATATGAACAAACAAAATTGGAATGAGACATTGTATTCGATTAGTTTGCGGACGCATAAAGCTTACCACAAAGAACCGGCAAAAGTAATAGGCTAATTATGAATGTGTAAAGTTAAGACATTCTATAGGATTTTTGGTGGATTTTTCTTCTATAGTGTACCCTTTTCCTATCTGTAGTTAAGATAAGGTTATGCACTTAAGAAATTTAATTTTGTAATAGCTTTTATCCTAAATGAGGTCCTAACGGAAATTGCCATGGTTACCAAACAGATAAGATAGTTAGGATTTTTCTTAATGCATTCTCATCCAAAGGTATCATATATGGTGCTTTTCCATGCATGGTATGGTACGGTATGGCACGCTTTGGTGCATTTTCCGGTATGTTCGGTATATACTTCGGTATGTTCAGTATACAGTTCGGTATACAGAATGTTCGGTATACACTACATTGTATTTGCGACGCAAGAAACCATACCCGCTAGATTTAACAGCCGTCAGTGTAGCGACTGCTTTTAAACCAATCCCACCCACTTTAAAGCAGTACTAACTGCAGTGAAAAAGCAACCGAGCTAAAGCGAACCGAGCCAAGCCGTGCAGAGCAGTGGAAAAGCAAAGCGAGCCGAACCGTGCTGAGCCGAACCGTATTGAGCCGTACCAGCAGTGGAAAAGCGCCAGTAGTGATGCTTTTGACAATGCGTCTAAATCTGACACACATGGCACCCTTTAGCGTCAATATAACACGCTTCTGTTATGGGTAGGTTTAGGTGTGGGATAGGGTTAGTGTTAGACCACTAGGAGGCGCCTTCTGGCCCATATATATCAGCGTCTCATTGACGCTAAAGGGTGCCATGTTGGATGTATGCTCATTTTCAAAAGCATCAGTATGTGACGCCTTGGGATGAGACCAGGCTCTCTTTCCAGTACACCCCTGCTCTTTTTCCTCTTTTTGAGGTTAGTAAACATTGTTGCATTGCCGCACACACCCCCTTCTGGATTGGAGTGTGTATCACCTGCGACTGACCTACCCTATCTCACGACCAATTCGTACGAGTGATTCAAAAGTGGCTAATTCGTACTAATTCATACGACCTCACTCGTACGAGTTCGTACGAATTGCCTAAACCCACGTGATGGTTATGTTTAGGGGCGGGGTTAGGGGTAGGTCAATCGTACGAATTCATACGAATTGGCCAATTCGTAAAATATGTACGATTTCACAAAAATCGTACTAATTCGTACGAGTGACGTCGTACAAATTGTTTCGAATTAGCCACCTCGTAAAATTCGTACGAATTCCCGTGAGATCGGGTTGGACTGACTGTATCTATTCGTCGTCCGACTGCACCGAACCGTGACGTCTGTACTGTGATGGTTTAGTACGAATACATGTACCTCGACTGCTGTTTTAGTGTTGCAATGTGTGTGAGAACGGAAGTGAATGAGTAAAGAAGATGGATGAAGTCCGCTACCCCTGTCTCGTGTGACAGACAACACATAATGCAGCTGTTGACATTTCTTTTTCTCCTTCGCAGAGCCATACACAGGGGAATACCAGTCAAAATGCATCAATGGAATGAATCAGGGTTGAGTGTATATGTTCTTGTTTTACACTCTCCTCAAATTAAGGTACTAAGTGCAGTTGGTCCACACTTGACCTTTATTTCCTCATGGATGTAAAGGTTGGCTTGGAATTAGATAAGGGGATTCCAGTCCCCCCATGTCCCGAGTTGGATTTGGAGTAGGAGTGGTTTTGGCAGCGAGAGAAGGCCCAAACATGTGGAGCACTGCTTAATTCTCAGCTATTTCGAGCTGGGGTCAACTGTTAATGAGCTCGACTCTCACAGCAGACTTTCTGCCCACAGGAATAGTGTTGATTGAGGGGAAAAAGTTTGAGACGGTCTCTGTTTTTACTATAAACTTTATAAGGTTGCATTTTATCCACGTTTCAGGTGAAAAAGACTGAGTTCTGAGCTAGCAACACACATTTAAAATGATGCTAATAGTGTGTAGCATATTTAGAACAGCCGTATACAAACCTAAAAACTGCTGGGTTTTGTCAGTTACGGCGAAAAAAAATAAAATACTGGAAGTGGGTTATAATCTTGCATCCAATCTATCCATTTTAACAATAAAACAGCCCCAGTGTGTTTTCTTTGGCCACTTTTTTTTTTTTTTTTTTGGATTCCAGCAACCAGCATAGGCTAATGGAGCCAAGAGGAAAATATCTGGGACAAACGTTTCTATGGGCAATTAAGTATGACTTAACATTTATACAATTCAGCCATTCTGAGAGATGCCTGCTGTGATAGGGCAGAGAACCTGTGTGTGTGTTTGGCTTCTGTCACGTCTGCCAGAGTCAGCGAGTGCAATGACGCCTCCGGATAGGCCCCATTTAGGTAACCGTAGACATTTGTATATTTCTTCCTGCTGTCCTTGGGGTTTCTAATGAGACTGCTTATTGTTAGTAGTGGAGGAATGTCTCTGAATTGGTCATTGTTTTCTTAAAAAACGAAAGCAAGCAACAAGATTTCTGGTTGTTATGGAAGCGAATACATGATGAAGCAATTCTCTCTCACTGCCATTTTTGTGCTGCACTCCTTCCTGTTGAAAAAAAAAAGATGAAATACTATATTTGAAGAAAATAAAGCCTATTTTTAGGAGTGTAGGACTGTGGTTGACAGTGTTGGGAGTAACGCATTACAAAAGTAATACATTACAGTAACATATTACTTTTTGCTGTAACGCAGTAGTGTAAGGTATTACTAATCAATTTTCAGTAATATTTTACTCGTTACATGTTCAGTGAGGCTTGTATTACAGTTGTATTACAGTGTATTGTCTGCTTTTACTTCTTAAAGGCAACAGACTATGTGAAAGTTTTAAAGCAGTCTTTTAGTGCCAGTTCAGAGCGGTCACGTCTGTAACATTGTTTTTCCTCATAAATGCGAACACGAAAACTAAAATAAAATGAATATTTTAAGTTCTATGGAGACTGCAGAGCCAACCCTTCCTCAACCGATTTGCGCAGTGTAATTAACAGAATTACAAAAAATATATTTTTTTTGTCACGCATGAATGTGTGTCTTTTCCCTAATATTAAAAATAAAACAAAGACTGATATTTGTCTAATGTCTGGAGTCCTTTAAGGAAGTAGCCTATGTACGTTTCAATACATGTATTTTCTGAGAATTTTTATTTCAAGTTTTGACTGCAAATGTCATGTCCATAATGCTGGACTTCCCCAATTTTAAATAATTTATCCTCAACTAGTTTTGTGGTGTAGGTCTACGTATTTTATAATGTTAACTTCAAATAATACTAATAGCCTAATTTAAAGATAAGGCAGCATTGGATCTGGACGGTAAGGAGAATAACGCTGGAGTTGGAAGAGGTGTGTCGCGATTCTGTAGGTTCGTGAATCTGAGTCGTGTGGCGAATCGCGATTTCGGTTTCTTATTGCATATCGTTACATCCCCAAAGTTAAGTTCTACTTAGTTATTTTGGTGAAAGTAACTCAAAAGTAATACATGAGTAATGTGACGCATTACAATTCTGAGACAGTAATATTGTAAGGTAATGAATTACTTTTAAATAACAGTAACAAGTAATACCTAATGTATTACAGTTTGGAAGTAACTTGCACAACACTGTATATATATATATATATATATATATATATATATATATATATATATATATATATACAGTGTTGTGCAAGTTACTGAACTGAATAACAATACATGTATGGATTTTTGTCACTCATGGGAATGCCTTGACTTTGAGACGCCAAGGAGGCAGTTTTTTTTTTCCCAAGAAAAAAAGATGAAGGAGGAATTCTATATTAGTATTATCAGATTCTAATGTTAATTCAATCTAATTAGATAAGGCCGCAGAAGGAAATATAGCTTTAGTTTCCCATCATCATAATTTTCTGACCATGAGACTGTAGATTAAATCCTGGTATCAGTTTCAGACAGGACAGAGGGCTTCAATGACATCCTTTAATCCCTGCTCAGAGTCCGGCTGTGGCTGAGGAGAATCGATCATCTGGAAACTTTAGTGATCTCCATGATGCTTGCAATCTCAGAGTTTCAGCACGATCACTTTGTGTCACAATTCAGGAGGGATGATGCCGAAAGCTGTTTGTTTTGGCCCCTGAAATTGAAAAGATCTCAAAGAGCACCCAAGTGAGGTAATTAAATATTCCTTCTAGATTGTATCTCTGGTACACACAATCCTCTACAAATCATGCATAATAATTTAGAGAATTACTACATAAAGTGTTGGACTGAAGTGAGGTTAATGTGACAAAAAGTTCTGTGCACACTTTGCCACAAAATTTCTAAAATTTAGAGTTTTTGACCCACTTCAGAAATAATTAAGTACATCTGTATATGCAATTTTGCAAATAATCTTATCATCTTTGAAAGTACTGCTGTATGAACCGACAAGCATGTATGGTAAACTAAAATATATTTTCTTTCCGTTTCTGAAACTTTTATGTCATGTATTTAAAGATGTTTGTAAAATTAAAAAATACATAACTTTAAATATAATATAGAACACCACTACAGTTAAAAATACAAGTGCTTTACATGCACTTTAGTATGTTAGACAAGCTTATAAAATATTACTTAAATATGGGTAATGATAAATATTATTTTAATTAACTTTTAATTAGACTTTATTGCATTATTACAAATACACGTAAGTTAATTAATATTATATTGTCTGCAATATAAGAGATATATATATGATATATATATCTCACAATTCAGATTTTTTTTTCTCAGAATTGTGAGATAAATACTCACAAATCTAAGACGAAATGTCAAAATTGTGATATAAACTGGCAATTTAGACTATTTTCTCAGAATTTTGAGACAACTCACAATTGTTCGTAATTAAGTAAGAACTGTGAGACATAAACTCACAAATCTGAGACAAAATGTCAAAATTGTGAGATGTAAACTCGCAATTCAGACTTTTTCCTCAGAGAAAAACTTGCAATTGTGAGTTAGAAAGTAGGAATTTCAAGATTTAAATTTGTCAATCTGAGACAAAATTAAAAAAAAAAAAAAAGATTTTTTTTAAATGCAAAGTCTCAAATAATATTTGTTATGTATTGTTCCCTGGCAGAAACAAGCTTCCATAAATTTGTGACGCTTTTACAAATCATAAGGCTTTTCTGCATACGCATTCGTTGTTGCTTCCTGTAAACCCCTGACAGAAGCATTTCAAAATAACAATGCTAGTCATCTCTCCTGAGTAATTCTGATGTTTTATCGTCATGTTCACAAACTCTAGTGCCTTTTGTGAAACAAATGTTGGAATCTGGCTTTTTAGTGGACCAAAGTTTTCTTCTCACAGATTCCCTCTCTACCGATGCAAATGTCTCTTTTCTCAAAGTCTATACAATCCCAGTACGAGACGTAAGGCTGCCCGTGATCAAAAGCTCTACAGTTGTTGTAATGAGGTACCGTCAAAAAACAAAAACAAAAAAAAACCTTGTAACAAGAGGGCCTAAAAGAGCAAATCCGTGCCTATTCTTCCCGATCCTATTGTGTGTGAGTGTTCTGGGCACAGCCGTCTGGCCCCTCTAAACCGACAGGCCGATGAAAGAAGCTCGATTCTCACGGGTCAACTCGACAAGAGCAGGTGTGCCTCAGATTCCCTTACAGCCCTCCCCGAGCGCTAACCACCTGCCTCCGCTCACCTCCACTGCCCCGGCAGTGCCACTTTATCACCTAAATCTATCGCTGCAATAACTTTTAAGGCCTCCGTTTTGTTTTCCAATGGAAACTTTGCATCCTGTATTTGTATTTCAGGGCTTCAGGGATGGATCCTCCCAAGCAGCTCTGGTAGATTTCTTAGTGTGATGTCTGGACTTCCTTTCTCTCCAGTAGTTTCTATCAAGGTCGTGACATTATGAATGGACAATGATGTTCCATAAAAGGCTGATCATGTTGCCTCTAAAATAGCGAGGTTTCTTTGCTTTGAGGGTTGTCACCTGATCTCTTCCTGAAAATGGATATTGTAAAAGGAAAAGGCGGGATTAGGCTTCTGTTTGGCAAAACTCAATGAACAATAATCTACTTTTTGTTCGTTTTATCCTTTTTTTGTACAACATGTTTGTCTACAATGATACCTAACTAGGTTGAATGATGTCATACTATTGGTGAGGATTTTGTTTTTACCATTTACTATGCAATATATGAATAGAGTATGTATGAATAATAATAGAGATCATCCTAATTGTCAAATAGGAAATAATAAAAAGATTAAACGGTAACACTTTACAATACAGGTGCACAAATAAGCATTAATTCATGCTTAACTAATGCACAAGTAATACTGAATTAATGTGTAACTAATGATTATTTAAGCTATTCATTAACGATTACCACATTAGGAACTAATTAAGAGTCTGTAAGGTTAATGTATTAGTTCATCCATTAATTGTTATTAATCAAATATGTAATTATGAATTAATTCCATAATAACTCATTTTTTTTTAACTAATAGTGTTAATTACCAGAATGAGCCAAAGCCTTGTATTTCAACTTCCAGATAATATGACAGGTACACTAATATGCATTAATACATGAATAATTACTTCATTGTTAGTGCAAATTCATGTGAAAATTACTAAATGACTAGTTAATAATGATGTGCCCCAACAAGTAAAGTCATAACATAATGAGACCTTTGCAAATCATTAGCTAATGATTAATTAAAGCAGACAACTGGAAGTTGAAGTGCATAGCTTTGATTAATTGTGGTAATTAGCACATTAATTTACACTATTAGTTCATAAAATATGTTATTACGGAATTAATACACAATGAGACATTGATTTAATAGCAATTCATGTAATACTTAATCTATTAATCATATAGACTCTTTATTAGTTGCTGATGCAGTAATCATTAATTAATGGTTTAGTTCTTCATTAGTTATACATTAACTCATTATTATCTGTGCATTAGTTAAGCATGAATTAATGTATATTAGTGCACCCGTATTGTAAAGTGTTACCGATTAAACTATTCCTAAAAAAAAGAGTTATACTACAGTATGTGAAACATAATAAGCATTTAATGTCTTTAAAAGTATTGTTCTTTCATGACTTTAGAATGTGGATCTTGGAGAAAAAAAGTATGCAAAACTGTTTCAATTTTAAGTAAAATGTCTTAAATGTTATATAGTATCGGCTCAGTTGTATACTGCAAATTTTTATAAGAGGTCATCCAGGTATTTTGAAAAGATGCATTGTTCACAGAACACACACACGGTATACAATGAAGAAACCAGTATGATACTATGCCATTCCGAACAAAGCCATTATCAGCTGTGTTGACACTTCCTGAGCACAAAAGCCATCATGGGAGACGTTACATCCTCTCTAAAAGGTAACATAACCAGCATTTGGGGCAGCCCTGTGGATAAAAAGGCACGTCGGGATCAGGAAGACTTTGGGAGTCGATGTCCCTCTGAGATATATGAAGAGTTCAGATGCAAAAGCCTCTAAATGCCGTTTGAAATTTTCTTCTAAAATGATCATTTTTATCAAGCTTGTATATTTACAGTAAGTTCAGTAATTTCACTTAAATGGCAATGAAGATTACCTATTAATTGTCATTTAAGTGAAATTACTGAACTTAAATATACAAGCTTGATAAAAATGGTCATTTTAGAAGAACATTTCAAATGGGATTTAGAGGCTTTTGCATCTGAACTCTTCATATGCTCTCAAATATCATCTAAGTATACTTTTAGCTGTTTGCTATGCACGCTCAGTTATTTGCCCACAAAGACACAGCCACACACACATACGATTTAAAACCTGATGTAGGGCCTGTTAGTATTGCATTATGGAGGGTAGGCTTGTTTCACTAGAATAAGCCTCAGAGTGCTTTAATGACTGAACTGCATTATCTGTGCACGAGAGCTATGTGTTTGTTAAGGTATTTTAGCATGTTGCTATGAAGTTTCTAGGGTGTTCTGGTTGTTTGCATGATGGTAAACGCATGGAGCGTGGCTATGTGTTTGCTAAATTATTCAGAGTAGAATTTAGCACATTACTATGATGTTGCCAGTAGCTAGTTGGCTGCAAATGGAAAGTAGCTACAGTATGTAGCCGGTAAGTTATTCAGAGTGGATTTTAGCAAGTTGCTGTAAGGCTGCTAGGGCGTTCCGGTTGGTTCGCTGCAACTGGAAAGTAGCTATGTGGTTGCTAAAGAATACAGAGAGGATTTTAACACGTTACTATGAGGTTGCTAGGGTGTTCTGGTTGGCTGCTAGTTGGTTGCAAATGGAGAGTAGCTATGTGGTTGCCAAAGTATTCTGTGGATGCTAACGTGTGTTCTGGTAGGTGGTTGCTATGCTATTCAAAGTAGATGTTAGCATTTTGTTTTAACGTTTTGAATGTTGCTATGTTGTTGCTTACTGGCCAACCACGAAGTCTCTATTATATAAACCAATGCTACTTTTGCATCATCGAAGGGTAACCCCCCGGGGGAAAACAAACGGACAAAGGGACACTTCAATAACCCCGTATCCAGTAGCTTCTTTACGTTTGTGCCATTTTTGCTATCAAGAAACTTATCAGATCTAGAGCGAGTTCTGTTCTCAGCGAAATCCATTTGTTTTGCGCCAAAAGGGGGCTTTACCCTACCATGACGCAAAAGTTGCGTTGGTCTATCCCGATCTCATGTATTGCTATATTGTGTATATTGTGCAATTTATTTGCGAAAATTAGTTTTTACTTTTATATATTACGCACTTGGGTAGGATTAATGGGGTGGGGTATGTACTTATAATACGTTTAGGTATTACAAGCCATATCATATGCATGTAAAATCTCTTTTTTGTTACACTTTGTGCTATAGAGTCGCATTTCATAAGATCAGGCTGCTATGACATTGTGTCATAGATTTGTAGGGCCCTATGAATTAATATGATATATTTTTTTATATATATTTAAAAATATTTTAATCCATTTTAATGCTTAGATTAAATTTTTATAATCAAAAAACTTAATTGATTTAAATCATAAAACTTATACAATTTAACAACAATTTATTGAAAAGTTTAGTAAAAAAAAAAACCTTAGCAAAAAAAGGGCCTAATTAATCTAATTAAGGGTCCTATAAAATATGTTTTAATGTTTTATATGTTTATATGTTTTGTTGTTTTTGTTAGTGGCTTTTTCTCAAATTAATTTTTAATTTGACCAAATTCTGTGTTTTCTGTTTTAAGTTTTCTGGATTCCACTTTAATGGTTTACTTAAATGGTTTACAAAAGCAAAAAAAATGGTTTAAATGGTGTGTCTATACAACCATTTATTTTTTTTCAGTTATTTTTTCATTTCTATCAAATGTTATCAAAGCTTATTATGGTTAAATCTTGCTTCAAATAGTTTGAGTATTGATCAGTCTCTAAAGGGTTGCTAGATCCATGATTTCAATGTCAGGTCTGACCTTTTAACTAAAAGGTTACAACCTTTAATGACATCTTAAATACAGAGATTCAACCACAAATCAAGATCAACCTCTCTTCCTGGGCAGATAATTCATTACATGTGGTTTGAGATAACAGTTCTAAATGGTTCTCTAAAGAAATGGAAAAGGCCACAGGTGGGACTAGGGAACTAAACCTATGCAGTCAAGACCAAAACACAGTCCCTCAGGTGTCCCTCCATGGCAAGCACTTCAAAACGACGAAATCCATGCCGAGAATGCACAATGAGCTCCCCTCTGCTGTTTTCCATCTCAAGCCTTATTGTTTCACTCCCTAGTCCTGTGTATATCAGAGCTGACCTCATTCTACCAGATTCCCGCTCCTTGCGCTATCTCACAGCCTGCGGGCCACAGACATGTGGTGCTGACACAACCCCATCCAGCATCCCCAGAGCCCCGCCGCACAAACCCCGGGTCGTTCGCTCCACATCGCCTGAAGGGACCAGGTTGCATAGCCTGTTACAGAGAGGATTGTGAAAACAAACCCGTTAAACATGGCTCTGATGTGGGCATTTACACAGGTGCAGCCCCACAGTGCCTAATCCCTTTTAATAGAGGAAGTAAGGAAGTTATGTGAAATGGAAATTGCTTTTTTATTTATATTTTTATTCCTTTTTCTCATTTTCTGTACCCAAACGCTCTCAACTGTGAGATTACATCACCAGCAGGCACATTTTGACTCGCAGGCCTGTTAAACTTGAGGTCCTTCATCATAAATTTAACTGTTTGTGTTGGCGTGCTCGCTCACAGTGAAGTGAGGCGAAGCTTTACATGTTGACTGTGGCGTTCCAGTTGGTAAACAGGGCTTTATGAGTTTGAACAGTCAAACTCATACTAATTAGCATTTAATGAATGATTTAAAGACTGGATTTCACTGCTTCAAAGAAACAGACACCCCAAGCCCGACATAGTCATACCTTATCATTAGCTATGCAAACAAGCTAACACAATGTTGTTCTTTCCGCCGTATGCAGGCTAAGTTCCAATTGCCTTCTGAAAACACTTTGGAAGATTGATTGACGTAGCTAGTTAGCTGCTAAGAGCTGTTAGCCCTAACCTTGTACATTGAGAAATGTCTAATTCCGTTCAATTCACATTTATTTAATGGTTTACACAATACATATTGTTTCAAAGCAGCTTCTACATTGCATTTTACAGTGATACGTTAGAGGTGACTGTGTCCATAATGCCTTTCAGAATCGTAAATATACAAATCAAGTAGTACAACAAACTGACATTGAATCAACGTGGAAACAACGTCTCTCATGACTTTGAAACAACGTTGATCTGACATTGTTTTGCTCATCAAATTAACGTTGAACCAATGGCAGACACGGCATTCTTCAAAGCTAAAAGAAAATTGGTAATTGGTTTGCAATTGGTTTGCTTTCCTAATGTTGAAACAACGTTGATTTCAAGTTGATTTTTTGTTAGTTTTGAAGAATGACGTGTCTGACGTTGGTTCAACGTTAATTCGATGAGCAAAACAATGCCAGATCATCGTTGTTTCAATGTCATGTTTCCACGTTGATTCAATGTCAGTTTGCTATCTGGGTATTCTAACAAAGTATAAATTAACTTTACAGGGATGCACTATTAGTTTAGGTTAACACTTAGCAAGCTAGCATTTAGCAAGCTACCTATAGGTCCAAATGTTTTATAAACTTATATTTCTCAAAAATCAAAGAAAAGTTAATTCCTTGAACATTCTGAAAAGAAAAATATTAAAAAAAAAAAAAAAAACGTTAGACGAGCATTCAACTGAAATGTATAAATAATGTACTTGTGCTAATGTTCTGAGAACATTATTGAAGACCATAAAACTCATCAATGTTACTGGAGAAACTGTAGACCATTGTAGAAATAGTCTAAATTATGGTGTACTTCTTTTATGTCACAGATTTTAAGAATTACATATTTTAGTAATGGAGGAATATCATGCAGTAGGGTTGAAAAAAAGTGTAGACAATAGTGGACAGTGTTCTCTAAAAGTGCATATATATATATATATATATATATATATATATATATATATATATATATATATATATATATATAGGCCAACACACATTCTCTACTTCAGTCAACAGATTAAGCACTCTTTCTTTTTACAAAAGTCCAAGGTTAATAAGCATCCAGCCTATCAGTTCACATACTCCGTTTCCTCAGATCTTGAAAACACGGTTGTAAAAGTGGCTGAAATTTATAGCTTAAACCTCGCAGCTTTAAATGGGAGATTTCCCTCGTGTTGGCTCCCTCAGCTGGGCCAGAGAGAAAGCTTTGTATCACTCACGAGCCCTGTGGGAAGGATATGGAAAATTTGCAGTATGATTTTAAAGCCGCTAATTGGAGGAATGCCAGGGCCTAAAAAACAACCCCTTTACCTCCATACCCCTTGTGCATGGTGGTCCAAAAGCCCCAATCTGTAGAACGCATAGAGAACTTTTTTCTATAGAACTTTGAACTTGGTAAAATCTCAGTCATATCTTTGAGAGACAGATGGCTATTGAAAAAAAAAAAAAAAAAAAAACCTAACAGTTGACCATAGGACTTGTAGAAATGTTAGGGGTTCAATGCAAGTTAAACTATGGACAGTAACTGTGATTGATTGCCATTGGTAATCGTGTTGACTCATCCCACAGTTTGTAAAAACAAAAACTTGTCTTTACTGTAATGCAAAGGAACTCTATGGGACCAAAGCATTCCAGATGCTGTCCTTTTGTATTTTGTTCAAAAGTTTATTTTAATCGTTCATGACAACAACGTACTAAAAACTGAAACGTTCACATGCATCCACTGAAACGACTAAAAACGTTGTATTCTTCCTCCAGGCCAGTAGTTGGCGATGTCATTCTGTAAAGAAACTACGCACCTATAGACCGAACAAGTAATACGCATGAGCGTGACATCACCGTTTACACAATTTGAGTTTTTTTTTTAGTTTACACTGTATCAGTTTCTTTCTTAAAGTTCAAAACTTTCTTAATCTTTATTTTTTTGCGTTTTCAGGACCCAAAATGCCGTGTTTGAGTCAACAAACGGCCAAAATACATATAAAGTTTTACATTTTTAGTTGAAAACGTTCGTAATCGGACACTAAATTTATGTAATTTCAGGTTTAACTAGTTCATATTGCATAATTTGTATGTTGCGTATGTAATTAATTTTCTTCAAAGTATGTAACAAAAAGCTTGAAATCAAAACGGAAAAGTATTTACTTTAACACATTCCTGGTCTTGTTGTGCACAATTCATTGATAAACGTTATTCCAAAGAAATATCTATCTATATATTTACCGTCAACGGCGCATGGTTGCAACTTTCCATAAGCCAGTGAAATATTGAGAGACTGGGGGTCATTAGTTTGAGCTGTAGGGAAGTTTTCAAATATGCGTCATGCTGTGAAATGGCCTGATTAAATGCAACTCTAAAGTTTCCTTTTTTTTCCACCTTCAAATTGTAAAGAATAGCATGTTGAAAGACTCAATTCAGCATTTTGGCTCTAGCATTCAAACGTGCCAAGTCATTTAAAAGCGGATGAGAGAATACCAACTCTTGATGCCTCAAAACAACATTATCACAATTGCATTGTTTGCACCAACCACAGAACATATTAGTGGTATTTGCTAAGGCAAGCAACACTAGTATTACTGCCCATACTTAGGATTAGAGATTTGAATAAGGTATTAAACATATTCCACAACTCAATTTCCACTGCTTGTGAAACCGGGCTATTTCTTTTTAAAGCCAAAATACCAAAAACAAATCTCCTGACAGACGATCAAATTTACATTATGGACATTTTCTGAAGAATTCGACTTGGAAAAAAGTGAAAAACAGAAAAACAAGGTGTAAAAATGTTACATTTAGGGGTATAGCAGCTTGCCAATGGGTTAGTACCCTTAAAAGGACGTCATGTACCTTAGAGTACAAATGCTTTCCTTAAGGTACTCCTATGAACCTTTTTGTGGTTAAAAAGGTACAAAAATGCCCTTTACTGCCCCAGTGAAAAGCTGTGTTTCTCAGTGTGCATATATACAGTAAAGCGACCAAATATCTTATCTTGTGATTGTTTAGCCTTTAAAGGGTTAGTTCACCGAAAAGTGTTGTTAGTTCACCCTCATGTTGTTCTAACCCCGTAAGACCTTCGTTCATCTTCGGAACACAAATTAAGATATTTAAGATATTAAGATCGCTCCTGCATACTAGTCCATAGGCTTCTTGAGGGAATGACACTTGCTGGCATCGAAAAGTCATCAAATACATCGTCAAAATAGTCTGTGTGACTACAGTGGCTCAATTTTAACTTTATCAAACGACGAGAATACTTTTTGTGCGCAAAAACAAACAAAAATAACGACTTTATTTCAACTGTTCACTTCCTTCTCTATGGGCCTGTAGTCAGTTAACGTAGTGTGATTGCGTAGAGCTACATAACACGTAGGCTCACTATTGGGCGACGCTGGTCATGTGATGCGTGTGACGTACAATAACAGAAGCTTACGCTATTAAACAAGTAACCTGACTCGCGCAGAGGGAGAAATAAACGAATAGTTGAAATAAAGTCGTTATTTTTGTTGTTTTTGCGCACAAAAAGTGTTCTTGTCGTTTGGTAAACTTAAGATTGAGCCCCTGTAGACACTTGGACTATTTTAACGATGTCCTTTAATGACTTTTCGAGGCCAGCAAGTCATTCCCTCAAGAAGCCTATGGACTAGTATACAGGAGTGATCTTAATATCTTAAATATCTTAAATTGTGTTCCGAAGATGAAAGAAGGTCTTACAGGGTTGGAACAACATGAGGGTGAGTAAATACTGACAGAATTTTCATTTTTGGGTGAACTAACCCTTTAAGGAACCACCCGCAACAACCACACATCAACTCATTCTAATGTTATTATTCTTAGGAAATTGTAAAACTCATGTTTAATTTACTCTTCCTGATCAGCTTTAGTTAAAGACAGCTGATTTTCAAGAATGCTGACAGCACATTTCAGACTTACACGTTCCAAATGCTTGTTTACACTGGCGAATCCCTAAAGCACAGCATGCATTCTCTAAAAAACTGATGTGTTATTTTGCCTGGCAGACTCAAGATTTCTAATCTGCTGACTGGGTATGTCCAATTGATTCGGTTTGGTCTTTAGAGGGAATGAATGTGGGGCACAGCTCACAGTAATGAGTCATGCGCTTGGAGATAAGACTTGGAGAATGGAACATGGGCACAACACTCGACCACAACCCCACCATTCACTCAAACTAAAGTGGGAATTGTGGAGCTGTCACATACAGGACGTAGTTAGTTGCGTTATCTGCGCTTTCAATGGTGACCCCTGGAAAGAGGCTAAAAGCTCATTCCTTATTCTCCTGCCTGCTCCTGTTCTTATCATTGGGAATTGTATTTGCAATTAACCTTGGAGACACCCGTCACTTCATGACAGCACAAAGGATCTTTCAGAAAATGAGCTGATGATCATCTGGCAGGCGTTTTGCACTGAAACTTATAACTAAAGCAGATACAGAGAGAGTTTGACTTCAGCCAATATAAAATATGGATAAAGATCATGTTGCACTTTTACCCTCTATTAAGAGCTCTGAACCAGAACCAGTGAGTTTTGGCAAGCAGGGAAGTGTGTGAGACTGCTTCTTAAATATTAAAATATCAAAGGCGTTCAACTTTTTTTCCCCTCTTGAAGAGTTCGAACACTGCTGAACTGTTCGCCATTCCTTTTTCCTATACATTCAAACCAGACACATTGGTCTGAATGTGTCACAAAATCAAAAGGTGACTGGTATGGGGAAAAAAAGATGACTACTTTAGTTTAGATTAGAGACTTTTCTTAGTTTCAAATGTTGCTTTTTCATATTTTCAGTGTTTCTCCTAAATTTCCACAAGGCCTTATTTTCAACCAGGGACTCCTGTAGGTCCATGAAGACCACAGGTGCTTGAAAATCATGGACAATTTTATTGAAACAATAAGTATGATAAATATTATTAAGTAAGTATTTTTTTTTTAATACAGGTATTCTGTATTTCTCAGAACAGGTTTCTAAATGTAGTGCATTAGGACTAGGTAATAACGTAAATTGGTTGTTATTATAAAATTGTACCAGGAACATCTATGGGTTTATTTTATAATGGAAACCTGGGCTGGCTAATGGCGCTTTTCCATTACCAGTACCAGCTCAGCGCAGTCTCATCCCAAGACGTCATATAACTGACGTTTTGGGACGTCTTTTGACCATACGTCAATATTCGCCTTTTTAGGGCCCCCTTAAACGTCGGTAGATGAGGGTATGGGATCCTAACTCTACCCCAGACCTAAACCTACCCCGAAACCTAACCCGTCACCTAACTGACGTTAAAGCTAAAGCGTCAGTTGTATGACGGCCCGGGATCGCCATCTACCGACGTTTAAGGGGGCCCTAAAAAGGCGGATATTGACGTATGGTCAAAAGACGTCCCAAGACGTCAGTTATATGACTTTTTTGGGATGAGACAGTGTTAACCAGCTCGACTCGACTCGGCTTGGCTCACTTTTCGCTCTGTTTTCCATTGCAGACAGTACCGCCACAAATAGTACCCGGTCGTCGTTCCTCGTTGCCCCATCAAGCTCTAGCTGGATCCTTCTTCGGCAACCAAACAAAGGAAAGTCTGCATCTCCTCGTTTGACCATGACATATTCTTCTGAGTTGCCGTAATAATAATAGTAGTAAGTTTAGTAACTACCTCTGGCCAAATTTAAAAATGGCAGGGTTATGCTGGTTATGCAATGATGACGCAGTGAATGGTGACGATTCTCTCTGACTAATTAGCAGTCAGCATTGTTTTCACGTGACATTTTAGGCTATGTTTACACGGAAACGATCTGAAGAGAAAACGCAAAAGTGGCATTGCGTTGTCACTTTTTATTCTGCGTTTAGACAAGTGGGAAATCCGCGTGCATACGGTGACGCGAAAGTGTGTGAAAATTGTTGTAGTATGCACTCCAGGCAGCTAGGTGTCACTCATTGTTTACACAGAGATTTCGGAAGTTTTACCTTTCTCTGTGAAGATCTAAACGTATTTAGATACATATCGAAATCGTCTTCCATTGCGATTTCCTGTATATCAAAATATGTCTAGATCTTCACAGTGAAAGGCAAAACATCCGAAATCTCTGTGTAAACAATGAGTGACGTACACGCGCGACCACTTCCGGCGCATGCGCAGACCGAAGCACCCGTGCCGTCAGATCAGTTGGACATGGCTGTGGTTACACGAGGTAAAAACTATATAAATACTGCTTGTTTTCTCACACAAACCGCTCGTTTCGTGTCTTAGGCCATCAATGTGTACTTACATTTACTAGTGATTAAATCATGTTTAATTTGGATTTCTCTGTGCATGCTCTTTGAAGTGAACAGAGGGTGGACCCCCTAAACCTGCATTGTATGACTGATAGACAACAACGGTTTGACCGAAAAATATCAAAATTGAAAATACTGTGGAAACAAAGACGTCTACATCTTGGATGCCCTTTGAGGTAAGCTAAAACATATCAAAAATTAATTTGAAAATGAACTAGCCCTTTAACACAACTAGGGAACGAAGCAAAGCGTCAGTTTGCCCTCCATTTAAATCTCATTGTTGATTTGTCTTTACTGATTTTTTTCTTCATTGCATGCTCAGAATGTTTTACGTCCTGATGTTTGGAAGTAAAATTTAGAAGTAACATATGCTATATCATGCCGTTTCAAGGTTGGAAAAAGTAGTTTCCACCGTCACAAATATCTCAGTGATCTAACTCTAAAGGGACAAGACCGCCGAACGCCCCCCGTCTGGTGTGAGCACTGATACAGAGCAGACCCCCCACCCCCCCTTGTGTGGGCAAACAACCAACCGGTGATTTTTGGCAGGGTTGTGCATAGAGATGGCCGTCCAGGGAGCTGTTACTATGCCGAGTGACTTTCCTTTCCGCTCGTTCGGAGAAGTAATGACACAAAAAGAGAGTGAGAGAGCGGACGGCCTGTTTACCTTAGCAACAGGAGCAGCTGTTGTGCTGCCGCCACAAACTTTTTCATGTCTGCCTGGAAAAGTGTTCAAAAAGGTTTTATAAACATTAACTATGAAAGTCACTGATTAATTAATTCAAGAAAATTGTTTATTTGTTTGAAAAATTACATTTTATGGTTACACTTTATTTCGATAGTCACTTTAGACGTTCTACTAATTATAAGTAACTTTTCAACTACATGTCAAGTAACTCTCATTAGAGTATTAGTATATTATCGTAGACAATATGGTTAGGTGTTAGGGTTCGGGTTAGGAGATTAAGTTTACTTGTAGTCGCCAAGTTACTTATAGTCAGTTGAATGTCTGTTGGTGGACCAACAAAATAAAGTGTTAGCAGATATTAAGCTGACAGTCTACTAATACTATAATGACAGTTAGTTGACATGTAGTTGAAAAGTTACTTATAGAATGTCTAAAGTGGACTATCAAAATAAAGTGTTACCCATTTTATTACAAGCACCCAATGCGCTAAATATAACTAAATGTATGCATCAACTAGATTTTCTCAAATTGCGGATATAAATATAGATGGAAAATTCTAGCAATTAAAAAAATAGGCATTCACATTATAAATATTAATAAACATGATAGGTGTTAAAAACAGTCTATCTCAATGATTTATGGATTGCTAAGACTTGGGATTTAGAGCTATCCACACATACAAAATCAGTGTTGACCTTGTAGACTAGCTAAACATTCCATGTGGTTAAGTTGACCTTGGAAGCTGTGAGGTTGGGTAGGATTGTATGGGCTATATGTGATGGATGAGAGGGATCACTCAGAGTAAAGGAGAGACCGAGACATCACCCGAGGGAAGTGCTGCTAGAACCGGAGATAAAAATCGTGCAGAGAATTTCTGTAGGTCCGAATTTCTTCATTTCCTTCCGAATTTTGCGATCAGCACTTCTCCGCGTTTGTAAAATGCAATTGGAATAATGAGCACAAATGCAATAATAACCTGGAATTGAATGCTCAACTAATTGTCATAATAATAATAGAACAAAATGTGCACTTTTTACTAAACCCTGCATTTGCAATATGCAATCACAGTAATAAATGCAAATTTTACTAGTCCTTTCATAATTTGTAATAGCTTGCCATTTAAAATTTTTACACTATTTTGACATTAAACGTTAATTTGAGGGGGTAAAATTTAGCAATATAGTGAATCAATATTTAATTACCTATGAAAATCGCTAAACCTGCATGGGATTTTAATAGACTTCACGGTCTTCAAATTCCCAACCAATCAAATTCACATGTATAATCCTGTTCCTCAAACAGACAGAGTGTGTGTGTGCATATGTGAACATGTGCTTAATTGTCATAAACACAATGTTCTTGAGTGACCTTCCATGACTTGCATTAAATTGTCTCAGGGTTCTCACATTAATCTGGTGTAATGTAACCTTTATTACTTTGGAGAACTGTATAAAAAAGACAGGCCTTATTACGTAAAAAAATAAATAAATAAATAAAATAAAATAGGCCTGATGAGTCACAATGAAAAGGAAAATAATATTAATTAAAGCTGCAAGCAGCATTTATCGGTGTTCAAGCAGTTCAGACCTTTAAGGCCTTTAAGCACAAAGGCATCAAAAGACATTAAGTTGTATGTAGCAAGCATGATTTATCATGATATACTACATTTCAGTGTGATATTACATAATTAACCATGTTCCAAAATGATTTATCATAATTTACCATGTTAAAACATGATTTACTACAGTTTAGTTCACACACTCATTTTCAACTTCAGGATCAAAGTAATTTTTTACTAAATGTGGTTGTAAATGTTAAAAAATTGAATTGATAAAGTTATACTATGAATTATAATTGAGTATTGTGAAAAAAACATAATTTAAAAAGCAGCGGGTAGTAAAACACCACTTATTGGCCGTCTATAATCCAATTCTCACGAAACTTTGTGGAGAAACTTATGATCCGATCCTATGATCCGATCCTCACGAAACTTTGCATGCTTCCTAACCATGTTAGGACACATATGCTCATCAATTTTTGTGAAGTTGTGACTTTTTGGGGGGGATTTAGGGGCTTTTGACCGAATTTTGCCACAGACCACTATCTAAATGACCCTGTTACAGCCAAGCAAATGCAAAATTTCAAAATTTCATGATTCTAGCTCAAACGGTCTAGGAGTTATGGGCAATTTAGTACTTTTGGTTGCTGTAGCGCCACCTATGGGCCAATCGGGCTCATACTCGGATAGGTTCTCCACAATTTGAGGCCCTACCATCTGACAAAGTTTCAGAGCTCCAGCCCTTACGGTTTGGGCTGCACGATGCGTTTTAGGGGATTTTTGTAGCAAATACAATAGGTTTTCAGCACTTCGTGCTTGAACACCTAATTAAAAAAAAATGTAGGGCAAGAGGAACTTGGCTAGATGCATCGGCACATCTGAATGAGATTCGATTATAAGAAATGGGCATAGTTTAACCAGACTAGATGAGAGTGAAGAAAGTCAATAGAAAGAAGAAGAACAATAGAAAGAAGTCATAAAAAGACTGACTTATGATTAAGAAATAAGATTTAAAAAGAAAGACATTCATGGATAAGATAAATTGTTCACAATAAGGTCAATAACAAGCAGTCAGAAAACATTCCATGCTGACGGGTCATATAGTCAAATCTCAAAGGTCATCACCATTCATTCGTACATTCGTGGGATGTGTTGTCATGGATACTTAATAAAACAAACATTTGTCAAACTGACACCCTTAAGGGGTTGATACATATCCATAACATGCTTGACATGCCAATAAATCCTAATCACTGCAGATGCTAACATCAGGTTTTAGGTACTTCTGTCTTTTCTAGAAGTGTCTCTTTTGTGCAACAGTGTCCCGGTATAATCCCTGGGCCCTGAGCAGTGCTTGAGCTGGGCGAAATGTAGCCATCAGCCACTTGTTATGTTGAGTTTGGGCCCATCAGGAGGGGTTGACAGCCCCCCTGGGTCTTGTGGTCTCTGCCACACTATGATTCATGACTGGCTGGGAGACGGGGGAAGTTCAAGTCTGCCCTAATCCAAACACTGAGAAAATGGAACAGAGGAAGCAGGGTCGAAAAGAAAACACAGAGAGAGACGGAGAGAAAATGTGGAGGGATACAGTGAACTTGTAGAATGCCGGAAAAGGCTTTCAGTGGCTTGAGCGAGCAATAGATTCTCTCTAATTTCTGTTTGGCACAATAACTGCGTTTTAGTATCTTTTTTTTTTCTTTTCTTTCAATCTGTCTTTATTTTCTTACTTTCATTACATTTAATGTTGTATAAATCATGATAAATAACAATTTATTTCCCTAAATTGTAAATACCACATTCTTCTGACTAGCAAAAGCACTTTGCGATAAGAGAGGACAACTTGAACCTCTTGTCCCAGGACTGGGATTGAGCGGATCCAAAATGGATTGTAAAGGCGAGCCTGTGATGAAGGTTTTGTACTGGGCCAAATCATTGCTAACTGCAGCAATTAATGAAGAATAATGTGTTTGTCTGTCTGCATTAAAGCTACACTAGGGTAGGCACTTCCGGAGTGGCTAGCAATAGTAAGCTAACTTAGAATGAATTAGATCCCACCCTAACTTCAGAGCATTTCCAAAACCACGCCTCGATTCAGCAAAGCGTCATGACGCAGTTAAAGTCGGCATGAAATCAAATTTGACAAATATTCTTTTTTATAGACCATTTCAAAAGATGTAAACAACACTGGCCCAGAAGCACTTCCTGTTTCAGTTTTTTAAAACTACATAAAAGCTGGGATAAAAAGAAAATTTGAACTTAATCAAAAACTTAAACAAACATCTTTAAGAAGTTTTCTTTACATGTGAAATAAAGAAAACAGTTACAAAATGAAACAGGAAGTGCTTCTGGACCAGTGTTGTTTACATCTTTTGAAATGGTCTATATGTAATATTGTAGTGTTTATTGTAAATGATTTATCGGTGCACTTTATTTTTTTAAAATTCATATATGCAGTGTTTTGTGTTTCCATGGCAACTGTTCCAGCAAACTTTTGTTTAATTATTAAATTTTGTTAAATTCAATTTAAAACAATTGCTTGCACTATAAGTATAATCTTTATTTTGTCCTACGATACAAGAAAACTCCGTATTGTTGTTTATAATTAATATTTTGAGTTTGGCCAGTGAGTGACGTCATTGGTAACGGACTGGTCGCGCGCGGCGCGCATGCTCTCTCAGAACAGCCTGTGTCTAGAGAGAGCGAGGTATGTCTCTGCAATGTTCTTTATATAGGAGCGAAAATATGCTGAATTAAGTGAAGTTTCACCTTGATATCTACTATAGAAGTGTCATAAAACGGGAACGAGTTTATATCAGGGGTTTTCTGTCCACGGTTTAATGCATTTTCGTAGTTTTACAAACGCACGTGTTTGGTTAATGTTTCCGCCTGTGCGCCATATTAGAGTGCATGTTTTCCAGTGTTAATAATTTTTTTCACAATTAATTTCGGTGGATTGAGTTTGTAGATATGTTGTTTAGTGTGTTAAATGTGTGTAGCCTTTTTCTGGATGTTAAAATTTATGTTTATAGCCTTATGTGTTACCAGTGTATGATATGAATTGCAGTTAGAGGGGACAGTGTTTAACGTGTCTTTTCTCATACATCCTTCAGCTCAGTAAACTGCAGGTATGTTTAATTGTATTGAATAAGGAAAAAAAGGCACTCTACGATCTAAGAAATTGAGACATATTGGCTACATAGCTGTCAACATTGAACATTGAAAATAAGGGAGTTTTCCCGGAATCCATCCCCAAAATAAGGGATTTTTTTTTATACCATTCTTCCCCACAAACTTTAAAAATAAAGCACTAATCCTTAAAAGTCTAAAGAGTTTATAACTAGCCTAGAAACTAGTGTGTCATTTAGGCTAAAGAAAAAAAATATCTACATTTGGATTAGCTGTGTTGCTCTTGCACTTTACGACAACAATTTCAACTGTTATCACATATGATCTTCCAAAATCTGTAATATAGGGAAGTGGGCTGTCTGTTTATTTCAATAACATTTAGGCCTACACATTTTGTGTAGTTTTAAAGAGCCAATATTTAGCCTGGTGGTGAACCATCACTCAGAATATGTTGTTATTGTAGCCTATCCTTTCTTTACAGTGAGTTTTTTAAATAAAAAAACCTTAACTTTCAAACATCAGAATGAAAATATAGGCTATTGGAGTACAAAATGACATTTAAACATCGTTTCCTATATTTTATTTTATTTTTTTGCCTGGAAACGCTTTCAACACGCTTGCGTGTCGCGTGAAAAATAGGCGTCAGTTGTATTTCTAGCATGCACGCATTTCCTGCGCGTGTCACGCAGGCAGAGTGCAAGCTCTAATCTGTTAACATGGGAGCCGAAATAAAAACGGACACGCCACGCAGCCAGTGTGTCTCCGGCCAGCGCGTGCGGCGCCGCATCCCGAGGATAAACGACTTCAAACTGTCCGAGCTCGTACGTCTCAATCAGAGTAAAAATACGTGATATTTAACGGGAAAATACTAAAACGGGAAGACAGCGGGAAAAGAGCAAAAATACGTGACAAACCCGGAAATAACGGGAGGGTTGACAGCTATGATTGGCTATAATATTAATGTAAAAAAAAAATGTGTAACTATTTTATTTTATTTCTTTAAAGGGTATATCATGCTTTTAAATCATTAAATTTTACCTATAAATCATACATTTGTGGTCTATATAAAGTATAACTGCAATGCTTGGGTCTGAATTCCACATTATTATAGCTCAACAGGCCCCTTTTCTACCTCTTTTCTGATGTGCTTCTGTGAGCAACCCGTTTCGAAGCGTCCCCTTTAAATAAAAAGGAGTTGCGTCTTTCCCCGCCCGCTCTCCAGGTCGCCGAGTTCACGTTCGGTTCAACTCCCCGCGTTCGGCCATTATTGTAGTTTGATAAGAGATATACGATTACTATAGTTTCAAAGAACATTTTTATTCACAGGTCAACAAAATGTCAACAACGGAAGACTTGTCCATCAAGCGTTACATATTCGAGCCAGAGCGAGCGATTTGAAAAAGACGACGACGAACCTGCAGAACAACGTCTTCATATGGATGCAGTGGTATGTAACGTTAAGTTAACTATGTTGTGTTATTAGTGAAAGTCGACTATTTCTCTTGTTAAAACAAGCACACTGACAAGATAAATGACTACAGTCTAATCTTACCACTAAAAATCTGTATTGATAATAATATGATAACTTACGTTTAGAAAAGCATCTCATTCAGACGAAGTCGATTGGCAAACCATTCTTTATACTGGCGGAGGTTGTTGAAGTGGGAATCCTTGAAGTGCTTCAGGTCACTACATCCAACAACCGAACATTTTGACTTGCCCTCTCGTAACTTCTGCATCATTGAGCTTGGACTACAAAATCGGAGCGAGAAATAATAATGGCGGATTGCTCGAAGTGTTGGACCGGTAGTCGATGTCCTTATTTGGCAGTTCCGCTGCAAATCCTGTGACGTTATTGTTCAAAAAACGTCATAGAAAACAGAAAAATCTGAACAGGTTGAAAAATATGACCAAAACAGAATATAAAGATATAAACGAAGCACCTGAAGAGAATAATTTAATCTTTTCTGTACTTATAAACACTCCAAATATACAACATAATGCATTTAAGGGCTAAAAAAAGTGAATTTTGCATATGTCCCCTTTAATATGTTTTGTGTGAAAGTGAATTTTCATAAATGAGAGACAAAATTGTTGTGGTACAAAACTTTATTGTATAAAATGATCTGAGAACAGCCTGTGACTAGAGAGAGCGAGCTGAGAGAGAGTAAACCCTGAAGGCGTGTGTGTTGATTTTCTGTCCTCTCTCAATAAACCGCAGACGTGGTCCACCGAAGCCAGTGGTGTCGTTGAGTTCTTTGTGGTGTGAGACGAGGTCCGCTACATATACCCTTAAAATCTTTAATCAAATACATTACCCTTCCCTCCCCCATCGAAACGACCTCTCTTCTCTTGGTTACGTGGAATGGCAAAAGGGTGCGGCCAGATCCGATGAGGGTGCGGCTATCGGTGCACCGCCTCTCAGAGAATCACATTCAAATTGTTTGCCAACCGCCAACGATCCAATCAATTCCCAAAGGATGAAATCAAGCCCTGCCCTACATTTTTTTTTTTCTAATTTCAGAAGCCGTTTCATTCAGTTATATGTCAGGACAAGGAAAGAATGACAATCTCACCTTCCGTTTCACTTTAAATAACTTTAAATTACCTCATGACTCAAAGCACATAACATTACAATAATAATGAATCTAAACAAGTTATTCTTACTTGTACCACCTGACTGTTGCAGATTCATTTTGGCAGTTGACATAGAAATGCATTAATCAGGGTCTGAGGGTCTTTCTAGACTGAGAAAAGCCAGAAAATGTATTTTTGGCTTATGTGGATGAAAGACAACAACTCCCAGAATGCACTTGCTTCGCTGCCCTAGGAGGCCACGCCTACAGAGCACAGTAGTTAAACAACAGTCTAGGCTAATGTTACTAGTGAGTCTCCGTGATGAGTCTGTCCGAAAATGTGTTTCGAGATCACCTAAAATGTCCGGGATTCGGCTTTGGCGTTCAACAGTTGCCATTCATCATGTTTATCGGGCAAGCAGGGCTAGAGAGGGTTGCGGGAGAACGGTGCGAGTCATGTTTACTGTGGCTAGCGGGATGAGTGAGGGCTGTGTGGTGAACGATGGGTGGCCGGTGGCGTGATTACCGATGAGCGACACCTGTGAGACGCCCCGGTCTCGAATCTCTCACAGAGGAGCGGGAATTTTCTTAGGAGTGTTAAAACGCACATCAACCAATCACTTTTTTAGTGTTCATGTAAACACAACTTTCAGATTCACCAATCAGAATGAATTCAGTTAGATTGAAACAAAAGCTGTGACTTACATCGACGGCCAGACATGTCCGGGAATAAGAGGACGGTGACCCCGAGTACCCAGCTTTCTCCACAGAACAAGAGCCTTCTTGCTTAGCTTCCAAAAAAGATGCCTGACACTATGTGTAATCCCAATCCTCCATAATGCATCCATCTGTTTGCGTGTTCAGCTTTGTGCATATTTTCAAAAAGTTTCTGCCAGTGAAATCAGACGCACTGGAACCAGACTGATCTCATGAAGTAGCGTGTGTATGACACGCCAATTCGTATTTCCATTTTTGGCATGCTATCAAGACGCAAAATCGCTTTTCAGCGTGTTTATGAACGCCGTTGACTTAACGTTATTACTGTATATATAAATATTTGACTTACCTCAATCCCGTCCCTAAACCTACCCGCAGTGTTGGGGAGTAGTTAACTACAAGTAGCGGCGCTACTAACTTAACTACATTTTTCAGTAGCTTGGCAGTAGCTCAGTTGCTTTTTAAACAGTGTAGCTTTTCCAGTAGCTAACTACTTTTTGCAGCAAGTAGCGGTGTAGCGCGAGCAAAAGCTACATTGCGTTTGTTGAGCCTGCGCGAATCAGCGCGATGCAAGGATATTCTTCTTCTTGTTAGATTACATACTCATTTTTTTGCCAATAGCGCCACCTGTTGTTTAATCACGCATCTTGCGGCTAACAGTTCACTGACGTAAAGAAGTGCGTTGACACACCCATATTATGACTATCCATGATGGAGCAAGACGTGACGGCAGATTTGGAGAAACAACTAACGTCAATTACCCGTGGCCTTATTTGTCCAAGCTAAATCGGTATTTTTGAGAAAATGTTCTAAAAGCAATTTATGTTGAATGTAGGCCTATATTTTGTTTTTGCAATGTTGTAGGCTAGCCTATTTGTTGCAATTTTGCACTTTTGACAAACAGTCTGAGATATTTGAGTGTTGTGTGTAAAAAAACAATACTCTATGAAATCATAATTGTATTGCATTGTTTTAAACACTAAATATTTTAATTAAAACATTCATCAGACACTAATTCAGTTATTTATAATATATAATTTATAACATGTTATAATAATAATAATAATAATAATAATAATATGTAATATAATAGCCTATTTATAATATGTTGTTCAAAAAGCAAAAGTAGTTTCAATGTAGCTAGCTACTTTTTGATAGTAACTTGTAGTGTAGCTAACTACTTTTCCAAAAGGGTAGCTTGACTGTAGTTAAACTACTTTAACGTACGAGTAGCTTGTAGCTTGTCAAACTACAGTTACAGAGTAGCTTCCCCAACACTGCCTACCCGTCACTGGGGTTAATGGCATTTATGACTGTTCCCTTACCATCCTAGGAAAAAAAAAAGAAATGTCTCAACCCCGTCCCTAAACCTAACCATCACTTTGGTTAATGGCATTTATGACGGCGTCCATTTGACGGCGTGTACAGACATGCGGAATCACTCGGATGTTAATTGGATCTCAAACAATTTCATTAAAAGTAGTAATTACTCCACCACGTGCAAAACCAACGTGGTTGAGCGATACTTTGCGACAGTGGATTTCGGGAAACAGCCGTGATTAGCTAGTTGATTTTTCCAACGATGAATCGCACTATGGTAGTGAAGCAGCGAACTACGTCGTTGTACGGGAAACGCACCCCTGACATGTTAACGTCCTGAGCAACTGTCCTCACACAGCAGTCATTCTATATAATATCTCTTTAACCCTCATCAGAGAGATCATACAGAACTGACAGAATCAACCTTTCTAATCTCTCCGCCATTTTTGTTCTACCCACGTCCGACGCTTTTCACTGTGTAGTACAACGTCCGTTGGGGAAGTATTGCATATTACGGAGCTGATTTCAACTGTCAGTGTGAAGGCGGCGTTAGTAATTTTTAAATTTTTTGTAGTTAAGCTTGGAAAACAACCGTTTTAAAGTGGCCTTCCAACACTGGATATATTCTGGGATTGCCTCTTAACCATAACCTCCAAAACAATGACTTGCTTTTATGTAACATCCCATGTAATTAATATTTATTGCGTCTATAAAAGGTAGGCATTCAACAATTTGTAATTCAAAGCGGGATGCAGTCATGTGACCATCAATTCCTTTTCCTATTGGTCAGACACTTCAAAAGGTGCCGCCACAACTTGAGCAAAGTGGGTTTCTCCTTTCTTTTATAACCAACATCCTCCCCCACCCTTTTGAAAGCATCAAACACACCTCGATCAAACATCAAAACTTCAAACAAGATGTCATCAGGCGTCCAGCACTGTTTGATGTGAAGGTAATAATGCAGATCACATATCTGGTCAATATGTTGTAGTGCTATAATATCCCGTTGAGTGGCTTGATCTGTGATGTCATTTACAAAGCAAATCTGGAATAATTAAGATTGCCATATCCAGTTGACTAGTACAGTATGAATGGGACAATATTTAACTATGAATTTGAAACAAATTAGATTAAATTTAGCACTTTTTTTTTCAAAATATAGAGTAATTAGAATATGCTAAGCGGAAGTGTAATGGTGGCCATTTAATTTTAAATGCTGTGGTAGGATTAAAACAAATGTATACAGGCAAAAGCGGGCCGTGTCTTAGACAAGTCAAGACCAGGAAGAACTTATTAAGGGATGTTTGTTATTATCATGGTATATTAAACTTCCAGAATTTCAAGCAAATATATTTGATTTGGAGATACCAGCATGTGGTAATGTTAAAATTTCAACACTGCACTCTTTGGGCATGCAAATATCCATCTAGACAAGTTGAGGTTTACCACTAACGCTTATTGCTTTACACTTTTAAAGCAACTCCTTAACCAGCTGCATGTTTACACAGGAAATCAATTACTTTAGAGCTCAGTCAAATTCCCATCCCACTTCATGGTGAAGTTTGTCTATTTGTGCAGAATTGGCTCCAGCCTTCTCTGGTTTCACCCCGAGTCTTACCCCGAAAAAGTCTTGGGCTTCGAATTGGACCCGAGTGACATTGACCAAGCTGTATCTTTCTGAAGACCAATTTGCTGCATTCCCAGAGGACCCAGAGCTTGTGTTGTTCTTGGCACCAGTCGTCTCTTCCAACCAACAAATCCTGCCTTTTCCAGACCAGTTGGCTCAGAGAACCACCAGAGGGATGAAGGGAAGACTTGGAGGGGTGTGGATAGAGACTGTGTTTGTGTATGTGTGCGGGGAGACGGGGGATACAGCCTCGGGGCTAGAGCGAGATATTGTACGCTTGTGCATTCAGCCCGAAAGGTTTGCGGCCAGCTGCTTAAGGATTTTCTGTGGAGTCAAGATTACCCAGAGTCAATAAAGAGACATGCAAGAGAGCTGGCTCTTTCTTCCCCTTGTGCATCTTAATTCTGCTAAAAAAAAGACGTTCTGTCTAAAGGAAGACTTGATTTTTTTTTCACCTCTCGTTCCCTTTCTAGACCTGATTTAACTGCAAGTGGAGGGAGACGGAGAGAGGAGAAGCCAAAAGCAATGTGTTTTTTAAAGTCAAAGGCCTCAGAAGAGACTAGCCATTCAGAGTGGCCATTCACTGCTGCTTTCTGAGTTGTATTTCCCAGCTTTCTCTCTGAATGGTTTTCTCATAGAAATGTCCAATAGTTCCCAATCAGTCTCCCCATTCAGGCAAGGAAACTAGGGGCAAATCTCAGAAAAATTTGTCCATACCTCGCCAAATAAGCAAGTCAGTGTCATTTTGCCATTTTACTCATGATCCTGCCAACTTTAGTTTGCTCAACTTTAATCGTTTTAAAGATGGCTCACAATTTACAGGACTCTGAGCATTCAAAGTTATAGATATAGCCTTATTCTTCCAAATCTTACAAACCCTGATGAATTTGAATGTGCATTTTGGGATTGACATTTTATCTTAGATGTTCTCAACTTCTATTTACTTGAAAATGTACTTATTGTGTTCATATTGTTTTGCAAAACATGTATTGAGATGGGAGACGGGGACAGGTTTGGGGATGTCGGTAGGTTTTAAAGTGGGTAAAGGGTCAGGGTAGGGTCAACGATGTAATAACAGATGTTGTTACATACAGTAATTTAATGAATATAATGTGGGACCAACAATTCATATGAACAATACGTATCTACAATAATGAGTCTTAATATCCAACCCGATCTCACGACCAAGTCGTACGAATTCGACGAATTGGCCAATTCGTATGAATTCGTACGAATGACCTACCCCTTACCCCGCCCCTAAACCTAACCATCACGTGGGTTTAGACAAATTGTACGAATTGGTACGAGTGAGGTCGTACAAATTAGTACGAATTAGACACTTTTTAATCATTCGTCAAATTCGTACGAATTGGGCGTGAGATAGTGTTGTCATATCTTATGCATGGCTGATTCTTTGATGAATGTATCTTGTTTTAAATATTTTCGACAAAAAACAAGGTAATAAGGAAGTATGTTTTGCAGTGTAATTGTGATTAATATTCCTTGCCATACTGTGGACATTTTGTTTGTGCATGCCATTCCAAAAATAGAAAAAAAGTGTCTTATAACTTGCTAAACCTTTAGTGGTCAACATCACCAAACACAATCCAATTAATTTAATCAAGTCCTGAGCTACATTTCCCCCAAAAAATTCTCATTAATTATCTAAAAAGAGCTGTTAATGGTGTTTCATGTTGACTTTAACTTTATTTTTTTCAAATGATACGTAACTCAGTACTAGAAAAGGCATTCCCCCATGCACCTCTATTGTCAAATGGTGATCCTTCACCGTGTTTTTACAGCGTGCCTTCAAGGAAGAATTTCAGATTGTGCCATTTTGCCTGACCTCTTCTCTTGGGCCAGTTGAGAAAGCTGTCAATGCCTTTGTGGGAACACCTGTGCTTGATGCCTCGACAAGGTACAAAGATCGCATTTCAGCCTCTGCGCCCCCCTCTAACCAAAGGTGCCTTTTGCCTGTTTCAAGAGAATGCAAGCACCAAAAGAGAATGCAAAATAAAAGGGCTGCCATCAAAGACCTTTTCATGGATGCACTCCATTTGCCTTCATTTTTTGGCAAGCCCATTATGTTTACCATTCTCACCAATAAAAAAACTTGGTGAATCCCCCCTCTCCCTTTAGGACATTGACGGGGAGATCAAACCGATCCAAGCTAAGGAAAACCCCTCCTCGAATTCTTATTTACCAATCAGTCTCAGCTTTAATAAAGCTCTAAGCTATGCCAACAAACACAGGCCGGGAGAAGAAGGAACGAAGAGAGAGAAAGAGAGTGCGAGAGGTCACACCAAAACCGCTAAGTGTTTGTTCTTCTCCCGCGAGGAAATCTGGGAAAGCCGAAAATATCCCAGAGGCTCCCACTGTTATTGTAAGGCTGGAGGTGGGTGATGCTCTAACCCAGGAGGAGCGCTCGTGGGATGGGAATGAAGGGGCTTTGTTTGGATAATTGTGTTTTTAGATTACACGCTTTACCGAAGTACAGCCACTCCTGCTTTCCTACTCTTACCCTAGGCTTTGTTTTCCTTTTCTTTTTTTCCTTCAAGAGGCCCTCGCAGACGGCGGAAAAAAAAAGAAGCATGCTGTGTAAAATACCCATTAATCCTCTTTCCACATGTTTGAAAGAACCGGACCTGACAGTGAGGTAATTCCAATGAATCTGGAGGTGAAGAAGGAGAGGTTTGCAGGTGATTTAGTGTGAAAACAGATCAGGGTCCTGTAACAACAAAATCACAATAGAAAATATCTGAACACTCAGCACTGCCAGATGATGTAATGGATGTCTAATCTCATGTGACACAACACATATTTCCAGTGGAGGTGTAATGGCCTTACAGTTCCAGGCTGGACGACATGCGTTCCCCCTTTTTTCTGAAGAGACTCGATCACTTTATACGGTGAGCAGATTTAATTTAGTCTTTTGTTTACATACAAACATTCATCAACTCACACATCAGTTGTGGTAAACAGAAGCGCATGTTCGCTTGAGGTTCATTTTTGTGTTAAGCAGCATGTTTGAGCTTGTCTTGTTTTACACTTTTCTGCTGCCTCAGATCATGGTCAGGATCAGTAGCGTCTCCTGACTGTACATATAGATAGCCAAGGTCGGATTCTGGGTCTATTTTATGATAAATATCTTGAAGCATTAATTTCTAATCGCTGAAAACTTGCAGAACTTTTGTCTGGTGTCCTTGAGGGCTGAGGGTGGGACTGGCTTTAAGACGTGCAATTTTAGAATTGCTTTAAAGGAACTGTATGTAAGAAATGTTTTTCAATTAATCAAAATGGCCCTGATATGTCACTAGATATTAAGAAATCATGTTCATTTCAAATACTTATATCACTGACAACAGTAGGCCGGCCAGGATATTGTCATTTAAAAAGTGAAGTCGCAGCCCTCAACTGATGTTGATGTTGTCATGTTGTGTTTTGGTCTGATGTGCAACATGACATCACGACTTTTGCGTAAACATACACGCCACTTTCGAGTCAAGTGGCGTGTTATCTCTACGCATTTTGAGCTATCCGCGTGTATCCGCGTGTATGCGTGCATGTCTACGCCATTAACGTCCGCCTCATTCCGCGTGTCTGTACACGCGCGTCAAATGTCCAGTCATAAATGCCATTAAACCCCAGTGACGGTTAAGTTTAGGGATAGGGTTGAGGTAAGTCATATCTTTTTTTTCACTAGGATGGTAAGGGAACAGTCATAAATGCCATTAACCCCAGTGACGGTTAAGTTTAGGGACAGGGTTGAGGTAAGTCATATCTTTTTTTTCACTAGGATGGTAAGGGAACAGTCATAAATGCCATTAACCCCAGTGACGGTTAAGTTTAGGGACAGGGTTGAGGTAAGTCATATATTTATATAACGTTAAGTCAACGGCGTTCATAAACACGCTGAAAAGCGATTATGCGTCTTGATAGCACGCCAAAAATGCAAATACGAATTGGCGTGTCATACACACGCTACTTCATGAGATCAGTCTGTGATGTGCACCCTGCACGGATCTACCAATCACGAAGTCAGTAGTGTTGCAGCATCCGGGTTGCCAGCTCTGCTCTAGTTACCACAGCTGCAGATACAAACGTGTCAGATAAAAAAAATTGTAACGTTACAGATCTTAACGTTAGAAAAAAAATACTTGTTATGATTCTGAAATACTTCATGACAAAGTCCGAAATAAAACACTTTGTAGAGGAGATGCCTTTGAAAGATGGAGATGGCTGATAATGGAGACGAATCCTGTTGGATCTGGCAACCTCGAGGCAGGGGGGATACACCACTCTACAGAAATTTGAAAGTGATTGCAGTACCAGTTTTGGCCACAATCTTACATATGGTTCCTTTAATGTAATATTTATGGCTCCAGATTGTTGTTTTAGAATATTATAAGTTTCCTTACAGAATATTGAAATACGCTACTCCACATAAAGGATGAACAGACACCCCAACTAGTTACTGACCTAACGCAGACTAATAGACAGTTGAAGTGGATTGATACTGTATCTTCTTGGTCTGAAGAGAGGTTTACGTAAAGTAACATGAAATCAAGTGGGACTTTCTTAAATCTGCCCCAGTGGATCAAAATTTGAGCATGCTGCAGTTTAATTTTTCACCACAGATTTACATTGGAAAATTGTGGGGTGCTGTAGAGCTGCGGAGGACTCAGACACACTCTTTCCAACTTATTATCATAATATATACCTGCACAAGCCATATTTAACTTTTTAATTAATCCTCCTCACTTTTCGCACAGAATGCTGAGTACAGCATTATTGATTATGTTTTGGTTTCTTTGAGGTCTATGTTTTGGATGAATATTTTGGTTTACGCCATTGCCCCACCTTGCCCCAAGAGATAAGCCACAGATCAGGATTAGGGTTCTGTCTTCAGGTGCCTGGTTCATGTTTGTATTGCCTACATAAACACTTGGCGCATGTTTTGTCCATAACCCATTTCCTCTTGCTTACATCAAAAACCAATATATAGTAAATTTTGGGGAGTCTTACTGTATGTACACATGGGATGTGAATAGCGCGTCAAATTTGCGTCTACCACGTCTAGTTTGACGCTTGATCACTTTGTGTTAATTCACGCATCTGTAACGGAGGCCAGCTAGTAGTTGCTGTGCGAGTAAACCTCACTCCCCGATCTTAATAGGCGCTCTAGCGACAGACGCTAGAGGCTGCAGTCTTTAGCCTCCTTGTTAGCGCGCCTGACTCTCATGCCGGAGACCCGGGTTCGAGGCCCGCTCGGAGCGGGTCGAGTTGGACCCGGGTGTGTGAGGGGTTACATTGGTGCCGTGACCCGGATGAGAGTGAGGTTTAGGGGGGTGAGTGTAACAGAGGCCAGCTAGTAGTTGCTGTGCGAGTAAACCTCACTCCCCGATCTCAATAGGCGCTCTAGCGACAGACGGTAGAGGCTGCAGTCTTTAGCCTCCTTGTTAGCGCGCCTGACTCTCATGCCGGAGACCCGGGTTCGAGGCCCGCTCGGAGCGGGGCGAGTAGGACCCGGGGTGCGAGGGGTTACACATCAACAAGAGTTAAACTGACGCGCGTAAAAACAAAAGTTTGAAGTCAGAATCGAAATCCGTTGGCGGCCATTTTTTTATGTCGACTGAGCATTCATCGAGAGAGTTACCACTTTATTTTCTCTGGACAGCAGAACAGTGGCATGGGGATCATCGTCACCATATTTATGTCCACCGGACCCTTCGGAGGCAAACTGTTTAACGAGTTTTACCATTTGCTCGCTCCAGGAGCTGCACCTGGATGATGGCGGCTATCAGCGGTACTTCCGCCTGTCCCGCGGCCAGTTTAATGTTCGGGACCTGTTGTCCCGCATCGGAGTGAGGATCACCCTCGCCCTCATCCATCTAATCTGTCATTTATTTTTGTTTTGATGATAAATAGAACCAACCTCCAAAAGTTATTAACCTGTCCTGTAATTTTTTTTTTACTAAATAATTTATTGAAGCATCCAGATACTTCACCAGGTGAGCAAGCAGCAGGCTCCTGATTGGTTATCGCGGAGCGAATTTGACGTCAAAGTTCAGATTTTTCAACTCGCGGCAGGCGCGAATTCGTGTCAAACGCATGAATGCACAAAGAGCACTAACTAAATCATTCGCGCAACGCACTTAACGCGCCAGATGCTCAATTTTCGCTAAGTTTTTTACACGCATAGCGCTTCGTTGCATTGACTTAACATTGAAATCATTCGCGCCTGACGTGTGAACGCACCATTAGGGAGGAAAGTCATCTTAAATAATGACACGCATGGCAACTCTATATTCTTATTTGAAAATTCAATTTCTTACAGTGAGGTATTTACATTACAACAACACATTTTTTGTTCTTGGTATTCAATTGTCCTAAATGCTTCGGTTGGCAGAATTTCTCACGTTGTTGGACTGTGTTATTTTCACAGAGACAGCATATAACAATAGAAAAAGACTTTGTACACATTCAAACCCACATGTATGGGGGAAGGGCCCAGACATGATGAAATATAATGAATAGACATGTGTGTACCTGCATCACTGCTCATTCACCACAAGACTACAAGAATATGTGCTTTTCCAGACAGATTCATTAAAGCACAAAGAACTGGAAGAGTAGAAAGGAGGGGAGTTTCTACCGTAAGCATTTACCAATGAGATGGCCTCTTTGCCTGCCATGACAACACACAGAATAGCATTTCGGTTTGGAGTAAAAGGCCTGCTTCTGTGGTCTACTGCCTGAACATAGTGACATTAAAACATTGGTTTAGGGCTCTTTAAATAGCCAGCTGTGGTAGGTACAACAGAGCTTCCAGGAACTCTCAGACCAAGTCTACTTACTGGGACAGAGCTCCAGATGTCCAGCTTGCGCAGCTCCGTCTAGGAAGAGTGACAGTTCTTAGTCAGACGAGAAGGTGAAGAGGATGTCTTCCTGTTTGTGGCCACCCCTGCTGAGCTGTGTTAGACCACTGGTCTCTCAAGAGCTGATGTGTTTATTTAGGCCTGGAACCTCTTGCTGACAGCTGGACCTGACTCATGCTGCAGTTTATTTCAGTATTATCTGTTTAGGAATCGTATTTGCGTACTGCATATCAAATAGCAAAGCTAAGGGAAGCTATGAACACTCTGTGAATAGATAACACTTCTGGGGATAGTTTTTTTTCCTTTTTTGCACATAATTGCTTATGCTAACATCCACACAGACCTTATCAACTTAATGTTTACATTTTTTGAAGAAAATATTTTCTGGGTGGTTTCTAGGGATCTTTGGATGGTTGCCTCTATGATTTTCTCATCTCTGTTATGACTCGCCCCTCCCTCACCTCATTTTGATTTTTAGAAAACAGAACAGCACACTCTTCCCAACAAGAACCTAAAGATGAGGTATCATTTGTTTTCCAGTTAAATCAAAAATATGATAAACATCTCAATATGTCATTTTTCTTAGCCCCACCCCCCTGGACATTTTTTACTTTTTAATATCACTACATTGTAGTCTGACTTCGTCATACTCATATTCAAGAAAGAATACGAGTCTGAAATTCCTCCATTGGGCTTTGATAATGAGGCGAGTCATAACCGAACCAGGACAAAAAAAACCCCATCTGCACTCAATTGGATAGTCGGTAGACCTACCAACCAATCAGAGCAACGCATAAGTCAACTCCTTTGCATAGCGCAGTTTTCAAATACAGAACGTACCCTACTTTATTTATTTTAGAAGTTAAATAACGAGTGTTACTTCTTTTACTTACTTCTGCATGAGTGCCACCAAAGGAGAAACCACAACGACCACAGGCTTTTCATTACGTCCCATCTTCTTAGCGACCGTCAGAGCCAGCTGATAAGTTACACTTTTCCCGAATCATGTAGGAAGGACGCCAAAAATATCTTTCCGATCGACAAATGCCTTGATTGCAGTTCTCTTTTTGTCTATTAAAATGAATGCGCTGTCGATTGTTTTTTACAAAAGACGCGACAGCGGAATCTATACATCTCAATTCTCCAGCTCCAGTCATCTTTGACAAGCGCTCTTTGACGACGTGAGGATTACGTTACTGAAGACCACCTGTCAATCATCGTATAAAGCCCGCCCTGGCAATTTGATTGGCCCGATGATTTCTGAACCGATCATAATTACTCCTCAATGAATCGAGTCCAGACCAAACTTCCTGTCCAAAAAATGTTGTGGGTGGAGTTCGGGCTGGCATCCAGGCTAACTACATTGTAGTATATTTATGAAATTTTGCAGTAAAAAGTATTTTGTTGAAGATGTTGTCATAATTATACAATAAAAAGCCGAATCGTTATACATATTTGTTTTGGCATTGAAACTCAATATGCAGAGAGTGATTGGCAAAACAGCCGATTTCCTCTCTTGAGTTTTCCCATAAGGTTCTCCTGGGCCATGTAAATTACTCAGAGAGAATGCACTACTATAACAGTGTGGGCATTTGATTTATAGTTGCTTTTCACTGACATGTTTATAGTGCAGAAAATCCACAGATAGGCATGACATTTCTTACGAGTGGGAGATATTAGTGAAATTGAAGAATGAAGTGGACAAATTGTGGACAGCTGCATCAAGCGGAGGGTATGGCAGAGCGAGGTACGGCCGACTGAGGTAATTGAATTCGTGAGCGAGGGTGATGCGACCTTTCACGCTGAGAGAACGGGTGGGTGGTCAAGATGACGCTGGCCTCAGCCATGAAATTAAAAAGTAAACGCAACAGGATCAGGTGAAAGAAGAGACACAGAATATTAAGGACGGGATGCCTACCCCCATCCGCACACACCAGCTCTATGAATTGTATGAGGGCTTGTGTGGTTGAATTATAGATGTGTTTTGGCAGGGTGAGTGACTGGCAGTGAGATCTTGAGACCTCGATTTATTTAATGCTCAAGAGCGTCTACGATTGGTCACCCCTTCATTTTTTCTCCCTATATAGTAATGTGTGTCCCCAGAATTGCACGACATTCCCTTATTTGTCAGAAATGCTTCAAGTCCCAGTATCCCCTCAGTGTTGAACTGCAGGGCTCAAGGGAGGGGTGATATGGCCATTCCTCCTCTACCCTGGTTGTCAATCACCCCTACTGTACTGTATGTTAGCTGCTGTTCTGTATAAGGGTATGTGAACCAGAGATAAAAAGAGCCTGAAGCTTTGTGAATTCCTAGCTTTCTCTGAATCCTGCAACTTGACAGTGTTTTTCCACACCAGTTGCTTTTAATCTTTTTTGTAGCATGGAGAAATTATGGAAATATTATTGTATGACAACCTGTCAAACATAATACACATTTGATATGAATTAAGATGGCTAACACAGGAAAATCAGACTAGCCTTTGTTGCTGAACGTAATGGAGAATTGTCCTGCTGCCATTTTAGAAGGGGTCTGTGGAACGACGAGATAGAGGAAAAAAGATGTGGCTATTGCTGCTCTGAAAATATTTGAAATGTTAGGCTCACTAAGTTAACTTGTAAATAATGATTGTTAATTAAATGTTTAATGACATTGATTCATTTGGCTCAGTTAAATTTAAAGTGTGTGTGTGATATACCAACCCGATCTCACGGGAATTCGTACAAATTCGTAACAACGAATAACGGCTAATTCGTAACAATTTGTACGACTTCACTCAATTCATATGAATTCGTACGAATGACCTACCCCTGACCACGCCCCTAAACCTACCCATCATGTGGGTTTAGACAAATCGTACAAATTCATACTTATTAGCCACTTTTTAATCACTCGTACGAATTCATACGAATTGGCCGTGAGATAGCGTTGGATATAACAATAGAATGACCAAAAACAATTATTGTTTTCAAACAAGTTTACCCAAATACTAGCCACGTTTGCCATTGGTTTGGCAAATAGATGGCCCCGCCCAAAACTCACCCCATTTGTCAGGATGTTCATAAACAAACAGTTTTAATGAGATCACAGAGCTTACTGTCTATAGTTGTCTCTGTATATTTAGCTGGGAAAGGAGTATTTTAGTCTGTCCTAGATATTCCACCTAATTAACTAGCCTAACTAGCCTTTATTATGGATATCTATGGCATTTTCGACATTGCTCTTTTTGAGTAGATTGGCATAGCAACATTGCTCTACCAAAAATATTTGTTTGGAGGCGGGTCTATCTGTTGCCAACCCACCTGACACAGCAACAGCTTCACGAATGGAGTGAGTTTGGGGGCAGGGCTTTCTGTTTGAACCAATGGCAGACTTCCCCTTTTCCACCAAAGAATTTTGGGAGGCGGTTCGAAGGCGGTGCCTACTCACGAACCAGTTCTTTGTGTATCGACAACCAAAGAACCGGGTTCCCGGCCAGGAAAATTGGTTTCAAAATGGCACCAACTCTTTGCTGGACTAGAACCGTTCTTTTACCACGTCATGCTAACTTCGGGGGCTGGGTTATTGTGAACGACAACACGACGGGAATGGGAAAGCTAAGACGGACGGCGGCGTAGGTTCACTAGTTGAAACAACTTTGAACCAAATTTGAACCAGCACCAGTTCCGAACCAGTTCTGTTTTTGGTGGAAACGGGGTATGAGAGAGTTATGGCAGGGGCTAACAAAGCCGCTGATGGTGCAGAAATGAAACTCTTTACCCTTAAATTCTGAGAATATTAATTTTCAATTATACTTCTGTCCCTGAATAGAGCTGTATAAAAAGAAAGTTCATTAAGTCTGTGATTAACCTTGCAATTCCTCCCGTGTCCCTTCATCTGGTAGAGATATTGCATAAGCATTCAAATTTGAGAGGAAGTCATTATGAAGTCTGTTAAATTTCACCCTCTACCACATTCAGTGCACTTTTATTCGTATCGCAAAGCTCCATATTTTCCTACGACTAAGAGACCTGTGACTCTACCTAATGCATGAATTATATAATGCAAGGGCTGTTCCATGCATGGCTTCACTGGAGACAAAGGGGCAATTATTTTAGGGGTGCGGTAATTTTTACGTGCTGCCAGCAGAGCAGGATAGTTGGGCTTGCTAGAACGACTCTCCTCTCTCGCTCCCTTCGTGCGCACCATGAAATGGAAATTTACATTCACTTAGAGGTGCCGGGGAGCTCTGCTGCAGACAGCTGTATATTTAATGAGAGCAGAGAGGTTTAATTACGTCTGTTTTAAACAGGCAAGACTTCTGCTCTGCAATGACAAGGGAACCAGTGCGCAGAGAGCTGGAGGAGGAAAAAGGCAGCAGATGATTTCTCCTCGTTCCCTGAAGCTGCGGCGGAGTACGGAAGGCACTTTGGCTGCAATTATTCCAAATTTATTCCTCTGCTGTTTTTACACAGAAAATCGGAGCAACCTGGCAGAAGAAAGGGAAATAGTAAGCATTAGTTGCATGTGTCAGAGAAAGAAAACATCGTCATTGTCTCCTGATACTTGTGACATTTTCTACTAATATATTTGAAGTAATATGTATTTTTTAAAAAAGCTATATTCATATTTGATGCTTAATGGAAGGTTTGTGTTAAGGCACATTAAGAAACATTTTTTTTTTGTTCACTTTACTGTACTCTTTTGATGAGTTGAAGACAAGTAGGCCAACAGAGACTCTACTGAGAACTAAACTTGGTGGAATGATGGTACATACTGTGCATCAGTGCAAAGGTGCCAACCAGTATAGATATGCGTTTATTCTGCAGTAGATCTATTAGTGGATATCAGTGGGCAGGTCTGCGTTACTGTATTTTCACATGAGAGCGACAATAAATATGCAAGAAATCCAAAAAATACATAGCTTAACCCAAACACATCAAGATGAGACATGACTTGTTATTAACGGATGAAATATGAGGTAGAGATTAGTTGTTTAACGTCACAAGTTGACACAATAATATATAATTTAATGGATGTGTGGACACAGAAGGGCTGGATTTTGGACTGGGCCAGTGGGCCTCCAAATCCTGCCAAAGGAAGCTGAACACTATAGGACCCTGTTCCAGATTACAACTAGGGTCCCCAGGCCTCTCTACAAAAACAGTGCAAGCTGATAACTAGGAGCCTCTGGCACCTATGGACACATATCACACTCTCAGATTATACAGTTATACTTTTACTGCATGGTTTGCAGTGAAAATGTACCATTTAATCTTACAAAACAGGGTCTTTGATTCTACTAAATTATAGTTATGTGTATATTTCAGAATTTTGTGTCAGAAGAACTAATTTCATAATGTCATAAGGGGTATATAATATGATTCTGTTTATGCCAGACTCAATATAAATAATCTTTTCTTTTGGTTCGAGTAAAAATAATTCTTCTATACATTACCTCTGGAGATCCTTGATTTTACAAACAGAACCTAAAGTTCCATATTTTGTGTTAATTATGATTTTTTAAACGACACCAGACGACGTAAAGGGTCTTATTAAGCGAAACGATCAGTCATTTAAAAAATAAATAAAAAAAGTTTAAGTTTTATAAGCTCAAATGCTCGCCTTGCTCTGTTCTGTGATGCGCGTTCCTGTTCAAACTCGTTCATCAAAGTGAACAAATCTTTTTTCGAGTCATGACTCGAAGGGTCCTTTAAGACCCTTATTCATCGTCTGGTGGTTAAAGTCCTTTGAAGCTGCACTGAAACTCTCATTTGGACCTTGAACCGTTTGGTTCCCAATGAAGTCCGTTATATGGAGAAATTCCTGGAATGTTTTCTTCAAAAACCTTAATTTCCTTTCGACTGAAGAAAGAAAAACGTAGACAACTTGGATGACCAGGGGGTGAGTAAATTATCAGCATTTTATTAAGTCAACTGCTTTAAAAGTTTGTCTGTTGGCAGATGTTAAGTAGACAGTCTACTAATATTCTAATGACTTCTAGTTGATATGGAGTTGCAAAGTTACTTCAATGTCTAAAGTGAACTACCAAAATGAAATGTTACCCAACAATGTATTTATTAATACACCAGTATACACAAGCCTTCTTCAAATTCCCCTTGTTTTATAGACAATGACGTATTTCTAAGACAAATAAATAAGATTTTATAAGCTAAAAGTAGCAAAAGTACAACAATCTATTGTGTATTTTATCAATCCTGAGAGAGATGGTTTACTTTGACATTCATCTTGTAGAATTTGCATTGATGATATCATGCAAGGTGATCTTGTATGCTAATTTATGGACAGCATTTCAATACCATCAAAATGGCTCTAAAAGCTTCAATGAGAGAGGATGTAATGAGGGTCATTTTGAAAATGGTGCCTGAGTGTCTCTGTGGTAGATTAGACTTTGAAGAACATATGTCATTGATGCATATCAAAATAGCAGAGAGAATAATCAAGGTCTCCTGGAAGAACGCATTAGATAAAAACAAAGCAATTTTTATATTTAAGACGAAGCAACCTAAAGAGTCCACTGATGTTTCATGTATATGCGTCATGTTTGTAATAGAATGAATAATTATAAAGTGTTGTGGAACATGTAAATCTGAGACATCCCAAAGATAAGGATGTAAAGTTTGAAAAGATTTCATAAAATAAAAATTTGGGTTTGTGGCCATTTAGTCAATTTAGTTTGGCCATTTAGTTTGGGTTTGTGGTTTTAGTCCATATTTGCTTGCTTTGAGACCATATAGCCTATGTTAACATATAGTTGGTATAAAGTTAACTTTTACATGTAAAATCCACAGTTCCCTATTTTCTCCGAATTCTGAAGCATGATTGGTTCACGCCATGATTCAGTTGCACAGACAAATGTCGTTTCAGCCAGCCAGGGGTGCGTTTCCCGAAAGCATTGTTAGCCAACTTTGATCGCAAGTTCCGTCGTTACCAATAGAGTTCAATGGAAATTGCAACCATAGCTGGCTAACAATGCTTTCGGGAAACGCACCCCAGAATGGGCCGGGTTAACTGCCTATAAAGTCAAACAGAAAGGCTGCTATTTTAGATCTTTACCCTTCAGTGCGAAGATCATATGGCTGCTGCGAAGAAGACTGAAACCATTGCGTTCTTCTTTCCTCTTCTCGTTGAAGCAAGCAAGCTGATTCAGCGATTTCCCTTGCAGCCATCCAGTCATTTCTAAACAGTAAATTCAAGAGCAAATTTTTTTCAGGGGAGATTTTTTTTTCTGGGGAGATTTTCCTGGGGAACGAAGGCTCGACCCCCAGGCTGTCGATGTGATATGGTGCACCGTCTGTCAAGCAGATGTGGATCTTTCCGCGACAAAAGAGAATTCCCACTGTTAGACATTTTTCTCGAAGGAGATGGATGGACTGGCCCAGAGATGGCCTCCCCTTTGCCTCTACACGTTCCCTCAGGTAGCCCCGCTCCTGCAGCTTATCAGTTGGGTCAGGGAGGAGAAATGTTCAGTTCTTTTGGTGGCACCACATTGACAGAACCAGCCTTGGTTTCCAGATCTGATCCAGATGCTGTCAGCACCCCCATGGCCAATACCACTGAAAAGGGACCTTCTCTCTCTGGCAAAGGGGGCAATTTGGCACCCCAAACCAGAGTTGTGGGACCTACATGTTTGGCTACAAGACGGGAGCCACAAGACTTCCCCCCTGTGGGATTATGGAAACGATCTCAGAGGCAAGGGCCCCATCAACAAGCCACCTGTACACTCAGAAATGGTCAATTTTCTCTAGTGGCGCTTTTCCACTACATAGTACCAGCTTGGCTCGCCTTTGTTTGGTTTTCCACTGTGTAAAAGTTTTGCTTTCGGGTACTTTTTTTGTACCACCTCCGGCGAGGTTCTGAGCGACCTAGGCGATGCTAAAATGTCACGTGAAAACAATGGCGACTGCTAATTGGTCAAAGAGAATCGTCACCATTCACTGTGTCATCATTACACCAGATGGAGTATCCAGAATAACCCCGCCATGTTTAAAATAGTTTGGCCAGAGACAGAACTTACTAAACTTACTACTATTATTATGGCAACTCGGAAGAATATGCTATGGTCAAACGAGGAGGTGCAGACTTTCCTTTGTTTGGTTGCCAAACAAGAGAGGATCCAGTGAGACCTTGATGGGGCAACGAGGAACGAAAGGAGTCGCTATGACGACCTGGTTCTATTTGTGTCGGTACTGTCTGCAATAGAAAACGGAGTGAAAAGCGAGCTGAGCCGAGCCGCGCAGAGTCGAGTCAAGCTGGTACTGGTAATGGAAAAATGCCATAGCTGGTGCCAACCTCAAAAAATCTGATCCTACTAAAGTCAAGATCATAGCTATTCTCACATTTCTGCAAGAGTTGCTGAATGGCAGGCACGTCCCCTCCACAATCAAATTGTATGTGGCAGCCATCGCGGGGAACCATGCTCTGGTATCTGGCCAATCAATTGTGAAACACAACCTGGTCGTTAGGTTTCTCAGAGGGGCCAGGCGGATGAAACTTCCCACCCACATTCAGTTGTGTCTTGGGACATCTCCACAGTCCTCAGGGGTCTCCTTGGCCCTACCTTGGAGACTCTCGAGATGACAGACCTTCGGTCCCTCTCGTTTAGGACTGCCTTCTTGTTGGCTCAGTAAAAGTAAAGCAAGTTGGAGATTTGCAGCCTCTGTCTGTGGAAACTTCCTGCCTTGAGTTCGGTCCCAACGTCAGTAAGGTGGTCCTTAGGCTGAAAAAAGGTTATATGCCAAAAGTACTCTCCACCCCGTTCAGAAAGCAGGTGATAACACTGTTACGTAGCTCTGCCGATCGCAGAAAGTTAACAGGCACCCCATCCACTCTGTCCCGTGAGTGTATATAGAGCGCTTTGGCTAGTTTTCGGCAATATAAGCATCTGTTTGTTTGCTTCGGTGGCCGCGGAGATTATCCAGATGGATTGTGGATGCAATAGTGCTGGCTTATAAGTTTGTAGACCTATCATGTCCACTGGGAGTCAGGGTTTACTCTATGGGTATGGCCTCCTCTTGAGTGTGGTCCGGTGGAATCTCCATCGCAGATATCTTTGTGGCTTTTTGGACTTTTATCAGATTTTATAAATTTCACCTATTATACTAGAATGTGAAGCACTGGACCTCCCAGGAGAGAAATGGTGTCTGCGACAATTTTCAATGAAGCATTTTAACGGTCATCAGCATTGTAAATCCTTCAAAGTTTATTATTTTCATTTAAAAATAAATAAATAACAATATAACAATATACTTAGTATTATATTACTTTTGAATCTAATTACTAAACAGTATTTTATTCTGCATTGGTGGTGTTACGGCGCTGTGGGAGTGACTGTAAAGTTGACATCTTTCTCTCTTCTGACTGTATCTCTCTTTAAAGTTGTGATAACACTGTTGTGGAGTTTTTCTTTTGCTGTTTGAGCAAATGGGAACACAACATAGATATTTAATGTATTCTTGCATTCACCAATATATAATTTTACTCAACAATGATGACTCCCTCTTCTGAGAAACCCAGAAATGTGAAATGGGTCGATTGGGCAAATATGATCTCAGAGCTTGGCTTGTTAGATTGGTTGATTGATTACAACTTAAGTACTTAAAAAGTGGGCATTTACAGTTACTGTATGCTCTAGAGCAGAGGTGGCCAAAGTCGGTCCTGAAGAGCCAGCAGAGTTTTGCTCCAACCCCAAACACACCTGAACAAGCTAACCAAGGTCTTAAAGGGGTCATGAACTGGCTTTTTAAAATTGTATTATATTGTTGTCTTAAGTCAACTTATGAGCCCAGCTCAACAACGTTCGGTGTTTACGGGCGCCTCGCACTGAAGACTTGGAAGTAAATGCCCACTGCTGTGAGTGGACAGTTTTGCATATTATAATGAGTTTCACTCTCGATACGGTTTGTCATTACGAGGTAGGTCTATGTTATTTAGCTATGCGTGTAATGCAGGAATCAGTGGGCGGGGCTAAATCACCCGTGTTAAAGTAGTAGTTGATCTTCTTCTTCTGTAGCGGTGGTGTTTTATCCTCTTTGACGTCATAGTTCCCCACTTTGAAAAACGAGTCGTTTGCTGAGCCTGGTGTCAATAAAAGCTTTAATTGGACTAACAAGGATGTTTTCAGTTCTGAATTTTACAGGATATTCTTATAATATGATGACCTATTAGATGTCAAAAGCTCAAGGAAAATTTGATTTCTCAGTTCATCACCCCTGGCCTACTAGAAAGCTACATGCAGGTGAGTTTTTTTATCAGTGCTGGAGCAAAATTCTCTCCATGGACCAACATTGGCCACTCCTGCTCTAGAGGAACTAGAAAATAGTTCCAAATGCCCAAACAACTTCCTCTTTCAAAATTAAATTTGGCACAGGAATGCTATTCCATAGGATCGCTAATACGTTCAAAGAGTTTGCAGTCCTCTGCAGTGGAAACACCAACTACACAATCAGCATCGGAGTGAAATGATCTGCCAAACAAGCACCAGACCTCATTGGCATTCTAAGTCTGTGTAGAAGTTAGAGTTCTTAGCAACTTCTCACCACTGAACATCAAGTTTGACACTTACATACAGAAAAGCTCTACTGAAAATCAGTTCCTATTAATATCAAGTGATCTCCTAAACTATTAACTCAAAAGGAGTAAGACAAAACTTAAAATGAGGGGAAAAGAAAACATTGATGGAGTGTGGAGTTGATCCAGTCCCTGGATGTTAAGAATTCAGGATAGCTTTAATTAAAGGCATATTTAACCAGAGATCTCAGACTGAACCTCTGTAGCTTGGGCAGACATTTAATTATCAGTTTCATGTAGTCTCTCTCACACTTTTAAAGTGTTCTTCATGTCTTGACAGACTTTTACAGCTATGCGAATTTATTTGAAATCCATTTTTATTTTACATTAATAATTAATTATTAATTGACCGTTATGGGATGCAGGGATCATGTTAAAACCCAGAAGACTAATTTACCAATGGTTCCCTGAAGATTTTCCTATGGGGTTTTATCATGTAAAAGAAAGTCTGTGGTAAACATAACTTGACGATAGTGTGACATTTTGTTCTACAGCGTACACTGCACACACTCACACCTCAAACTTCTTATGAAATTTCTTATTAGAAACATACATTTCAAACGAAAATCTAAATATGGTCACGTTATGTTTAGCTCAGGGTTGACTTTACTCATAAATTGAAAACCCCCATTATAAAAGTCCAAAGGAGAATCTCATGGGAACCAGTGGCGAATTAGTCCGGGTTTTGAAGTTATCCCTGCACCACTCTATTGAATTACAATTTAAAGGCATTCTCAATTGTCAATGCTGCACAGCCACATTCTCCTCCTGAATCTTTAGCTAGCAAGAGTTTAATAGCTACTGCTACTCACAGTGGTTCTCACATTGATACTACAAAAATACAACAGTTTGAATAAAAAATTACAATTTGTATGGGGAAGAGGGTGAAGGTGAACTTAGATTTGGACAAATAAACTGAGCCTTTCCAAGTTATTTTAGGCTGTAAAGCTTTAATGGTTAAACTGTAGTCCGTAACTGCATTGATAATATGTGTAATGCAAATTATTTAAAGGGATCCTCCACTCATTTGCATTAAGATTTCCATTGTTAGAAACCCAGTTATACTATTGAATGGTCATGCAACACTCTCTAATTTTCCCCTGAGACAAGATAAATCTGCTATTTACCTTTTTCACTTCCTCCTTCAATGACGCAAAAATCGTCATTTTACGTCATTGTAGGAGGAAGTATAAGAGGGGTAGGGGATTTCTGTAAAGACTACAAGCACTAGTTCCCACCCTTTCAAACCCGCCCATAGGGGGTTGGCGCATTAGCACCTAATGCGCTAACAACCTATCACAGATTCCAGCAACATGACATCATGACTTTTGCCTAAACATACACGCCACTTTCGAGTCAAGTGGCGTGTTATCTCTACGCATTTTGAGCTATCCGGTTCTATCCGCGTGTATGCGTGTATGTCTACGCCATTAACGCTAGATTTGTTTTATATAAATTCCGCTGGAATTGGACTGGAATTATGGACAAAAACTGTTCATAGATTTTCGCAAGAGTTCAATTTTTTGATCGCATCCGGATGACCAACGGATAGAATTTTCTTCGCACCGCACTCGGTCAGACCCGTTTCGGACCCATTCGCATGCGGTCTGCGAATCTCCATAGGAAATAAATGACTTCCGGTCGTTTTGGAGCTGAATTCAACTGCCAGTGTGAAGGCGGCGTAAGAAAAAGTTGCTAACTATGTTAAAGCTTGTAAAGTATCATATCGTGGTACTGTTTTACCGCAAACAATTCAATTCTTGAGTAAGTCTTAAACTGATTTGGGTTGGTTTGCCTACCATTTAACCGTTTTACATTCATTGAGAAGAATGACTAGGAAAAGAACGATTTTCCAGTCGGGCATTGCTGGTTCATATTGTAAACAAGCAAACTACTTGACTGAACAAATAGTTTGCTTCTAAAAAACTCTACAGTAATATAGGGTGATGAGATGAATGGAAAAAGTCCCATAGTTAAACTATAGCACCACTGAATACTGTATACCATTTCAGTATTTTTCACAAATTCACTTTTAATTTAATGTGTTAATTTCCCTTTCTTTGTAATTATCTGTGAAATCTAGCAATATCAGAGAGCTAATATTTTTAAACACCATTTTTTTTTTCAGTGTAGTTTGTGACTCCCCAGCACTAGATATATCCCTCACTACATCAGGTTGCATAATTCAGTGCATGTGACATCCTGTCGGGGTTATGTCTAAGCCAGTCATTTTTACCTTTCACCTTGACAAAACCGATAACAACTATATCCAAAAGTCTTCAAAATGTAAACATGGATAAATGTTGACTATAGGCAGAGGTGTTGAGAGAAGCGATAGGACTGATTTTTACTCTTCTTCACACATGGACAGTAGTAAGTCAGATGTGCAGATGGGTAGAACTCAGACAGGGGTGTTTAAGATAAGCCACTGTGATTCTACAATACATGCAAATCCTGCTCAGACATGCAGAACGCACAGACATGCTTTAACTCATGGTGAGTGGAGCTTGTTGCGACTTACATTTTACAGTCTTTGAAGTGCTTCTTTAACACACATGCAGAGTAATTGGAGGACAGGGTACAGCTTTCCAATTAATAGTAAGAACTGTTTGCTCCTCAAGTGAAAGGAAAGAACTACAATTAATGACACAAAACGCCAACTACTCAAGCTATTGGGGAACTAGGCTTAATCTTCACTTGAAGAAAAGTGTTTTTCATGGATGTTCATGAAAATTGAAAGGGTTGTGAAGGATGCAAGAGAAGGTGCAGTGACTTGTGAATGATTAATTCGCTCTAAATTAAAAATTATGTCATTTACTCACCTCCATGTAATTCCTATACGACTTTGTACCATTTAACAAAAATGTTTAAATGAAATCACAATGACCAGAAACTATAGTCTTCCAAAATGGAGATAGTCCATACAACTTGTGCACTAGCTTAGCTTTGGGAGCAGACCAAAAGTGTGTTTGCATTTATTCAAATATCCTGCTAAAGTGTTGCGCCATGTTTGACTTAAATGTTACCAATCCGCATATTGGTCCTCACGTGTCATGTGACTGATCATGAAGCAGCAGGTTTGAAGATGCACATGTCCAAATAAGTTCCAGAGCGAAAAAATACGGCAAACAGCAACTGATGTTTTAATCTATTTCACATACAAAGGTATTGTAATAGTCAGAATTTAGCTAAGTCACATTATGCCTAGTTCACACTACATGATTTTAAGCCCGATTTGCAAATCGTTGTGTCGCCGACAAGTCAGGGTGTTATCGCGTGCAAATCGTGGGCGATTAGCGGACGATGAACGCTCGCCAATCTGAAAGAGCCAACAACGCAGCGAAAACGCTCGCAGACACGTCGCCGAGCCCAGAAAAATATCTAGCCTGCTAGATATCCAGAGCCGTCGCGCGACTCAAACTCAGTGTTGTCATGAGGACAGCCAATCATAGCAACGCATGGGTTGAGGACACCAGGTAAATCTTTAGTTTTTCTTCTTTTTTTGCATTTTTTCCCTCAGAGCAGATCATCGCGCAAACATTGTGCAGCACTAGCACTAGTTTCTGTTTGACGTCCATATTCACGTGTTGTGTTCTCTTCTTTGCTGGGGCGCAATAATTATTTATTTATTGCGTGTTTTTTTTTCGTGACAAAACGTGGTTTGTAGACTAGATAGAATCGTTTGCTGACAGAATTGTTGTCCACTCGTTATTTATTTGATTATTTTCAGGATTTAGACCGTAACATAGTACTGGAGTCACAAATGATTTGCTCTTATCATCTGATCGTGGTTGTATCTCTATGCAGTGCGTTGTCAACTCGTGTAGTGAGTTACCTCCTGTTGTGGATCAATCACGTTGTGTTGTGTGGTGTGAACAGCTAAACAACTTGAACACTCCTGATTTCACTGAGAGCAAGTCATGTAGTGTGAACCACACAGTTCAGCCCGACGTTTTAAAATCATGTAGTGTGAACTAGGCATTAGTTGCTTTCATGGATCTTGTGGTCACTTTTATTGTATGGAAAACAGCACAGAAGATCTGCTAAACTTATTTTGTGTTGAATTGAGAAGGAATACAATCAAATGGGTCTGGAATGACATGAGGATGAGACAATTATTATAGAATTTTTATTTTTGGGGTTTCGTCGAATGCTTTTCAAAAGCAAAAGGGATTTGTTCACATAGATTAACAGATTTCTCCCCTTGCAAATGGAAAAAAAATGCATTGAAACCTCCAAAAGACATAAAACTTACACAGACAAAACTTCACATGTATTCACTTGTGGAAGCGGATTTTCCATATCTTTCAATGGGGGTCTTGTCTGCATAATGCACCTCCAATTGCCGTTTAAATAGTGGCGGCATTCTAGTGGAATGTAATAAATCAGCAGTGAGATTTTCCTTCTTCCCAGCAGTCCCCACTCTCTCCGGCTCCTCAGATGGCTTCAAAGAGCAGGTATCCCACAAGACCCCAGGGGGCCCATGATTGAAAGCTCGGAAGGATGGACCGACTGCCAAAAATCTTATAAAGAATGTAACAGAAGATACATACATTATTCATATTAAATTTTAATGCCCGAGGTACATTCACAAACACGGGGGGAAATAAGGGGGGAAAAAAGCAAAAGACTTATTGAAAAATTTCACAGTCCTTGTTGGGGACTTACAAATTTGTTATGCCAACAAAAAGTTGTTTGCATAAAGCGCCTATTAAATGCTGTCAGGTTTTTTTCTCTGCCTTTTTGACTTTGAATATGGAAATCAGGTAGACTGAGATGAGAAGAGACCACAGTTCATAAGGGCCAAAGGTGCCATAACACACTTCCGACTGCTTTACCCAGTAGCAGACAGTCGGATAGAAAGGAGGGGGGGACGACAACGCTTATTTGAATACATTTCATTTCTATAGATTAGGTGTGACAACTTCAAATATTGGGGAATCTTGGGCGTAAAAGGCTTGAGCGATTTTGCCCTCCACTGGGAGGTTTCCAGATGTCAGACTACCAAACGATTAGCATGGCACACACATTAAGAGAAGGAGGGAGAAGCATATGCCACTGTAGTGAGGAGAGAGCAGCTTCCCTGCAGGCCCGGTCGGCCCAGCACTGCAATCCACTCTCCACTCGGTCAGAAAATCAGTTTTCCCTGCTATGCCACGCTGTCTCAAAGATGTCCCCACATAATCAACTGATATCAAACTGCCTTGGAATGTCTAACTCGCTGTCTCAGTGGAATGGAAAGAGAAATAGGAGGGAAACCCTATTGGTTGTACAAAGTAAATGAATTGATTCACACCTTGCCATTAGGACATCATTAGATCACTTGATGGAGTTTTTCCAGACTGATCTCATGAAATGGCATATGTATGACACACCAATTCGTATTTCTATTTGTGGCGTGCTATCAACACGCATGATCGCTTTTCAGCTTGTTTATGAACGCCGTTGACTTAACGTTACATTACTGTATATATAAATATAAGACCTACCCAAACCCCGTCTGTAAACCTACCCGTCACTGGGGTTAATAACGTTTATGAGTCTTCCCCTACCATCCTAGGAAAAAAAAAATATCGCTCCCCAATTGAAGATCTACATTTTGCTTTGTTTCGCTCGGACATTTAACGGCGTAGACGTACGCATACATGCGAATAGCTCAAAATGCGTATAGATTGACTTGACTTGAAAGTGGCGTGTATGTTTACGCAAAAGTCATGATGCCATGTTGTTTCGGTTCCTTGCCACTGTTGCCTTTGGTTTTCTCAGTTGGGGATATTCAAATTAACTAACCAATGAGTAATGCCAAACAACCAAACGTGTATGTTTTTCTAACACAGTCTCATCCCAAGACGTCATATACCTGACGTCTTGGCACGTCATTTGACCATACGTCAACATCTGCCATTTTAGGGTACCCTTCAACGTCAGTTACATGACGATCCCGGGCCATCATACAACTGACGCTTTACCTTTAACGTAAGTTAGGTGACGGGGTAGGTTTAGGTCTGGGGCAGGGTTGGGATCTGATAACGTCATCTAACCCATGTTAAAGGGTACCCTAAAACGGCGGATGTTGACATATGGTCAAAAGGAGTCCCAAGACGTCAGTCATATGACGTCTTGGGATGAGACTGCGCTGGTTTTTCCTCTAAGAAACAAACATTGTTATTTTGTTTTGATTGATACTGTGAAGCTTGACCCTTGACCATTGATTCTTCTGGCTTTAAAAAGCCTAATTAAAAGTGTACAAACCTTTATTCAACAATACCGTTATTTAAAATCATGAACCCCTTCCGGATTCCTGAGAACTTTTGAGAAACATTCATTGAACTTAGAACAGTCCTTTCGACTGGGGTCCTGTTTACACCAGGAATTAAAGCTAGGGTATACGATTTCAAAGATTTTTCATTATTAATATCCTTGTTTAGATGCTGGTTATGGTTATATAGTACAATCCTAACAATATGAATAAAAAAGGAAGGAAAAAAATCCATTCACTCTATTGGCTGTACAGCCGCAGAAAAGTTGACCAATTTAAGCTGTGTGGCCGCACAGCTTATAATAGACAACTGCTCTCATCCAATCACCAGCTCCACTTGAAACTCCGCCTGGCGCTTGCGTCACCAACCCAACCGCACCCGCCCCCGCCCCCCTCCGTGCACAGGCAAACAGCTGACTGTCTATGGTAGCTAGCTAGTAGCGTCAGATCAGCAATGGACAAAGCAATGGATAAAAATATAAACGACAACAGCAAGCGGCCCCTGCTTGCCCCTACTGTAAAGTTTGGACGGAAGAGAAAGTCTGTGGAGGAAAGATCAAAGATTAAAAAGAAATGTGAAGAATGCCGGACTCTAAGTTGGATAAATATAGCGTACTTCATTGACCGTTCGAGAAAGCTTCAGGGAGATCTGGGACTGAAAACGACGCTGACACGGATGACTTTTTGTTGAGCAGGTAAACATTTATTTATTCTTTTATGGTGTGATGTGTTTCATGGCTTTTTATCAGTTTGACAATTTGCTCATGCTGCCGGTCGGCATTGGAATGTTAGCCGTTTAGCATCGCCCATCACGGGTCAAAGTAATTATATTGTAACAGTTCTGAAAGAATGTTACATTTTTTGTGCTGTAATTCTACTCCCCGCCTCAAGGGGGAGCTATAGAGGTTTCTTTGGGTAGAGCTATCCTTTTAAGAGAAACAAGTAAGAGTGTTTAGACAGGTATTGGCATGGCTTTGAGTGTTTGCTCAACTGAACTGTATGCAAGGAACCCTATTTTGAGGAATCTTTTTGGTTCAACAGCTCAATGTAAGTTGTATATATTTTGTAATTTGATTGTTTATTATCAGTGTCTTTTGCCTATTTTGATTTGTTTAGAGGGTTCTCTGTTGACTTCATTCAATGTGGACACTTCATTTGGACTATGTTGGGCTCTGGTTCTACACCTTTGTTGATTACAAGGACTCATACTTTATGATTGAAACACTTTTTGTTGGATTTCTACTCCTGGACTTCTAATGAACTTTTGGAATATCGGGACACTTGCTTCTAACAAGGACTACTTGTGATGTGATTATTTGCTGACTATTTTGCTGTTGTGTTTATCTATATAGTTTGGGTTTTTCACAAAAACATAAATATACTTAACTCTACTCTTGGATGAATGGATCCCCTTCATTTAAGTATGTGACCAAACAAGAGTGTTACAATATTTTTTGTTTGAGGTTTCTGTTCGAGCCGATCGGAATTTGATCAAGATGTGCTGCATGGTGCAATAACAATTACTGAAAACCTTAACAATACTAGTAGTATTATAATGGTGGTGGGGAGTTTAGAACATTTCATGTGTTGCTAATCTTGCGTTGACGTGAACTCAAACGTGACATACGTCAGGGATTAGGTAGCACAGAGGGGAGGGGGTTTGTGTGGAGGGGCGGGATGAGTTTTTTAAAACTTCCCTACCGTCTCGCCCGATTTTTAACATCGTATACCATAGCTTTAAGATGCGTTTTGGTCGCAGATCACAAATGGGCATTCTGTGTACACGTGTAAAAGGGGGCTTAAACTTTTTAGCTTGTCCACTTTCGACCACTTCCAGAGGTAGTTGAAAATGCATTTACCTTACTGCTTTTGTAGTGTAAACGCTCATATAGTCAAATTCGTTCAAACAGTACATACATTTACCTGCCCATAGATCCTCTCTACAAAGATATCAGGACAGAAGTGTTTGAAAGTGGACAAAGGAGAGAGATTAAAACACCAGATGAACATTTACATTTGCATTTATTAATTTTGTAGATGCTTTATCCAAAGTGCGAGTGCTATGAGTTTAATAAAATGCAGTATGTGTAAATATAGATAACAGATATAGGGTCGAAGATAAAGTGTTAGTATTAATGGATTAATTGTTGCCGAAAAAGATGCATCTTCTGCCATTTCTTAAAATTGGCTACGGACTTAGCACTGGTTGAGTTGGGCAGGTCATTCCTCCGGCATGGAACAGGGTATATGTAAAAGGGTATGAGTCTCCCTCATCAACTTGTGATGCAATCTACCAAAACACATCTTAATACCAGGGCCTAAAGTAAATAGGTCAACGTGAATCAAAAACAATTTGTGTTTAAAAAGTACTTTATTTAAAGGTCAAATGCTAAGACATCTTCTGCTATTATGTATATGAGCTCCTCTTCTTGTTGAGCTTCTACATAACTTCAGACAAGGCTTTGACAAGCCAACATTCAAAGCTAGTGTTGTTTACCGATTGAGCGGCTTGTCTATCAGTCACCACTTGCAATTTACGGAGAGCGTATTGCCGAGCTCATCACATAGTTCTTTGAATGCAAGAATAATTACATCATAGATTAGTCTTGTACGTATTTCGCCTGAACAATCATCGGCCTCGCAGGTGCAACGATGTGAAATGAATTTGTCATCAGCTTTAAAGCTTTTTGTGACAGGTCGTTTGAAAGTCAGATGGCCTGCTCGACGTGATGGGTGGCTTTCCCGCTGCTTAGCTTCTCTGCAACCCAGCAGGTTTGAGGATTAAATTTAGGGCTCCTGTCAAAGCCGGTGACAGGCCTCAAAGGGGCTTCTCCCCCCCGATCCCTGTTATTATTGCACGGGGGATATGTTCCATCGCTCTCTATTAGCAGCCAGAGGTACTCCGGTAAGATGGTGTAATGCGCTTTGGGCTTAGGCCCATGTCATTCACTCTTACCCAGGCCATGACAGTGCCAGGGCTGGGTCGATTTTCTGCACCTCGCTGTTACTTACATGTTCAAAGTGAGGATGGGGCTCAGTCACTAGTCTGGAGTTTGTCGTGAGATCCTCTTAGTGATGGATGGATGACATTACACGAGTATCATGGAGGGATTGCCACTATAAATGGACCACACAATAGCTTTTAATGGTGTCATTTAATGGACCTATTTTACAGACTTTAATGGCATTTCCATGCTTTATTTCATTTTTATATTTTATAGTCTAGTCTACAATGTTGAGATAAAGCTTAATAACTGTGTTGTGTTGACAATAGTAAACATAATTGGTAGCATACCTTCAAATATACCCAACTTTACATGCAGTTTCAAAGATGTCTAGCAATGACAGCTAGGGCTAGGTGTCATCTATCAATGAGAAGAAATAAGCCGTCACATACAGTATGTGAATGTATCGCAACAAGGAACAGTACATCCTGTTTTACCTCTTGCTTTATTTTTGGAAGTCATGCTAATTTTATTATTTTGCTATTGGAGCAAAAATGAATGATGCAATACAATTTGATTTGGGTTTCTGTTATACCTCATTATAGCTTACGCTACTTGCACCATGTAATTGATTAGCCTACTTCCAAACTTCAACTCTGAAATGGTCCAAAATTGGTGTGAATGTCATTTTATTTTGGTTTAAATTTATTTTTCATGTTTTATTTAAGAAATCAAAGGGGTTATTGTTTCTCAGAAGGCGAGTGTTCACACTCAACTACCTGCTAAGGGAACTCACCAGTTATTGGCCCTGTCGAGATTCTGACAACTTCCAGCATGTTTGATATTATTGTCGGCTAATCTAAATATCTCAAACACAAGTTGTCTATGATCATGGTTTGTAACCACATGTTTTCTGAGATTAACTCAAAATTTACAGTAACTAATACTAATTGGCAGTGGACACAGAACATTATATTTGGCAACCACTGTGCTATATGGTTATGGTTTGGTTAAGGGTGGGGGTGTCCAATCCTGCTCCTGGAGGCCCAATAGTCCTGCAGAGTTTAGGCCCTGTTTACACGATAACGCTCTCGGGTAAAAATGTAAAAATATTTTATCGGATGTGCCTTTCGTTTACACGGCGACGGCGTTTTTGAGGCTTAAAAACGCAAAAAAAGTGAACCCACCCTCCAGAGTGGAAATCTTAAAAACGCTCCACCGCCGTGTTCCCATGTAAACGGTAAAAACGCAAAAGTCTGCTTGACTGTGAAGTTTGTACACAGGCGCGTGCACTTGGTGTTGCTGTAGTATGCACTCCTAGCTGCCTGAAGTGCATACTACATTGAATTTCACACACTTTTGCGTCACCGTTTGCACACGGATTTCCCCACACAAAACGCTCGTCTAAACGCAGAATAAAAAAGATGCTGCAACGCCACTTTTGCGTTTTCTCTTCAGAATCGTTTCCGTGTAAACATAGCCATAGTTAAAACCCTAATCAAACACACCTGAACAAGCTAATCAAGGTCTGCAGAGTTACATGTTGAGTTTGATCAGAGTTTGATCTAAACTGTAGGGCAGTGTCCCACCAGGAAGGGAGTCTGAAGACCTTGAATTGGTGGTTCAAGTGTGTTTAAATAGTGTTGGAGCTAAACTCTGCAGAGCAGTGTCCCTGCAAGAGCCGGTTTGGACACCCCTGGTTTAGGGTTTGTTGCTTGTAATCATACATTATTCGTTTTACAGCTTTTCTTTTACTGCCAAGTTTCACATTGATTTTCCTGCAGAAATTGGGTGTTTGAATAATTGACAGGTATTGTGAATATGGCAGTCATTAAGTCTATCACCCTTTGTCCATTCTTAAGCAGTAAGTGTTAAAGGCTTCTGAGTGAAGAAGCTGAGATTTCAGCAAAAAACCTCTTTCGAGTCGGGCCAGTGGGACACTGCCTCTAGCAACATTAGCTCTATCTCAGGAGGAGCCTCTAGGATAGCTAAAACTAAACCAGCTCTCCCAAAATACTGAGAAAGTGTAGCAAAAACTTGAGAATGAGGATGTGGCCTGAAGCAGTGCTTAACAGAAGCGGTTAGCACAGGTTCAACACTGACCCCTTTCCCCTTCTAGCTCTTCCAATCAGATCCCTAGACAAGAGTTTACCATTAAACCACAAGCACTTGTTAAGATGCCTTAAGTTGGGTTTGTAGCACCCCCCTAAGAAAATCCTTGGGAAAATGTTTGTGAGGTTAATTAATTACCAATCAGTGTTTACAGCAAACACAGGGTTGCCAGCCACCGTGGCGAGCCTTGAAGTCGACCACCCCTTGGTAGAGCCACAGACAATGCAGCTGATTGGAATAGCAAACATTAGCTGCTGAGATCCAGGGGTCAAAGAGAGGAGACTAGTTAAATGCAAGGCCACGGTGCACTGTGAAAAAGGGTAAGGAGCACTGAGGGAGAAAATACTGATTTAGTACATAAACATTGTTTATATTAAATTACTTAAATTGAATCCCAATCAATTTGAATTAAAGGGATACTCCACTCTTTTGGAAATACACTCATTTTACAACTCCCTCAGAGTTAAACAGTTGGGTTTTGCCATTTTCGAATCCATTCAGCCGGTTTTCTGATATTTAGAAGAATATCAGTAACCAGACAGTTTCTGGTCCCATATACTATGGAAGTCAGTGGGACCAGAAACTGTCTGGTTACTGATATTCTTCGGCTAAATGGATTCGAAAATGGTAAAATCCAACTGTTTAACTCTGAGGGATTTGTAAAATAAGCCTATCTCCAAAAAAAGTGAAGTATCCCTTTAAGACTGAGTAGCAATCAAATAAATCAAAAAATGCATCCATCACCGTTCTGAAACTTCTTAATGAAAGACAGGATGATATCAGAATTACACTGAGATAATACATAACAACACATTCTCTAACTGACACAATTGACCATGCTTCAACATCCGACGCTATAGGCACCCTTTAGCGTCAGTTAGATGATGCTATCCTAGGGCGTCATCTAACTGACTCTTTACCTTTAGCGTCAGTTAGATGACGAGGGTAGGTTTAGGTCTGGGTTAGGGTTAGACCACCAGGATAGCGTCGTTTATCTGACGCTTAAAGGTTTTAGCCTAAAAGCCTTTAGCCTTTTAGCCTTTTTTTTTTGTTTGTTTTTGTTTTGTTACTAATGATGAATGTAGGGTTTTAATTGTATGTATGTTTATGCTGTTCTGTACAGCACTTTGGTTCAACTTAGGTTGCTGTAAAGTACTAAACAAATAAAGTTGGTATGGTAAAAGGTTTAACGTTTACGCATGGTAAAAAGCGTCAGTTAGATGACGCCTTGGGATGAGAATGTGCTGTATATAAACTTGCAGTTATCACTGGAAGTTGTTAACATATGTAGTGAATAGATTTAACAAGGTGACATAAAGGAGGCAGAGCTTTTATATGCTTTTTTTCCGAAGCATATAAACTTCGGGAAAAAACGCTTGTTTTTATGTTTTTTTTTTTTCCGAAGCATATAAACTACTCATTCAAAAAAGCAGAACACTTCATTTTCTCATCATCATTTTTAGATTTATCACTGCATACATACGTACAAAAAGCAAAAAACAAAAAAAACAAAAACAGACTGGCCTCTTTCAGTCTAAATGGGCAGGTTCTTGGCATGAATAAGCTGCAAAGTGAACGAGGCATTCTGAAATTAAAGCTTGCAGGGATAACATCCATGCACACACTCAAATTACACATCTTATAGACACTGAAATGATGCTGTACAGAATCAGGGGACAGGAAATACAATAACATATACTTTAAGAAAGTCAAAGAGCCAACTAGAGGTACGATTTCCTTAGACGATTTCCAGTTTTGGTCTGAACCAAAAATCCGTCCAACACGTATGATATCCTTATGTATTGACTCCACTAATTCCCTTCAAATGTGCACAAACCGATTTAGCTTGTACCACTGCTGATGGAGCGGAATAATATATGTGCTAATGTGTTTAGAAAAGCAATTCAAGACCTTGTCATCAAATCAATCCAGTTAAAAGTTCAATATCGCACAAAGCTAACGAAAGGTTTCCAGTGGCCCTTGTTTCATAAAACCACTTTAAGGCTATTTCAAATCTCAACAGTTTAACCTCAGCAGAATAAATGGGTCGTATTGACTTTTTTTTAAAAGAGAAATCTCCGGAAAGCCAGCAAATCCCACTTATGGAACACATTTAAAAGGAGAAAGCCCATTAATTGGGTTTTAAATGAGGCGAGCTCCCTCTCTCTCCCTGGATGGAGTCGAGGGGCCCTTTTAGGTTTCACGAGTGGGGTGGGGGTTTAGTGCACCTTAGTGCTACTGCGTCCTCCTGGCCCTCGCTTCCATGGTAAGACAGACAATGAGTTAGCTGTGTCCCCCACAGACAAGGCTCTGGCCTGGGAGACCATACTCATTGCTCTGGGGGCGGAGGGCTAATTCAGGAGGGCGGGAGGGAGGGGGCTTGCGCACTGTGGGAACAACCCCGTCATCGGCCGACGGTCGGCGGAGAGGCCAAAGCTGCTCATCATTTGCAATTCAGATCATGAGCAGCCAGTCCGGGAATCAATGGTGCTGTATCAATCTGCCGACTGCAAATGTCATCTGCATTTTGATTCTTGACCTCCTTTTTGACGCTCCCTACAGTGGGGCCATTGTCCTGTGGGGGCCACCCCTCGCTGTGTACTCCCATTCCCTGCCTAAAGTCTCACATTAGCCAAGCAAAACCTACAAGCCGCGCTGCCTTTCAAAACAGCCCCGGTCTCTGCTATTAGGCAGTGTGTTCCGCGGGTCTCTCACAGCCCCATAAAGGAATTAGGAGTGCGAGACAAAGCCGAAATACCAGTCGCTATTTGGAAAGCTAAATGGCGCTAACCTTTGTGACCATTGTGATGATATAACAATTTGTGTCACAAATCTAGTTAGAGTGTGATGGTAAATCAGAACAAAAAAAAAGCCCCAAAAAAATGGCGAAAGTCACAGCGGTTGGAGCATGTTATCATGATGAATGCCACATCCAAAGGACCCAGATGGGGTGAGATGAGATTGAGTAACAAATTACAATGAGAACCGCATAAACACACACAGACACAAAGAGAGAGAGATTCAGTTTGTTGTCATTATTGGATTTGTGCTAATTGCTTATGGTTTAGCTACACTCTTTAGCTACACAAAGTAAATGGCTATAGGCTTATAGATGTTTTGTAACCAATTTGCCATTGAATTTTTCACATATTTAACATTTTTCTTCCTGCTGAAATATTGTTGAGCAAAACAAATGCTCACTACTAGGCCTACCTCTAGATATTAGATGAGATACAAATTCCGGTTTTACAAAAACAAGCTATAAAGCATAAACAACACTGTTCAATCACTAACAATCCACTTAATCACTTGCCAAACAGCTACCCATTCATTTAATGCACTGCTATAATTTACTTTCATCTATGTAGGAAAAAAAAAGAGATAATTAATTCTCAGAATTCCCATGTCAGCAAGAAATATCCAACAGAGTTCATATGAATCCATTACCTATTCTTGTGACTCACAAAATCGGATCTTTTGATGGTGTTTACAAGTGAAAAGATGTAGCATTTGAATTAGCCATTTGAAATAACTTGCACTTAAGTTTCTTCTTTTACGTCTTTCATCTAACACTCGAAAATTGAAATGAAGCACACACACTTACACAACTGTGATAAACAACTGACAATCTGACTTTTAAATTACAGAAGCTCAGTAGAATATTTGCCTGTATTCATAAATCATGAGTTTAATACTTAGGTCAAAAAAGTGCACTTAACAAGTCTTATCACTGACTAGAATGCCTGGCGAATGCATTGCAACGTTAAAGCATTGTAAGTACAGCCTACTGACATACACATGTCTGCTAAAATCTCAGTGGCTAGTATTGGACCATTACACACTGTGTTAGTTTGGGGCAGGGTTGGTCAACTCTTGCCGTCAAGATCCACTTTCTTGCAGAGTTTAGCTTCAACCCTAATCAAATCAAGTCAAGTTCCCATTATTTACAGCGCTTTATGCAATGCAGATCAGTCTACTAATACTCCAATGAGAGTTAGATGATTTTTAAGTTTAACATTACTTATATTCAAGAGAATGTCTAAAGGTACTATCAAAATAAAGTGTAACCATAATAATGATTCAGTGATGCAAACTGAATTCAAATTTGGATGTCAGGTACTCGAGTTAGCAAATAATGTAGTTAAGTTTAGTCAGAAACTCTCCAAAACTGCTTAAAGCATCATGTACTTGTCTTATCCTACACCACAAACCAAAAGAAACAGACAAAAAGCACGGACTTGTCCACAGATGCCATATTTTATTTTGAACTCCTGATGTTGCAGGTCTTTTCCCTCAGGCATTAGGACTACCCTAAAGCCCTGTTTACACGAGAACACTCGCGGGAGAAAACGTAAAAATATGTTATCGAATGTGCCTTTCCTTTACATGGCGACGGCGTTTTTGGGGTTTTAAAACGTAAAAAAGTGAAACCACCCTCCAGAGTGGAAAACACCATTGCGTTCCCGTCTAAAGGGTAAAAACCAAGCGCCAACATTCTAATGGGAAAAGTGCGAAGTGCGAAAAACTCCAATACATCTAAAATCCACTATAGAGGCCGGTCCCAAAAGGGAGGAAATATCCATATACCCCATGTTAAAATGTCCGTTTTCACCGCATAAATTCATTTTTTTTTTACAGTTTGGTCCCATGGACTTTTACTGTAATCTTCAATATGTTCCGAGTGCCTGACAACTGTGAGGGCGGTGATTATTTTTCTAACTAGTTAGTTTAGATCGTATTTAGAAATAAAATGTATGAAAAATAAGGGCGGAACTTTGATTGACAGCTGATAACGGGCTGCGCCGAGTGAATTTGACGTCTCGGCTATGATCTGACACAATACACCATACCACCTCTGTATCCTTTCTGAACATTTGTATTTTGTATTTCCCAAGATTTTCCAGTATGGCGCCGCCCATACCCCCCATAAACAGCCTCAAACCCGTTCTTCAGAGAGTCTATGGGTGATGTCACAGACGCTTTTTCCATATTTTTTATAGTCTATGGTAAAAACGCAAAAGTCGACAGCTAGACAGTTTCTGGTCTCATTGACTTCCATAGTAGGAAAAAAATATACTATGGAAGTCAATGAGACCAGAAACTGTCTGGTTGTTGATATTCTTCTAAATATCAGACAATCGGCTGAATGGATTCGAAAACGGTAAAACTCAACTGTTTAACTCTGGGGGAGTTGTTTCCAAAAAAGTGGAGTATCCCTTTAAATATTGCCATGCCATGCTGCAATCTTGAAATTAAGTTGCAGCATTTCCGACAGACTCGAAATGAACAAAGAGCTATATTTAACAGAACTAATCCTAACTTTGGCAGTTGGGTGCAAACATTTTCCTGTTTCTCTCTACTGTTAAATATTAGTTTAGAGGCCCCGATTGTGCTGTGGATGCGTAGATTTACTTCACATAAAAGTCGTTCACAGCCATGTGCCCTCCGGTATTTCGCTCGATGGCTTCGTTTTCACGTCATATAACCTATGTGTTTACAGGTTTAGTTTGATGTGGCTGAGCTGGCGCATAACCAAACGTTATGTGATTAGCTTACGTGTAACCAATGATTTTATACTTCAGACTAGCGCCCCCTCACGATAGTGAAAACACTTTTCAATGATGCCACTCCAGACTCTGTCTACGAAGTAAAGCGAAGTAGCTGAGTTTGGTATTACCAGGCTACAAATATCTAGCAATGTCGATCGGTTTAAGCCACTTATGACCTTACTCCTTTAAAGGAAAATGTGTTTATACGACCATATGCATTGTCACAAGCATAACTGGGTTAATAACGTGCAAGTAATGATCAATTGGCATTTTATTAGCTGTAATTTTCTAAGGCAATCATTACTAGTGCTCATTCAGGACTAGGAATTTAAAAAGAAGCCACTAGGTATAAAACTTCTAGACATATCGCGTCCTGCCCCGTTCATGCAACAGACATGACATATACTTTGAATTTGTGTGGCCTGTTGAGGAAAGAGGGGTAATAAGCTCCTCTTATATTTTTTTTCTGCAGTTTTATGTGTTTGTGTGCTTCTATGGTTCTCCTTGAGAGAGAGAAAAGAACTAAACAATAAAAAAATATGCATTTCTTAGTCAAAGTTACAAAGTGCACGTTACCTCTTTCCCTCGCTGTCATGAGCGACACATGAAGAGTATCCGCAGTTCACAGCGCCTCACTGCTGGTCTGCTTCTGTATGGTAATGATATACAGTGCATTAACTCAGTCTGAAAGGCTTAATTTGGGAGACTGTGGGCCCCGTCTTCTTATGTTTCCTTCACAGTAACACTGCACTCAAGTCCAGGCAGCGAGAGCAGCAGACTTGTGTTTATTTATGAGAGCTTCTTGCTTCATTCACTCTCAATCATTCATGAGGCTGGAGTGGACAGCCAAGTCAACCCCAATCCAGTTCAGTTAAAGCCACTACTGGTGAAGAGAAGGCTGAAAACATAGGCAATGTACTTTCCCACTCAAATCCAAATGACCCCAAAGATAATTATTTGATCAATAAGTAATGCTCGCTACGTTTGTGGTCTTTTTTTTCTGAGGACATTTCTTCTTTGGATGAGCCGAAGTCACAACCTTTAAAAACACAGATAGAGTTTGATTGACGTGACCACCACTGACACTCATGCAATCTTTATGCGCGTCATATTTTACGAGCTGCCCATTCATTCAATAAATAATTGTTTGTGTTAAGTCCAACGAGCTAACCTGATAACCTGTGCAACTGCAATGCTCATAAAGCCGTCCAGACCTCCTTATCCGATTATGTCCATTAAAAATCAGCTGTTTGCTAATCTGTTTCTAAGCAATAGATGGGAAAAACAAATCCCATCCATACTAAATAAATGTAAATGTTCCTGTAGAGGGTCAGCAACACAGAAAATATCCAGCAATCTGTGTTCTTAGAAACTTCAAATTCACACAGATAATGTATTTACTGTGGAGCACAATTGCTTGATTAGCATAAAATACAAACTTGACAACTACTGGGTTGTTTTAACCCAATTTTGGGTCAAATATGGACAAACCCAAATGTTGGATTAAAAAAAAAATACAATTTATAAATTTAACCCAACAGCTGGGTTTGTACTGAATGTCAGCTTGCTTATTTTGCTCAAGATAAGGATTTATTACGTCAAAATCTGTTGCAACATAGAAACATTGCCTCTAACCACAGGTCGAGAGTTGTGTCGTTCAAACCACACAACTTTGCGACGCTGTTTGCGAATGTTCGTTGGAACGATGGTTTCGGGAAACACCGACTCGTTGAACTATGCTGATAACGACGGAACTTGCGATCAGTTGGCTAACGATGCTTTTGGGAAACGCACCCCAGGGCGGTTAGGATTGGAGGGTAAACTTTGGAGGCGGAGCTATGAAGAGAGGGGTGTGTTTGGGTTGATTTCAAACATCAATAATGTTCAGCAACGACTGAGAAATAACACCTTGAAGGTCCTGACACAGCATTTCAATCAACTGATGCCTCACGAACTGCATATTTTAATATTATATTAGTAATATTATATTGTTTACATCAAATTCATTATAATCATTGCAGGTTCCATCAGTCTAGTAGTCTGTTGCAACCATAAACTTCTGCGTTTAACTTCAAAGGGGGAACCGGTATTCTATAAAAATAAAGACCATCTTTTTTCCATCCTTCTCCACAGATTATGAGTATCACAGTGGAGACATTATGAGAGTAAAAAGTCTCATACAAAACATTTAAAAGTTCAGTCTGCTTCCAGATGAACCAGCTCACTTCATAAATCACTTCCTTTTCTATGCCATGCTAACTAAGCCCAGCACTCCCTGCCAAAACGACAAGAACTATTTATCACTGTGGCCATTGTAAATGCTAATTTATGACCTGTGTGTATGCACAAGTTGTCTCTAACCAACACAACGATGTGCAGAAATATAAACGGAGCAGGAAATTCAAATGCCTGGAATGACAGTTAAGACAGATAGTACTGTCATCACGTCTATATTTACCGTAAGATTATTCACTTTAGAATGATACAAATGCTATGTCTCTCTTAGTCTGGAGATAAATATATGGTTTGTTTGCAACATACCATTTATTTATCTAGTTGAAATTTGCCTTTGTTTATAGGTTGTATTGTTTCATTCAGACCCAAACAAGCAATCTTAAACTGAAAATCCATCACCATATAAAATTAATGTTCTATTATTTTATTGTGCATGATTTCCAACCAAGCTGCAATTTTATTAAATTATGTTTATAGAGTGAAAACATAATTTAATTGTGTATATTTGGGACAAGGCTGCTTATGAGATTAGTCTTGTAAGTCGAGATGAGCTGGAAATGACATTTTCATGACAATTTAGGGAAATACTGTAATTATTGTAAAGTATACGTAAGTACTGACATACTTTATTTAAATTATGTTTTAAATTTAATTTTCTAAAAGTCCACAGGGGCCAAAAGTGCCCAGAGTAAAAGAAACACCCAAAAACGAATTTCCGAATCAATGCATTTATTGTAAAAGCCACTACATTTGTTGAAATCAAGATGGCATTTGTTATTTCGGGGGCTGATATAAGCCAGAATGGAGACCCCACTCACCACATGTTGAGTACTTAAGCCCCGAGAGGGCCGTGCGGCTGCCCTTCCAATAAGACTGTGCACTGTGCCTTGTAATTAGAGCGGGATTCTGGAGGGTTGCTTCCGCCACTTGAAGACAAGATTTGACAAATGGGAGGCACAGCTGCACACAAAAGTTTTGGAAATATTTTGCAGGCCGGCTTTGCCAAGTCCCAGAGAAACAGTAACAGCATCTGTCCTGTGGCACTCTGGAAGATGGGAAGTTCTGCTTGCTTTCCAACAAACAGGGATGGAGTGTGTCACCAGTTTTATGGAAAGGTTGTCCAAATTTCCTTTATCCAAATGGCACTTGATTGTGCAGTGGAGCCATAGGCAAAGGATAAGGGTATGTGTGAAGTGTGGACAAATGGTGTGGTCAGCGAGAGACAGGGCAATGCACACCAACTGAGATAAGCCTATTAAAATAGGGCATGCAACACAATCTGCCTCGGCATTGTTGCACAGATACGTAACCCAGGTCACATTGTCTCATTGTGGCATCAGGACAACAGAAAGCAGTGATTAGGAATAAGATGGATTGCTGACTCTTAGGGTCAGCTATGTTTGAGTGTTTGCTGTCATTGTTTGCACAAGAAACCCCTCTTCTCCGTCTTCTTTTGATGCCATCTGTGCAAGGCCGAGAAAGAGGATATATTGTCCAAACAGGGACCTGAAGTGACTGACCGCCTTGCTAAAGCGTTAATTACAAAACCATTGCAGCTTCCAGCACGGCCCCACTTTTTTTTTTTTTCCTCAGAAAGTTCTATTCGAACTGCCAAGCAAAACACACCGTGCATTTTCTGCCCAAGCAATTATGTGAAACGCCACTGCCCTTCAATTTGTTTATCATGGTTGATGGCAGAGTAAATGGCGCTCCTGGGCAGAGGACAAAAGTTCAAACTCTGCTTCTATTTGTCTGTTTGTTTTTCTTTGTCCTTGTTCTCCAAACGTGCCTTTATCTACTCAGAGTTCAGATGAAAATGTTATAATTTAGACATTTCATTTTATGGTGGACAAGGTTAAAAACTTTACGAGCGAAATGGCTCTTGACCACTTTTTGGCATATCTTTTGGTTGCTTTGTCTTTAGAGGCTAACGCACTGCCAATGCACTGTTGCTGTAGTCGTACAGTACAGACCTGATTACAGTACTTAGATTTACCTTCAGATGTCGGTGCTGCTATTTCACAATAAGTTATAACATATTAAACATAAACATGTTTTGAAAAAAAATTAAACCATAACAAAAAGTTATTTTCTTCAAACTGTTGCTATGTCATGCTATGTCAACATTGAAAATCTTGAGTGGTCAGACACATTTTTTAATGAAATAGCACAAAATCAAGCTTGCGTAGGTAGACATGTCTCCATTCACGTAAAATGTGTAACGGCTCATAAACTCTATTCATGGCATAATGTTTATCACCGCAGTTTCTATTACTGTCATTCCATTTGATTTGAACCTCACCTAAAGGATTATTAGGAACACCTGTTCAATATCTCATTAATGCAATTATCTAATCAACCAATCACATGGCAGTTGCTTCAATGCATTTAGGGGTGTGGTCCTGGTCAAGACAATCTCCTGAATTCCAAACTGAATGTCAGAATGGGAAAGAAAGGTGATTTAAGCAATTTTGAGCGTGGCATGGTTGTTGGTGCTAGACGGGCGGGTCTGAGTATTTCACAATCTCCTCAGTTACTGGGATTTTCACGTATAACCATTTCTAGGGTTTACAAAGAATAGTGTGAAAAGGAAAAAAAAAAAAAAAAACATCCAGTATGGGGCAGTCCTGTGGGCGAAAATGCCTTGTTGATGCTAGAGGTCAGAGGAGAATGGGCCGACTGATTCAAGCTGATAGAAGAGCAACTTTGACTGAAATAACCACTCGTTACAACCGAGGTATGCAGCAAAGCATTTGTGAAGCCACAACACGCACAACCTTGAGGCGGACAACAGCAGAAGACCCCACCCGGTACTAGTCATCTCCACTACAAATAGGAAAAAGAGGCTACATTTTGCAAGAGCTCACCAAAATTGGACAGTTGAAGACTGGAAAGATGTTGCCTTGTCTGATGAGTCTCGATTTCTGTTGAGACATTCAGATGGTAGAGTCGGAATTTGGGGTAAACAGAATGAGAACATGGATCCATCATGCCTTACCACTGTGCAGGCTGGTGGTGGTGGTGTAATGGTGTGGAGGATGTTTTCTTGGCACACTTTAGGCCCCTTAGTGTAAATTGAGCATTGTTTAAATGCCACGGCCTACCTGAGCATTGTTTCTGTCCATCCCTTTATGGCCACCATGTACCCATCCTCTGATGGCTACTTCCAATAGGATAATGCACCATGTCACAATGCTCCAATCATTTCAAATTGGTTTCTTGAACATGACAATGAGTTCACTGTACTAAAATGGCCCTCACAGTCACCAGATCTCAACCCAATAGAGCATCTTTGAGATGTGGTGGAACGGGTGCTTCGTGCCCTGGATGTGCATCCCACAAATCTCCATAAACTGCAAGATGCAATCCTATCAATATGGGCCAACATTTCTAAAGAATGCTTTCATATACAATGTAATTAAATCTAAGTTTATTTAATCTAGTTTCAATCTAGCTACTTTTTTATAGTACTTTTTCAGAAAGGTAGCTTGACTGTATCTGAACCTCGGTAGCTTGTAGTTTAGCAAACAGTTTCAGAGTAGCTTCCTGACAACACTGATTATGCCACAAATGGTGTCAATAGATTTAATTTACTGCATTCTGAACTCACTGAAGTCACTTTAGAACCACAAAGTTTTCTACTTCTTGTCTGGGTGTAGTGTTATGTTAAGGACTTATTGAATTTGTTGACACTACGGATGACTATGAAATTAAAAAGAATGCTGTTTTCTTGTATATTTTTCCTCCAGGCTTGTTTGCTATCTGTAATTTCTTCCCAAATATCAAATTAAGCTCATGACCGTTGACTGTTTATTTGGACTTGATAATGTTTGGATGACTTTCCATCCCAAGAATAGTTTCTGGCAGATGAGACCAAATAATCTCACGCATTTGTTGGCACCCCTTCTTTGTCCATTCAGTTCAGTTCACTTTAACAGAGTGTTGCTCTGTTCTCACATAGATAGATTTACAGCGACGCTGCCAAGCAGCAAACATTTCCCTCCGCAGGCATTTTAACATTATACCCAACTTTACATTTGGCAGAGACCGCGACATTCCACTAAACAATTTGATTTGAGTTATCCAATACACACACTTACAATTATTTCTGTGGGGTATTGATATTCAGACCACAAACATATTTTCTAAACATGTAAATATAAACCGAATGATTGCCCTGAAGAATTGGTGGACGTTTCGGATGAATTAGTGGCCACTTCTGAGGAGTCAGAAAAAAGAGTTCAGCCCTCAACCGATTTTCACACCTAGCATCTAACCCTGAGACAAGGCGTAAATATTTCACACAGGATGGTACGAGGTGAGTCTTGAAAGTTCTTGACCTAGTTCAGGCACTAGGCAGAATGGTGCCTGAATGTGCTTGCACTGCATTCATAAAACATACGACCTCAGCCATTCCGATCAGTTAATTGTATCAGCCTTGCTTGTTGTTGTTGCTGTGCCTGTTGTTGTTTAGGAGATTTCTGAGCATGCCCAGAGGACTTGCTTCTTAAGTTTGAGGTGGCTTTCACTGGAGAGAAGGATAGAGCTTCTCCACTTAACAGAACACTCATTATCGAGCTTCCACTAGTGGCCCTAACAGACCTGTTTGGATAGCCATTAGAGGGGAAGGTGTTCTGGGGGAAAGAGAAAATAATGAAGCCAGTTTCTCCTGATTGGCATTCCCACCAAAGCCTTTACCATTTTTCGAGGGGATAACAAAGCACTGAGACCCGCGGACCGAGTACATTCACAGCTTATTATCCTGAGGGTTTGTGGAAGTCCTGTAACTATAGTCACTCTTCATTGTTACTGTTGTTGTCTTCAATTGTGAATCTTTGCAAACAAGTGCCATTTCATTAGCATTTGTGTGGGAATAAACTAAGTTAGAGTTTGTCTTCCTGTCATAATGAGGATGGTCATGAATATTCATGAGCAAAAGATATGACTTAAAGCTGGATACACAAATGAATGATTTTAGGGAAGACATCGATCTGCCCTTGTAATTTTACTGTTGTGTTCAGTGTAAATGCTATCGAACTTCTTCTGTGTGCAATGCCTTGGTGTTCATTTTATGCTGTCTATTCATGGATTACACCACTAACCCTGGTTCGTTGGCCACTTTTTAATGAGCTATGCACCTTATGTTTGCTGAATCATATTTCTTTGTAGCCTGGATGCCAGCCTGAGCCCCGCCCACAACATTTTTTTTTTTTTGTCGGGAAGTTCGGTCTGGACTCGATCCATTGAGGAGAAATTATGATCAGTCAAAAAATGAACGGGCCAATCAGATTGCCAGGGTGGGCTTTATACGATAATGGACAGATGATCTGCAGGGACGTAATCATACCTGTACCATGACTGTACCAAGCAATATAAAGGGATAGTTCACCCAAAAATGAAAACGTTGTCATCATTCTTACCTTCATGTTGTTCCAACCCTGAGTTTATTAACTCAAAATAAGATATTTTGAAGAGTGTTGGGAACCAATTCCATAGACTTCCATAGTATTTGGTTGAACTATCCCTTAAAATAATACAAAAAAAGTATAATAATAAAATTGAAACCTACAAAGGGGAACATTTTAAGTTGCGTGGGTTAATATTCAGTTCCAGAGAACTCTATAATAAGGTAAATGAATGGCCTATGCATTCTAAATCAGCATTGAGTGCTAAGAATTTTTCAGACTGACCTTCATTTGTTTCAAAGATATTTGATTCAGCTCATATAAATATTTTGCCACTGTAAGTTCAGCAGAAGTAAAAGTAAGTGTCCAGATGCGAATCTCTGAAATTAGCATGTCCTTCATCAGAGCGAGCAGCCCGTAAGAATGCGCTAGCACGCTAGCACAGGAAATGAGATGCTCTCTTGGGTCTCCACTGCCTTCTGTGGTGACTATAAAGTCTGGAAAACCTCACTCCATAATCAAGCCTAGAGCCCCGGTGGCAGTCCAAAGAAAACAACGCTGGACCGAATAACCTCATCAATTTTCCTGAGGGCCAATGAAAAAGAAAATTCCTTGCTCATTTATAAATGTGTCTCCGTGCACAGAAATAAAGGTGTTCACTGTTTCGACATGTGAAATGTTGTTGATTTAAGAGGCCATTTCACTACCTGGGAAATATGCAGGGTCACTGCACAAAAAGTGTAAAATTTCCTGAACAAACGCCTTCAGCATCACTGAGTGCACAAGATGGCTCTACAAAAGACGAAGCCACTTCCAAATTCCTGAGGTTGTCGAGCAGGCAGATGTGCGCTCATACCTCGGAGTTACACCTGGGGCTGTGTGTCCGCGTGTTCCCGTGTGCGAGTGAGACAGTTGTTGTTATTGCCGGAGATAGCGCATTAAACTCACGCTCCATTAGCTTCATGTGGTTTGTGCTGACCTGGTAGAGGCCAGTCAGTAATACATTCATTAATATTTCAGAGCGCTGCTCACCTGGCCACGGGCTACACGCAAGCTTACTGCAACATCCAGTCAAACCCATCCGCCCCAGAGGATGAGGTCTTCTCCTCCTGGACTTCACAAGCTTTAATGAGCTTGATGGATAGGCGGAATGTTACAGCAAACAGATACACACAGCTGATGCGTTCTGTGGCGTTTGGAAAGTTATATAAAGAATGAAAGCCCTACCGTTGCATTACTGGTACCATGCCTGACTGTGTGTGGCTGATGCCCATGTGACCCTCTGTTTGAACTCCAGCTGAAAAGACTTCAGCTCTTCCATATTCTGCTTCATCCTCCTCCACACTGAGAGTAGAAATACTAGTGGAGTCTAGTTTGCTTGGTTGCTCAACGTACTGTACATCTATCTATCTATCTATCTATCTATCTATCTATCTATCTATCTATCTATCTATCATCATCATCATCATCATCATCATCATCATCATCATCATCATCATCTCTATCTATCTATCTATCTATCTATCTATCTATCTATCTATCTATCTATCTATCTATCTATCTATCTATCTATCGTCCGTCCGTCCGTCCGTCCGTCCGTCCGTCCGTCCGTCCGTCCGTCCGTCCATCATCTGTCTGTCTGTCTGTCTGTCTGTCTGTCTATCTATCTATCTATCTATCTATCTATCTATCTATCTATCTATCTATCTATCTATCTATCTATCTATCTATCCATCTAGAGTATCTATTTAACTATCTATATATTTCTACAGTATCTATCTATCTATCTATTTCTATAGTATCTATCTATCTATCTATCTATCTATCTATCTATCTATCTATCTATCTATCTATCTATCTATCTATCTATCTATCTATCTATCTATCTATCTATCTATCTATCTATCTATAACTACAGTATCCATCCATCCATCCATCCATCCATCCATCCATCCATCCATCCATCCATCCATCCATCCATCCATCCATCCATCCATCCATCCATCCATCCATCTATCTATCTATCTATCTATCTACAGTATCTGTCTGTCGATGCCTGCAGATGTTGGATCACGTATCCCAAAACAGATTAGAAAATATTGGATATGTTTGCGTTCTCACTGTTCTGAAAGTATCACATCTGTCACAAGCAGACAACAAATGTCTGATTTGGGAAATTTTCCCCATGTAATGTGAACATTACACCGAGGATTCAGTAAGAGTATCCTCGGGGCTGAAGATGGGCAAGTAATTATATCCAGAGGCCAGCATGTCAGTATCTGACCCATCCCCTTATGTCTGGACCACCCTGGACTGAGACAGTCATCAGACGCCCCTATGGGGTTATCACTGACCCACAGTGGCTCCAAAAGGCATTCGGATATTGTGTCACCTCAATTTCCCTGCATGCATTTTATAGTTTATAATTGATGTGTATTTAAACGAGCCATTTTCAACCTATTATTTATTTATGTCTTTCATTATTCTAGAAATGTTTGGGTATATAGTATATTTGATATGCATGTAGTAGATAGTATATATGCACTTATGCTGCATTCCCATGACCTATGTTGCAGAAACTCGCCTTGGCTCATGCCACCCAAATTTGAGACTCTGATACCATCTGTCGTTTCGTCATCTTATTTTCTCCCTCCCTTACCGGATGAAAATAATATCAAGTTGTTTTATGAAATACCCCCCAAGTGCAGCCCCCCAAGAGCCTACTGTGAAATGTATGCATTTCACTCTGTTGGACCAGCATAGGAAATATTATCTGATCTACAGCAGCCAGCCATTGAAACCCTGAGCTAGAGACACCCAACAGATGGGACCCATGGAGACGGGAGGAACTACCATTGGAGACCCCCTCCCTTCCCGAAAGTGTCCTGGAGAGGGCCAGTGCGGACATCTGTCAGGGTCCCCAGACAGGTGACCGACAACCCTCATGCAGCCAATGAAATATGTATGAAAACGGGATGTTATGTCTTAAAAAGGAGGGCGAGAAAATGGACGGAGAAAGACACTCGGCCGCTAATCAATGATTCGATTCTCCTTCGCATTAAACATACTTTTCATGCAGTCAGATTCCACCAGCAGTGTCACCTGAATTTCAGGCATACATTAATTAAAACAGAGCTTATAGCCTAGAGGATGATACCCTCTCTTTCACTGCACAGGCTACATTCGTTCTAGTCAAGTTATACTCTGTAAAATTATTTGCAATATATTGCAATAATATTTACCATATCTAATATCAAACGCATTGATTTCAGTATTTAGAACAAGGATTGGGAACCGGTTCCATTGTGCAAAAACTGGTGTTAAAATGATAACAGTTATGGTGGGTTAACTATGGAATTCAAAAACAAAAAAAAAACAAATAAGAAAAGTTTGAAAATAATTGTATTATTTTATCATATTTATATATATATTATTAATATAAATTACATAGAATAAATAAAAAGTACTAAAATAATTAAATTATTGTAATTAACAAGTAATAATGACAAAACTAAACTGGAAAAAAAAATAAAAATAAGAGAAAGGATCTTGATTCTTCCACCAACTCAATTTGGGAACAAATTACCGTAATTAAATGAAATTGAAAAGAAAAATAATAGAATAGAATAGAATAGAATAGAATAGAATAGAATAGAATAGAATAGAATAGAATAGAATAGAATAGAATAGAAGTTTGTTAAGCTGTTAAATTTGGCTGTTGAGTCATTGGTTTAAATATGAAATGATTCATATATATATATATATATTATTAATTATAAATATATATGTATGTACTTTTAAATTTACTTATTAAAATTAAAAAAAAAACTTATTAAAAACACTTAAATTCTTAAGAATTAAATTCTTACTTAATCCTCTTTGTCCTGTGTGAGACTCAGATAAATTCTACACTGATTTGATCAATTTACTTAGTAATTCAGTTAAAATATGTTACTACACATATGCAACCAAAAAAAAAATGGAATATAATTTGGACCAATTGGATTTCTAAATGGAGTCCAAAATGGTCACCAGAATAATCAAATCTGTTACAATTCCCAACCGTCCTTACAATGACTTTCACTCTCATCCAGAACACAATATCATTTTTTTTTCTCTCCAGATGGTCTCGGCTGCTATGAACTTTCTAATTAAGAGAAAGTACCTGACTTGGTCTAGCAGATAATTGACCTCAACTGGAGTTGAAGCAGAGGGAGCCAGGGGCACTGTCAGCTAATGGAAGGCAAATCCGCTACCTGGGGAAATGGCTGTGTTCACACTAATCCTCTGGCCTGCAGGCTCGGGCCTGATTTAATAGGGGCACTGAGGGGATAGGGCATTGTCCACACTGCCTGTCAAGAGTGCAGCAACACGTGAGACAGGCTGCTCTGTCTGTCTCTCCATCTCTATTACCAGCAGCACTGTGCATTTTTCATTCATGAGCAGAACGCTCTTGCGAGGCAGGAAGATGGATGGCTTCACAGTAGCGTTTTTTAGATTTTTGAGGGAAGAAATATTAGTTAGGAGAGAAAGGTACACTATGTAAGTTTTTTTTTTTTTCAATACATCATCAATCATTTCCTAAAATGTGTTTTGTCACCCCAATTCACTATGGTAAGCCTATGAAGTGTTTAAATTTTAGACCTGAAAGGAAGGATTTTGTGAGAATTTGCGTATATGTCACTCGCCTGCGTCTCTCGTCATATCCGTAAATAGAGAAAAGTTGCTCCGGCTATACTTGAAGTGTGTCTGGTGTAGGAGTAGCAGAGATCCCAATGAGAAAAGCAGCTAAATCTTCACCCATTAAAAAAACACAGAACAGAGGACAGTCTACTGGTAAAAAGAGAACGCGACAGAGCTCGTAATGAAACAAGTATCAGCATTGGCCTGGCTTTTCGAAGATGCTGTAAAAGCGATGCGGAAATGGCATTTTATTATTCAATAACCGGTGCATGGTCTAAAAGGGTCATCCCTATTCTCTTAATGAGTAATGGTTAGGGTTGTAACGATACCCTCATGTCACGATTCGGTACATATCACGATACTGAATTCACTATACGATATTATTGCGACACTTCAAAAGGTAAAAGGTTAACAAAAAATGTACTGTTGATTGAAATGCTAAATTTGAAATTACATTGTAGGTTTAAATGAATAGGCTTTGACTTGGTGATTGTCACCCAATGACAATGGTGACACCAGAATAACAATATTCATGATTCTGAAGCTTAAATTACCGAGTTATTTTAGATGAGTATGCTTGCACGCTTTCACTGACTAGATATATTTAAAAATAATGTATGCAACTTTTTACAGGTAACATCAGACATTTGGCATTATCAGGACTCACAAATATCCCCCCATTGCATTTTTTTATTTTTTGTATTTGTTGCATTTTTGTATTGCGATATATTGTGCCACGATATATTGTTACACCCCTAGTCATGGGTGTATTTTGGGCATAATCTCATCTCATCTCCTGTTCCCTTCAAAAGCCTGCTGCGCTTGGGCTATGGTGGATTCGTTATTTACATGGCAGAATTTGCACGCGAAAAAAAACAAAAAAAAAAAACGTTAAAGCATCTACGAGACAAGCTGGATTCCACCATATCTTTATGTACACATTAATAATATTTTACATTGTAATCCTTTTATTTTTAATATTTGGCTCAATTGTTTGCTGCTGCAGGTACCTGTGTGTGTAATAAGCAAAGTGTGCGCACGTTGTGGACCCACCTAAAGGCTCATATTACTGATGCGTCCCTTTAAATAACAATATATATATATATATATATATATATATATATATATATATATATATATATATATATATACATTGACTTTAGACCAGATTTTTGTTGGTCAATGGCGCAGTCTATTTCAGTTGCCTCAAAATAGCAACACACCATCAATTCGCCTGAACCCACTTCATTTTCAGACCAGCACAGGGGCTCACAAATAGGAGCAAAATGCTAAAAAGCGCATTTGCTATTTTTTTGCTATAAACAACTTTATTTATTAAAATTAAATGCATGTCCTGCATTTTTTTGCATTTATTATAACTGTGTCGGGCTAGCAGAAAACACTGGCGTTGCATTGTGCCGAGTGTATGATAGGGCCCATTGACATACTGTATGTAGCTCTCTAACAGAGTTCATTGTAAAGCATTATCCATTGAGTAGAGCAAAAGCACAACCAAAACAATGTTCTTCTGCAAAATTCATGCAATTTTGATTTTATGCTCTAGAGGGCCAAAAGTTACATAGTGTACTTTTAAATATATTAAGAATTTAATTTTGCTTGCCATAAAAGGGGATAAAAAGAACGGCATGCTAATGGTTGCATTAAAAATGCATAAGCAGTAAGCAGTAGTCATGGTTTTTCATGGGAGGTGTCTACATACTAGCCTGCATACTTCGTACTGCCTTTCACAACTACTGGCAAAATGACGTCACGTTATTAAAATTCATAAGCCAAGCAGATGTAGTGTTTCTAAAGGTTTCATAAGCTTGATTTTGAGATGCTTTGGAAACAAACACAGCATTCTTGGTTTCAAAATCTCAACAGCATGAAACAGGCAGAAATGCAGTGGTCTTGAGAAAGGTGACAGGCAGACTTGTCACTTTGTGCATAAAGTAGATTCTCAGTGACAGATATATTTCTCAAGCTTCTTCATTTTATTCTAAGATGTTTTGGTAGTTTTTTTAATGATACGAGAGATAGTAGAAGAGACATGTTACAGTTCCCCTTCGTCAGTTCACTATGGCATACATCATAACTGACAAAACTGGGGATTTCGCTCGAGAGCCTATCTACTTCGAGTGTAACTAAACGAGCCAATGCACTTTGACATGCGATAATTGCACCGACGCATCCTTGTATTTTGCTTAGGAGCAAGAAGGTGACCAGATGCCATATGCCGTTCCGGCCTCCTGCTAAGATCTACTGTGTGTCTTCGAGTTTGCGAGAAGAATCTATGCCTTTCCGTGTCTGTGTGATGGCGCACACAGTGGTGGTCGCTATCTTTCCAGTGTATCCCTGGTTAGAGCAAAACAGCTGTTTTCACAACTTTGAAGCGCTAACACAGTCTCAACCCAAGATGTCATATAACTGACGTCTTGGGACGTCTTTTGACCAAACTTCAACATCCGCCGTTTTAGGGTATCCTTTAACGTCAGTTACATGACAATCCTGGGACGTCATACAACTGACGCTTTACTTTTAACGTCAATTATGTGACGGGGTAGGTTTAGGGGTAGGTTTAGGTCTGGGGTAGGGTTAGGATCCGATAACGTCATCTAACCAACGTTAAAGGGTACCCTAAAAAGGCGGATGTTGACGTATGGTCAAAAGACGTCCCAAGACGTCAGTTAAATGACGTCTTGGGATGAGACTGCACTGGAAGGGCGTGACCAAGAAAGTGAGTGCTTACACAGGATTGCACTATCCCCTGTGTGTAGCCGCGGCTATCTCCGTGTGTGCTTCGGGACCACAGAGAGCACTTCAGAAAGTCTTGCGGGCAGAGATCGACGTCCTACTGTTGAAGGACGCAATTGAGCTCGTCCCTCCAGCCGATATGAAGACTGTTCTACAACCCCTACTTCATTGTTACCCAGGAAAGGCGGTGGGTTACAGCCAATTTTGGACCTTCAAACCTTGAATCAGGTCCTGCACAAGCTCTCGTTCAAGATGCTAACGCAGAAAAGCATTTTCGAGTCCCCAAGATTGGTTTGCAACATCTAACTGTACTTTCATGTCACGATTCTCTCTCAACACTGACAGTTTCTACACTTTGCATTTGATGGATGAGCATATCAGTACATAATCCTACCCTTCGGGCTGTCCCTGTTTCTGTGCATCTACACGAAAGTCACGGAGGCAGCCTTTGTTCCACTGAAAATTTTTCAGAGGCTCCTGGGGCATATGGAATCCGCAGCCCCAGTAATGCCGCTCGGTTTGCTTCATATGAGACCGCTTCAGCACTGGCTTTACCTCCGAGTCCCGAGATGGGAGTGGTGGAGTGGCACGTACCGGGTGCACATCACTCAGTACTGTCGCCAAACTCTCAGCCCATGGTCAGACCCTTCATTCCTTCGGGCAGGTGTTCCCCCAGATCAGGGTTTCTCAAACTCGGTCCTGGAGGGCCACTGTCCTGCAGAGTTTATCTCCAACCCTGATCAAACACACCTACCTGTGAGCTTCTAGTGATCCTGAAGACCTTGATTATCTTGCCAAGGTGTGTTTGATCAGGGTTGGAGCTAAACTCTGCAGGACAGTGGCCCTCCAGGACTGAGTTTGAGAAACCCTGCCCTAGATCAAGAGTCAAGAGATCAAGGCATGCTGTGGTTTTCAGCATGGGGGGCCACGTACAACGGGCATACAGTTTCAGGTCTGTGGACGGGGCCTCAACTACATTGGCACATTAATTGCCTCGAGTTGTTTACAGTACGCCTTGCGCTGGGCCATCTCAAAGGGCCACTACATGGCAAACTTGTACTGGTCCATACGACCGTGGTGGACCGTGGTCTACGCTCCCACAACATGTTGCAACTTGCCCGCCATCTCCTCCTATTGAGTCAGAATCTGAGGTAGCTTCATGCCATTCACATCCCTGGCACATCCACAGGTTGCCCAGCTGATAAGGGACTTCTTTGTTGCCACTTTCTCAGAGACGGGGAACTCTATGGCCCCCGCATCCATCACTTCTGCTTGAGTGAAAGACCGGGAAGATCCCAGATGTCCGATCAGAGTCGCGCTTTCTCTCCTGCAAGATGGGTTGGAGTGAAGGCTGTCTCCCTACACCCTCAAAGTGTATGTTGCTGCTATCACAGCACATAACAATGCAGTTGAAGGTATGTCATTGGGAAAGCAGGTTGATCATTAGGTTCCTGAGGGGAGCGAGGAGACAAGGCATGCTTTCCCAGCGTTATCCAAGAAGTCACACTGACCGGGTACTGCAGTGACTGACTTTCTCTGCTAAGAGCTCCTACTTTCTCCCCAACACTGATCTCAGGCCAGGAGATTCTGGAACACTGGAAGGGCCAGCAGCAGTGGCGTGTTGGTAGATATCCCCAGTTTGTCAGTTATAATATACGTCACAGTGAACTGACGAAGTGGAATGTCTCGGTTACATATGGTAACCCTCGTTCCCAGAGAAGGGAGTGGAGACGTACCTCCCTCACCACAGTTGCTAAACTTCTGCTGAATGGGCGAGTGACAAGTCCGGCTCCTCTGCGGAAAAAATGTGCACAATGCACAGCAGTTGGTGCAATTGTCGCATCCCAATGTGCATTGGCTTGTTTAGTTACACTCAAAGTAGATTGGCTTTTGAGTAAAATCCTTAGTTCGTCAGTTAAGACGTACGTATACATTCCCTCCCGGGAAATGAGGGTTACCATACATAACCGAGATGTTGTTTTTTTTGTAACTGTACCCTAAACACTCAAGACACTTAAGATGTTATTTGTATTTGGTTTAAACCACAGTTCCTGTAGGTTCTTACAAATTCTCATTTGACAATATCTGTATCATTTTTGAAAACATGCACTTTAAAACACGTTTTCAAAAGTCTCAGGCCCCCAAAACAGCCAGCTTTTGTCGCGTAAATGAACGGCCGTAAAACTTTCCTGTTTTAGTTGAAAACGTTATAATGATTAGACATCAGTGATCATTAATATTGAACGTATACATTTACACTTGCATGGTTTAAGTTAGCCAGAGAGACTGCATTAATCTTTAAGAGGGCTAATTCAGTTAATTCAGATACATATAGAATTGCCTGCAGTTTGTTTGGGACTTGAATGCTTATTTTCAGTGCCTACACAGCTGCCAATATAAACATTCACTGAACTGGAACGTCCTAACGAACAGCTTTATGCCTGTAATTAGCATTCGATGGGGGAACTTGTCGGATCATGACTTAATTAGTGACCATGGTAAACAAGGCAGACAATGATACGTTTCAGGAATCAACCACCAATCATTCTGCTATGATGACATGAGTGGGCTTGGCTTGTTCCCCACATAGAGTGACAGCTCTAAAACCACCTCTACAAATTCTTGTATATGACATATATGCACTGAAATATTTTTACATAGCCAGTTTAATAACAAGAAAGTACATGGTAATTTGTGAGTAGTTATTAGAATACTGAAGACAGATACATATACAATGTGTATATATATATATATATATATATATATATATATGAACAAACTTTTCAAGACAGTTTTTATATTTCTAAATGAAAACAAAAAAAGAAAAAGAAAGAGAGAGAGAAAAAAACTTACAATTTTACTTTGAAGAAAATCAACCTATGGATAAGTATATGGGAATACTGCGTACATATAAGTATACAACTACAGTATATGACAAGTATACTTAAAATTGCTTAGAAAAAGAATAGCCTGTCCTCTACAATCCACACAATCTGACGCATTAAAAGCCTGTAACACAAACTGCGTGGGAGTTAATGCACCAGATATAATTGTTTGGTGTTAAAGGTGTGTTCAGATCAGGCAAACTTTGCAGTGAACCTTTAAAGGAGTCCAAAAGTCAGCTGTGATTCCTGAGCGTGGATTTGCACCATTCTCTAACACGGTTAATATTTAATTTTAATAGCTGAGAGGTGATAAAGCGGACAACCATCACTCTATATGTAAATAAGCGGCGTTTCATTCCCTGCCCGCTCATGCGTGACCTCAGCAATGTGCCCAGCTTGAAACACGTCGCAGATTTTGCTGGAATGAAGAGGTCAGCGTCATAATTAACCTCGCTCATTTAGGAGACAGCATTCCTCAAACTCATCGTTCCTCTCAACAGACGAGTCCGCTTGCATGAGAGACCACGGAGGACAGACACTGACAGATTCTGTCAATGATGAGCTTAAATCACACTTTTTAAACAAAGCTCTTGTAATCTCGATGTCTTATTAACCTGAGGTGTGGTGGGAACGCCATCAAACCTTTTAATCACCTCAAACATTTTAACCTCAGTCAGGTGTGCTATTATGTTTTTGAAGCATGTCATAAAACAAGCAAAAAAAGTGAACCAAGCTATAATTATAAACCAGAATAGAGACAATGAAGTGGACTGTTTTGACATAACCCAAAAAGTTTTTTTTTCTTTCTTTAATTAAACAGTTTCTTGAACTGACAAAAAAGATCAATGAAAAAAAAGGCAGTTTATTTTATAGTCCTGAACCTACCCCTAAACCTAACCTTAGCCCATTTAGTTTAGGTACCTAATATTAACCAGTTAGCCTATTTATTTGGTAAGTGCACTGCAAGTACAGTGTGAGTACTGTAAAATAAAGTGCAATAAAACAGTTTTAAAATATGTTTTTGGTTGAGTGTCGAAACAAGGCTTTATGGCTCAGGTAAGATATAGTGAAAATATGGAGCTCATACTTGGGGAGAAAAAAAAACAAACAAAAAAAAAACGCTTAAGTTTTATTCAGAGAGCCAAACTGAGCAAACAGGTGCAATTTGGCGCAGTTACTGATGTTTATATGGCCAAAAAAGAAGATACGATTCTGATAGCTTGTAATGTAAATCAATTACATCTTTATAACGTACTACTTACATAAATTTCATATAAATATAATATTTCTACTTCAAAATTGCATGTTTAATTCAGTGTGTTGTCATTTCTTTGTAATGGTTTGTAACATTTGCAGTCAATTTCATTAAAAAAAAAAAAAGTTTCAGTCTAGTTGGCGTACAACAGGTTGTTCAGCAAATTGTTCATCACTTAGAGAAATGCGAAATATAAAATATTTATTTGTCCAATTTGTCTAATGAAAAGTTTCCATGGATGTTCACTGTTTTTCATCCATAGAAACCAATTAAGAACCTTAGTAAGAGTATAACAAACAATCTAAACCCTTCAGCAACACTGTTAACTGCACGCAACCACTTTTATTTTCTTCGTAAAGTGTAAAAATGTAGTCCTGCATCTTAAATGGGGCAGAAAGTCAGTTAGTCTAGTATGTGTTTCCCGTACAATGACATAACTCGCTGCTTAACTATTATAGTACGATGCGTCGTTGAAGAAATCAACTAGCTAGTCACGACTGTTTCCTGAAACCATATGTTGCAAAGTGGTGTTCAACCACATTGGTTTATGACATCACTCACTCATAAGTAATACCTTGTTTTAATGAAACTGTTTAAGATGAAATTAATGCTGTATGTTTTGATATAAATCACAGACATGGCATCTAAGGAATATTTCTAATTTCGCTTTATTTAAAGATTTAAAGCCGTATGTAAGATTGTGGCCAAAACTGGTACTGCAATCACTTTCAAATTACTGTAGAGCGGTGTACCCCTCCCCCCCAGATTGCCAGATCCAACATTTTTTTATGACACGTGTGGTAACTACAGCAGAGCTGGCAACCTGGATGCCGCAACCCTACTGACTTAGTGATTGGTAGATCGGTGCAGGGTGGAGCATCAAAACAAAACACAATATGACAACATCAACATCAGTTGAGGGCTGCAGCTTCACTTTTTAAATGACATTATCCTGGCCCAATTGTACCCAATTATTTGAAATGAACATGACTTATTAATGTCTAGTGACATATCAGGGCCATTTTATGATTATTTGAAATACATTTCTTACATACAGCTCCTTTAATCATAGGCTCGTTCTTACATAGTAGAGCACGTTCGCACATGTACTGAATGTTAGCTTGCTTATTTTGCTCAAGATAAGGATTTATTAAGGATTTATTTATTTGATCTGGAAACTATGCTTCTAACCAAAGGTCGAGAGCTGTCGTTCCGAAAACACAACTCTGCGATGCTGTGTGTGAATGTTTGTTTGAATGATGGTTTCGGAAAACATCGACTTGTTGAACTATGCTGATAATGACGGAACTTGCGACCTTAGTTGGCTGACCATGCTTTCGGGAAACACAACCCTGGTTTGGCGGAGCCTGTGGTTGATGTCTGGCCCGCACACCGACATCAATTCCAAACATGGCATGTGTGTTTAACAAACCCGATCTCACGGTAATTCTTACGAATTTTACCAGGTGGCTAATTCGTATAAATTCATACAACCTCACTCGTACAAGTACAATTTTTGCCAAATCGTACCTATTTTACGTGTTGACCAAGTCATATGAATTCCTTCGAATGACCAACCCCTGACCCCGTCCCTGAACCTACTCAGAGACAAATGTACGAATTCGCACGAGTGAGGTCTTACAAATTTGCACGAGTAAGGTCTTACGAATTTGCAGGAATTAGTCGTGAGGGGTGTTGGTTTAATTAAAGGCAGGGCTGAGGTGTTTCTCACAGATACACAGGCGTGTGCAATTATTTCAGCTTGTCAGTCTGTCACCTGCTGTAAGACATCCACTGCTGCAGGGATGAGCTGGGATACAGGGATGAAAGAACGGAGATGTGGACAGAGGAGAAACTGGAGGTCAGAGGAGAGAGAGAATCGCTCCTCTTGTCGTGGTGAACCTGATGTGCTGCCCGCCTCTTCACCATGTCTCCTTCCATCAACGCTGTTGGGTGAACCTCACGAACACCGCAGATCTATAGAAATAAGAAGGTATATTTTGCTTAAGGGAAATTAAGCTTATTTCAGGGAGCATTAAACGTACAATATGTAATTTTTTTTGGCCACCAGGGGTCACTCATTTCACATAATAACAAAGACGTACTTTGATGACGTCAGGAAAGAGCGTGGGCTCACGGGAGTTGTTGTCGCTGTCAATGACAACCAGCTCAGCTCATGACATGACATGATCGTTTTTACAAAATATACGGATATACGGCATCTCTCTGTAGATTTAGCTTGTCAAGAAGCTTTAAATGCAACCCCAATGTTTACCTGTGTCATGCTTCTGTCGCCAAACCCTTCTCGGGTCATATATTTCACCCGTACGTTTGAGCTTTACTGGGCTGTAGCAGCAGAAGGTGCAGGCAAAGGTAATCGTGGTTCATAACTATAATTCAGACGAATATAACTATTTATATTACGCTCCTTCAATGAATGACCTAGTTTAGAACATTTTTCGGGCACACCGGATTTTATAAGCACGTAAGATACTGCAGTTAAACGTTTGACTGGGTTAGCATCCACTATGTGCTAAAGGCTAAAGGGAATGTAGTGAGAGCTTGCGCCGCAGCTGAGGCGTTTATTTAGTAAGCATGAGCGCGCTAAAGCGGGCACGTACATTCACAACCTGACTCATATGAGTATTCAATGTGCGCGGCTCGCTAACAGCAACAGTTGGCTGATTTGAATGAGACGACCCGTGAACGGGGAGCGCTATATGCGCGAGCAGCACCGGAGGACAGCGCATCTCGTCTGAGTGAGCGCTCGTGAGCGGGCACGTGATTTACACGCATAAAAATACGTCTTACTTTTTTTTCTTCGTCATTTTCTATGCTTTTTTGGCGGCAGTCCAGTGTTCCCCTTTGTGTTTGGTGGTTTCGCCGGGTTCCGCAAGGAAGTTAGAGAAAATAGAGGAGTCAAAGGTTATATGACGCCATAGACGGACGACGAAACGGAAATAAAGAAACGTCCCGTGTCTTCGAATTAAACTATAAATTTCTCCGTATTTGAAAGTTGGTGGAAACTGCCGGGATAATGGAAGTACACATCTAATAGAAATATATAACATAGATACAGTTATTTTTGCTATTTTTAAAGCCGAAAAAGTACAGATTGTGGCTTTAAGATTGTTTTGCATTGTGACATGATTTTCAAATGGTCAAATTATCATTACTTTGTAAGCTAAAAAAGTGTGGTTACTCTCGTTACTGCACAGTGTTGGAGAAACTGAACCTACCCAAGCTAGGGACCATTTTTAAAAAAGTAATTTTCTGGAACAGAACAATGAGAGAGTAAGCATTTTACATAGAATAGAATAGAATAGAATAGAATAGAATAGAATAGAATAGAATATATTGTCCAATTGGAGTTTGGAGTTCAGGAGATTGTCTTGACCAGAACCACACCCCTAAATGCATTGAAGCAACTGCCATGTGATTGGTTGATTAGATAATTGGGTAACACTTTACAATACAGGTGCACTAATAATCATTAATTCATGCTTAACTAATGCACAGATAATACTGAATTAATGTGTAACTAATGATTATTTAAGCTATTCATTAATGATTACCACATTAGGAACTAATTAAGAGTATGTAAGGTTAATGTATTACTTCATACATGAATTGTTATTAATTAACTATGTAATTATTGATTAATTCCAAAATAACTAATTTTTTTAACCAATAGTGTCAATTAATATGTTAATTACCAGAATGAGCCAAAGCCTTGTATTTCAACTTCCAGATAATATGACAGGTCAACCCGATCTCACGACCAATTCGTATGAATTCGACGAATGATTAAAAAGTGGCTAATTCGTAACAATTCATACGACCTCACTCGTACGAATTAGTATGATTTTGCTAAATCGTACATATTTTACGAATTGGCCAATTCGTATGAATTCGTACGAATGACCTACCCCTTACCCCGCCCCTAAACCTAACCATCATGTGGGTTTAGACAAATCGTACAAATTCGTACAAGTGAGGTCGTACAAATTAAACATTTTTTTAATCATTCGTCGAATTCGTACGAATTGGGCGTGAGATAGCGTTGGACAGGTACACTAATATGCATTAATACATGATTAATTACTTTATCGTTAGTGCAAATTCATGTGCAAATTACTACAATTACTAAATGACTAGTTAATAATGATGTGCCCCAACAAGTAAAGTCATAACATACTGATACCTTTGCAAATCATTAGCTAATGATTAATTAAAGCAGACAACTGGAAGTTGAAGTGCATAGCTTTGACTAATTGTGGTAATTAACACATTAGTTTACACTATTAGTTCATAAAATATGTTATTAAGTAATTAATACACAATAACACATTGATTTAATAGCAATTTGTGTATTACTGAATCTATCATATAGACTCTTTATTAGTTGCTGATGCAGTAATCATTAATTAATGGTTTAGTTCTTCATTAGTTATACATTAACTCATGATTATCTAGTTAAGCATGAATTAATGCATATTAGTGCACCCGTATTGTAAAGTGTTACCGATAACTGCATTAATGAGAAATTGAACAGGGTTTCCTAATAATCCTTTAGGTGAGTGTGTTTGTTACTGATTTTTCTTTTTTTAATGAAAATCACCTTGTTTCCACCTCATCCTAAATTTTGGAGAGTCTTCTCTCCATTTGTCGTTTTCGTGATTGAAGACCCAGGATGCTTTCGTGAGTTTTTAAACATAGCTTGTTTTGGTTCAATAGCACGTTCAGTCCTGGAGCCTCATGATATTATGTTCCAACATGTGCAATTAGTATGTCAAATCAAACAACATAAAAGCAAAGAGCAAAACAAACGTAGCTTCTATTTTGGACAGTAAAGCACGCTTTTGTGGATACACACACACGCTCATGCACACAAGGCCTTTCCTTTCTCACAACGGTATGGAAATTACCCAAAGTGCATAACAATGTTTAAACCCTGACCTCGAGACTGTCGCAGGATAAATTTTCCCAGTCGAGCCTGTTTCACCCTTGTGACCTTCCACACCAGGCCATGTGGATATCAATCAGTCAAAGCCCGTCCCTCCCACTGACCTCTGGGGCTTCACACACCCACACACACACACTCTATTCAGCACACACGCAAACACATATACCAGTCATGTATGACTTATGAGACCTACAATAACCATCGACTGATTAAGGAATCAGTGAATGATCGTTAAACACTTCTGTGGGGTTGGTTAGGTGAGATTTTTTGCTGAAAATTATTTCTGGTCTTAGTAACAAATCTCAGCGATCCATCACATATCTTAAAGGGATAGTTCACCCCAAAATGACAATTCTGTCAGTACTCATTCTCATGTAGTTCAAACCCCATAAGACTTTCGTTCATTCTTTATTTAAATCTGAGAGCTGGATCTCTCCTCCATAGGCTTCTAAAGGGATTGAAACTGGCCGGCCCAAAAGTAATGAAAGACTTAGGCCCTGTTTACACGAGAACGCTCGCGGGTGAAAACGTAAAAATATTTTATCGGATGTGCATTTCGTTTACACGGCGACGGCTTTTTTGAGGCTCAAAAACGCAAAAAAGTGAAACCACCCTCCAGAGTGGAAATCTTAAAAACGCTCCACCGCCGCGCTCCCGTGTAAACGGTAAAAACGCAAAAGTTTGCTTGACAGTGAAGTTACGCAGGCGCGTGGACTTGATGTTGTTCTAGTATGCACTCCTAGCCGCCTGAAGTGCATACTACATGGAATTTCACACACTTTTGCGTCACCGTTTGCACGCGGATATCCCACACAAAACGCTCGTCTAAACGCAGAATAAAAAAAGATGACGCAACGACACTTTTGCGCTTTCTCTTCAGAATCGTTTCCGTGTAAACATAGCCATAGTTAAAATAGACTACAGTGGCTCAATCTTAAGTTTTTAAGTGACGAGAATACTTTTTGTGCGCCAAAACAAACAAACAAAAATGACGACTTCATTCAACTATTCATTTCCTTCACTTCCTTCATATAGTATATATATTTATACTTAATTATCTAATTGAATTGTTGAAGATCTTTCGTAATGTAATGAATGTCTCATGAATCATCTCTTTAAGTAACACTTCTGGGTATGATTTTCTGATATCCTAAAAGTGCCCCTGCAGCTGGAGTCTTTGTTTAGGGTTCACTAAGGGACATGTAGGAATTTGCTCCAGTTAGAGCAGGGCTAATGAGTGACAAACAGCTTAATTACGGGTCACTTCCTCTGAGGTCATCTATCTGGGACTCATCCTCCAGTCTAATCAATCAATCTAGTGCAGGCGAAGGCCTTGAGTTTCTGTGTATGGTGGCAATTTATGAGCACTGACACTGAAACCGGTAATGCAGAAGAATAGCCAATATCCTAGTAATGCATGCTAATAGGCAACTAGTTAATAGTGCGAACTGGACCCTAAAGAGTAAGCGTGATACTGTTAAAGAATGATATTTTTCACATTTACATGAATATACCGGGAAATCACGTAATTATCAAGAAAATGTCACAATGGGAAAAAAATAACAAGACTAAATATTAAGAATAATTGTTCAACATTTGTGTTTATGTTTCTCTCTCTATATGTGTGTTTCTTGTTTTCAAGTATAGAGAAATGAAGAAATGAAGAAAGTAGAGTCGTGTATGACTAAAGGATCTGTCCAAATATATACAATTGAATATATATATATATATATATATATATATATATATATATATATATATATATATATCCAAATTACCATGTATCTCATTATAATAATATGAAAATAACTAAGGGACTAAACACTATTTCCAAATTTGATGAGATTATGTCATTAAATTACATATATTTGGACATCCATTAATCATACATGACTTTGTTTTCTTCATTTCTGTTCAGAGAGTCTCAATGTAACTACAGTAGTGGGTTGCGAGACAGTATAGCGAGTCAGTAAGAGAGAGAGAGAGCAAGGGAACACGTGGATAGAGTACAAAACGTTTAGCTGTGTAAGGTTTGTGCCGAGGCGGGGCAGGAGATGCTCAGATGTCTGGGGCTGGGGGCTTCACGCTGTGCAGGAGGCCTTCCGAACTTGTCATCACATCAGGAGGTGTCTGTAGGAGGGCATTCTCACACACACACACACACACGCACTCTACCCGCTCACTACTGCTTCCCTGGCAGATCACAGCCGAGGTGAGTTAACCTCAGCACTACATGTGAACACAACCCTAGACAAGAAAAACCAAATCAGATCTCTTTAATGTTACAATGAGACAACAATGAGTTTATATGGAGAGTAAACAAAGATCTACAGAGTATGCTTCTCACTACAGACTTAAATAATCCCACAAGTGTCTCTTATAGAGTTTCTGATCTCAAATATGTCTCAATTTGTGCTCAGATTGCCAAGGTATGGAAAAGAACTGAAAGACCAAATTTGGGGACATAAATCTATTTTCCTGTGGCAATAGTAAGAGAAAATCATATTCCCTTATGCCCTACATTTAAACTTACTAACTATTAATAAGCAGTAATTCTGAGTTTATTGAGGCAAAAGTCGTATTTAATTGTTAGTTGTTGTTTTATTTATCATATGAAATGTATCAATATGGAACAAAAAAATCAAAGTACAAATCTGAACACATTATGGTAATTAGAATTTGATGAGGCGGAAAAGTGCTCAATTGTCGTATAAATGTCACTATGCTCTAAAAACTCCTAAAAAAGTCAGATATGATACACATAGTTATGAACAAGTACAAGTGCCTTTCTTCATAAAGCATTCTCACATTCCCTTATTCTGATTTCCAAGCGTCTCTCTGAGTCTGAGTATGTCGGCTGGCTTGGGCAAACAGAATGAGCAGATAAGGAGTAAAGTCAAGGGGTGAGAGGCCAGGAAAACTGCTCACAATCAGTTGTGTTTAAGCAGACGCCCTCTTGGATTCAGCCTATCGGCTGTCCTGGGCCCGCTTGCATGACTGACAGGTGGAATGTGCCGTTTGCTGGCCGCATGGGTGGAAGGAAAGAAAGGGAAGCGAAGGAAGACCAAAGGACACCAATTAGCATGTTGGGGGAAGCGTCTTGACTGATATTTGCTACAGCTGGAGGTTGCAGAGTGCACATATCTCTCAAGTTATGTCAGGATCTAACCAAATATCTGCTAAGCAACCCATGTATACACACACCGCTGTTCGAAAGGTTTTTTTTTTAAGTAATCTCTTCTGCTCACCAAGGCTTCATTTATTAGATCAAAACTACTGTATAAACTGGAAATATGCTGGAAATATAATCACAATATTTTAAATATCTGTTTTCTATTTTAAAGGGGGGTTGACTGCGATTTCACTTTTTTCATTTTAAATAGTGTGTAATGTTGCTGATGGTGCATGAACAGTATCTGCAAAGTTGCAGCGCTGAAAGTTCATTGTAAGCAGAGATATCGTCTTTTAAAAACCAGGAAGTGTAAACGCCTACAAAAACGACTCGATTGGGACTACAACGGGTTATGGTACGTCACTAACCCGCACATTTGCATCAACCACTCCCTTCGGAATATGCAGGAAATGGCATGTGCATATTTCCGCAGCACGTCGAGTGAGATGTGTTCACGCAGCTGTCAGGTCTTCTTTGTTCGAACTTCCCACGGATGCTATACTTCATCAACAATGGATACAATTTATGTTTGATTATATTCCTGAAAGTGACGATCGTAATCTAGCTCTCTGTGCTGCGCATTTTACAGAAGACAGCTTCCAGAATCTCCACGAGTTCAATGCAGGATTCAACAAGAAACCATGAAGCAGTTCCGACTTTAAAACCAGAGGCAGCAGTTGTTGGGCCACAACCTGTAAGTAGGCTAAGACTTAATCATTTTAAATGTATTTGCATGTATAATTCCAGACGTAACATTAGCCTGTGTTTTATTTTTTAGTTTTTCAAATGCCAGCGCTGGCTTTCTAGCCACTAGGCTACTAGTTATGCTAGTATTTTGTGTCTACGACAAACGCGTACAAACATTATGGACCTGAATTTTGTACTAATTTTTGTACTAAAGTACTAATGTTGTAAATGTATTTTTCATGTATATGCTTTATGGGTTATTTTCGATTTGATCAAGAACGTAAACTTGCCAACGCTGTTTGAGTATGACATTAGTAGCCAGTCAGTTGCTATCGTTGCCAGTCAGATGCTATTGTGTAAAACAAACGTGTGGTTAAAAAATGTGGCAAATTATCATTCAGAAACGTTTAGTAAGAACCGTGTGTGGTGTGGTTCTGCTTGACTTTCTTCATCGCGGGTTTCTCGGTCTGATTCTGCCTCACTGATACTGCAGTCTTGACATCATTATTTACGTGTATCCACCGTCTATCTATGTCTGTGTTATCCACCTTTGGCATGCCCGTTTCGCCCATAAAGGTAATGGACGTTAACCTTCCGGACAACGTGAGCGACAGTTTAGCCAATCACAACACACCCGCCCAAACGAACCAATCTGAGCCCACTACGTGTTTCTGAGGGAGTGTTTTCATAGAATCAGGAAGTCATCCGCTCATTCAGGGGACAGAGGAGAGCGTGGCTTACAGTAAAGGTGCAGTTTATGAAAAATAAGACTTTAAAAAAAAGAAAAACCACGAATACATGTTATATTGCACCCCATAAACACAATCATGCAAAGAAAAAAAGCAGCCAACCCCCCCTTTAATAACATTGTTATTTTAGTTGTTATTGTTATTATTAATGTTGAAAAGAGCTGTGCAGCTTAACATTTTTGTGTAAACCGATATGTTTTTAGCATTTTTTGATTATTATAAAGTTTTTTTTTATTATGTTAAACAGATTTCTTTTCGTTATAACATTAATGAAGAAAACAAACTTTTTCCTGCTTTAACGTCTAACAAATATTTTCCCCATATCTGACATTGTTGCAGCTCCTCTTTTCCCACTCTGTCAGGAACGCTCAAGGGTGTAATCCAACAGCCGGAAACTGAAGTCTCCCGGGGGCCGCCATTGGCTAACAAGCCTTCACTCGCTGTTAGCATTCCATTGAGTCCCATTCATTTTGGCGTCACTTTGACAGGAAAAAACTTTACATCTGAGGCGTTTAAAGACTTCATTTGTCCATCGTTTATTTCTAAAGAAACACGACAATGTGTAAAAGGGTCCATATTACCTTGTATCTTACGTTATGGCCCAGTAGAAGCAGTTTTTTTTGTAAAAATAGGCTAACGATTGCGTCATAACACGCGACTCTCTCGGGAAGAAATACATATATCAAGCAGCACAACGGACAGTTTGTGTACAGCTAAAATAAATGGATGCAGATCAGATAAGATAAGACCGGAAGCCTCAAAACAATCCAGTAACAATGTTAAGAATAAGGTGAACAGATCGATACAGGTAATCAAATTAAGACAGTTAAAAGAGTTAAAACTTAGTTTCTAAATGTGTTGTGTTGTTTGGTAGCTCCGCCCACACTGACATTCGATTGGTGAAATATCTGACTTCACAGTCTGGGTTGAAACAATGCTGGGTTGTTTCAACCAAAATTTGGGTCAAATATGGACAGTTAAAAGAGTTAAAACTTAGTTTCTAAATGTGTTATGTTGTTTGGTAGCTCCGCCCACACTGACATTCGATTGGTGAAATATCTGACTTCACAGTTTGGGTTGAAACAATGCTGGGTTGTTTCAACCAAAATTTGGGTCAAATATGGACAAACGCAAATGTTTAAAAATTACAAAAAAAAAAAAAAAAATGTTGAAGGTGAAAGTTGAAGTTGGGTTAAAATTTGAAATTACATTGGAATACTATCATTTGTGTTTGTCTATATTTTACCCAAATTTTGGTTCAAACAACAAGTTCTGAAAGTGACTTTGTCAGCTTGTGTTATATTTGACCTCTATAAATTGTTTGTGCCTAGCTATGTGACTCATTGTTAAACTACAAATCACAGAATGAGAGATATTTAGCCGATATGCTAAGGTTAGCATTGTGCGCTACACTTCTTCCTCTGTGTCTCGTTCGCATTCGCTGAGGAACTCTATCTCAATCACGGCGTCTTAATCAGCAAATGGAGGCCGACCCTCCTCACACCTCCTCTTCTCTCGGCCCTTTGAATGGAAATGGTGCGTAAACAAATTCAATCTAATCTGCATTGTGCACAACTCAGGGGAGTCAAAGCCGAGCACTGCAAATGGCATGGCAATATTGGTTTTAGGTGCAAAAGATGCTGCACAAGCCTGCTTTTGGTGGTAATCCAGGTTTATTTGTGTTTAGAGTGGATTACAGTCATTCTTAGGGAGACTGACTGACTGGAGCCGCTCGGTGTAAACCACCCAGACCACCAGGACTGAGGCAAGACAGAAGTGCTGATCTTACAGCTGATGACTCAGAGGCTTGAAATATCACAATAAAGCACTTGTAATTGCTGATATGCCTGAGGACTTTTAAAGGAGTCATTCACCCAAGTTAAAATTATAACATTATTTTCTCACCCTCATGTCACTCAAAACTAGCAATTGTAAATGTAAGGAATTTAACTGCAGTATAATTCCAGTTCTTTTTTTTTTCTTTTTTGTGGAAAGTGTCCTGACTAGCGATTAACATTAGCCAATGAAATTGTCAGACAGCAAAAGAATGAAATATGAGAGCAAGGAATTAGGAGCTATAAAAATAGTGTTCTCCATTCATCCCAAAAAAAAATATGTAATCAGATTACTTTTTCCAAGTAACTAGTAAAGTCATGCATTGCTTTAAAATTTACAAGACAATTTTACATTTAAAAAAGTAATACATTGTTCTCTCGTTTATTGACTGACAGGTCTCCTGTCGCTACGTTGAGATAAATCAGGAGTAAGTGTAGAGGTGTTGTGTGCGCTGTGAACATAATATGTGAATATGCAATTACTCATCTTACTTAAACAAATACAGTTTCAGTATTCCTCAAAATGAATAAAAACAGTGAAATGAAAACGTGCAATAATTAAATGTTAACACAAATATACTTTATGTATTTAATCTCACTTTATTAACCAATATCTTAGCTTCAGACATTTCATGATCCAATTCAATTTGATGAAACCATACTTGTAAGGACAACTGACTATGATGGATGGATGGATGGATGGATGGATGGATGGATGGATGGATGGATGGATGGATGGATGGATGGATGGATGGATGGATGGATGGATGGATGGATGGATGGATGGATGGATAGATAGATAGATAGATAGATAGATAGATAGATAGATAGATAGATAGATAGATAGATAGATAGATAGATAGATAGATAGATAGATAGATAGATAGATAGATAGATAGATAGATAGATAGATAGATCACTTCAATATTTTTAGACAGGCAGTCATAATTCTAACATGACAAAATGAGCTTCAATTTCAGCGGTTTGTGAACATGTAGGATAATGTATTTGGTCTTATTGGAATTTACTATTGCAGTTGAGATTCAGAAGATTATTTCGTCTGGTTTGAGCTGGAATGAGTGAGTAATAGCTGTAGTTAATAGCTGTAGTTACACACAACTCTGCTCCAACATCTCCTGTCCTGAACCCTCATGGCCAAGACTCACCGTCTCCCTGGACACGGCCCAACAGGGTGCGGTGGACTGTCTGCGCCGGGCCACTGGGAGAATCCTGGGCCTGGACCAAACCACAAATATGAGCAAGAACACAGATTTAATTTAACCGTCTTGTCAATGTGACAAAAGGCCAGACAGTTGTTTAAATAAGTTTTCTTTTTTTTTCCTACTATGAAATTCATATGGTGTTTGAATAATACTGCCCTTGTTGCTTTTGTCAAAATCACCGTTTTTGTTAGTATTTCTCCAGCGCCTCGTCACATAATCCTGGAAACCGCGGCACAACCGTGTTTCACTGAAAGGTTCATATAGTAATGCAATCCAAATAACAGCAATGAAAATAAAACTTTCTTGGTAATGCATTTTAGGTTTCGTTTACATGTGCTAGACAAATCATGCAACTTTTTTTGTAAAAATTCATTGTTTGAAAGCATTGTTACAATTTTACCTGAAGATGAAAAAAACTTTTAAACATATACCGGTATAACCGGTGTATATATATATATATATATATATATATATATATATATATATATATATAAAATTATATATTATGGCTGTCAAACGATTAAACACGATTAATCACATCTAAAATAAAAGTTTGTGTTTACATAATATATGTGGGTGTACTGTGTATAATTATTATATATATATATATATATATATATATATATATATATATATATATAATACACACACATGCTTGTATATATTTAAGAAATATTTGCATGTATATTCTGTATATACATTTATATATAATTTATATTATAAATAAATATAAATGTTTTATATGTAAATAATATTTTTTCTTAAATATACACGCAAGTGTGTGTATTCATATATATATATATATACAGAATATTTATACACAGTGCACCCACATATATTATATAAACAAAAACTTTTATTTTGGATGCGATTAATCGCGATTAATCGTTTGACAGCCCTGATATATTGATATATATATATTTATATACATATATATATAGTTTACTGACATGTGTCTGTGGAGGGAAAAGTCCTCTTTGCCCGGGTACAAAATAGGAATGATACATGCATTCGTGTACAAAGTCATTTTCTCTGGGTGCAAAATTGGGCCCAATATGTTGATATTGAAAGTCAGTGGGTGGAGAGTCGACAGTTCGGCTGTCATGGCTGTTCGAACGCATTCAACGAACGTCTAGACTACGAACTAAATAAACATCTTCTTTATTTTAGCTTAAAATATCGTAGTGTTGTACTGTGAGTTCAGAATCTAAATTTGTATCGAATCGTGACATGAGTGTATCGTTACACCACTTCAGTTAACGTATTAATTCAATTACATGTGTAACGTATCTGTTAACAGCCTAGAAGTTGTTTCTCCAGGCCATTACAAGCTGGCTCTGTTTATAACTTCCTGACTATCAAAGTTTCTATTCATAGTAGATCTCAGACCTGTAACCTATTGGGGGAAAAACATTTACAAAGAAGGGTACGAATAGAAATGGCCTTATCATATTTCAATGTTGTTGATTGCCTCTGTATAAGCCTGGGAATACAATTAAGGCAGACTTACTGTCTATGTAAGGTGTCTTCATAAAGGCATGTAAGACGAGCTGAAACAGTAAAGCCCTTTGGCGGTGTAATTACAGGAGGAGGCTGCATTTAAATACAGTCGGCGCATGCCTCGCAGCAAATAACATGGCTCTATCCTAATTAGACCAAAAGTCTTGATACGTGTGTGTTTTGATTTTTTTTTCCGCCATCTTCCTCCAGGGTGCCACTTTTTAGGCACCAAATATTGCGAGAGAAACACAAATTTCCTGGGTTGACGCCACCCCACGCACCTCGGAACAGAAAAAAAAAACAATCCAACTCCAAATCCCCTTATTATGGATCAGGATCCTTAAAAATCAACAAGAAGGGCTTTTTGCAGAAAACAGACGTAACATCGCCTAACAACAGCAGAATGTCACACTGCAGATCTAGGGCCTTGCCGCCAACAGCTGTCAAAAGTCGCATCAAACTCGCGTCGGCCAATTAAGAGAAATTGACATGTAGATTGCCACGCTGTCAGAGCCGGCTGCTCTCACGCTAAGCTAACAAATCACACTGACATTTGTACATGTTTGTATTATTTAGAAGATGTTCATCAAGGCCTTTTTTTTCAAAACCTGCTATAAATATTCAATGTGACAACAATCCGGCGCTCTCAAACGTATGTGAGAGCAAACCTTGACGTGACGTGACATACAGAGATAAAGCTTCGAATTCAATCCGGTTGGAAAAGTCTGTTAGCCGTGAAGAGAGGCCGGAATATTAATTGTGACACAGGACAAATGAATGCACATATGTGTTATTAATAGACTAATGCTGAGTCCTGTCGGGTTCGCTGACGCTTTTAAATAGTCTCCAAATTAATAAATAATAAATAAACGATATTAGCGTCCACACCAACGCGTTCAGCAGTTTTGTCATCTGCCACTTTAAATGCTCGAGCTGGATTCTGATTGGCTTTCAATGTTTTTATCATTCATCAACTCTGAAAAAAGGAATTTATTCCAATTCTTTTAGTTTTAGAACTATATATTTATCATTATATTTATTGTCCTTAGAACAGGTCTTTAAAGTGGATGCACTTCCTCTTTGAAATATATTCAGTAATCTTTCATAGTTTTCATATTTTTATCTCTCACCCATACTAATAATAATCCAATATCTGAAAGACAGGGCCATTTTAAATTCCTTGACATTCTTGATTTAAATAAGCAGAATATCAGCCAATGCATCATTTAGCTTAAGTAAAAGATTTAGCAGATCAGATAATCTTTAATCTAAGAGGCTTGCATTATAACTGTTTACATCAATTATTTATTCTTGAAAATGTGTTGTTTGTATGGAGCTGCATTTTATTTTCGAAACCATTAGCTATTTAGGATTTTGTTATCGACATTAACTATTTAGAACAGCAAATTCATAAAAATGGCCATTCAATAACTTTATAAATTACTTTATTTTGAGTTAGCAATTTTTTTTTTACTTATATAGTTTTAGTGTTACTAAACTAAGACAACATGGCCGCTGTGTTACCAGGGTGTTGTTATGTTGGCTTGATAACTAGACCAATTCAATTCAATAGAGTCGGTTCCTCCTTCACTGTAAGTCTATGAAATTCAGTTTTATCGCCTGAAAGTTCTCGTAAGCTACATTGTGTAACTCTTTTAGTTTATTCTTAGCTAAAAACACTTAGTTCTTTCGAAAATATATGTGCTCATTAATGTATATTTACTTCGATAAAGTAATAAAGTATTCTTGTGAGTGTATAATATGGTATTGAAAATACATATGGGTAAGGGGTTCTAATGACGGTCGCCATGTTGCCCCTCCATCTTGAATGTACATTAGCCAAAGAGGGACATACCCGTTAATTCAAGCTTCGCCTTTCGCGTTTAAGTTTGAGTTAACACTCACGTCGGACTGGAAGCCATGTTAATCTTGGACTACACTGGCCACCGTAGGAGTTAAAACGAAAATCGGAATTGAGAGGAACAGAAACTAATATTCACTGGATGGTCATATACATTTTCACCACTAGATGGGGGTAAAAATCACACAGTGTAGCTTTAAAAAAAAATCACACCTAGATTGTATTTTTGCCTCTCAAATATAATAATGTCTAACACACAACTTTAATTCCTCTCGGCCTTGTCCTTGTTGGATAAAATATTGATATATTTATCTTTTACAGTATATTTACGATCAAGCTCAACTTCATGTACGATTGATTTTTGACTTAACATTCACCATAAGCAATTCTGGCAAATCCATACGTCCATGCATTATTAATTGTTTTTAAAATAAACAAACGCAGTGATGCACTGTTATTGACTTTCTGGATAACTGGGACAACCGCGGAGGCATCTGTGTTCAGTCAGAGCTGGAGGTTTTACCTTGGTTTTAGAAAGTAGCTGAGAAGCAGGAAAATCTCGCTGTGGTCAGTGTTTTTGTGAGCTTGACTGTTCTGGCTGCTGCAGTGTACTACACTATTTTAAGACAGTCTGCTTGGCGAGATGCACTCTTCAATAATGCATTACCTGCCTAATACCTTAAGGGGTGTGTGTGTGTGTGTTGTGTGCATGTGTGTGTGTAGGTGAAAGCTAGGGGTCTATTGATTAGTGTGCTGAAATTCAGTTAGTCATCAGTTCACTAAATCTGGACACCACAACAAGACACACTCCAATAAGAAAGGGAAACCATAAGTCTCTCTCAAATCTCTATTGTTTCTCCTGGGCAGCAATAAAAAGAAATGGAGACCAATTGGGACATTGGCTCAAATGGCTCAGTAATCACACATGGGCTACCTCTAGATTTTAATCGTCAAGTTGTGTCTTACACATTAGTCTCCAATCAACAAGATTCCAATATGAACTCAAACATTTCTCCCAGGACCGCATGATCTGAGCTACACTAATATATATATATATATATATATATATATATATATATATATATATATATATATATATATATATATATATATATATATATATTCACACTACAGGATTTTAAGCCCGATTTAAGCCCGATTTGGAAATCGTTGAGCTCGCCGACAGGTCAGGGCGTTATCGCATGCAAATCTCGGGGGACGATTAGCGGACGATGAACGCTTGCCAATCTGTTAGCATGAAAGAGCCAACAACGCAGCGAAGACGCTCGCAGATGCGACGCTGAGCCCAGAAAAATATCTAGCATGCTAGATAGGCTATCCAGAGCTGTCGCGCGACTCAACCTCAGTGATATCATGAGCTACAGCCAATTAGAGCAAGGCATGGGTTGAGGTCACTGGGGTAAGTCTTATTTTTTTCTTTTTTTGTTTGCATTTTTTTCTCAGAGCAAATCATCATGCAAACAGTGCGCAGCACTAGTTTCTGTCTGACGTCCATATTCGCGCGTTGTGTACTCTCTTCGCTGGCTATTGGCGCACGTGCTGTTTCACGTCATTTCTGGTTCGTTTTATCGCGTTATTTTTCGTGACCAAACGTGGTTGTCAACTCATTATTTATTTTATTATTTTCAGGATTTAGAGACCCTACCATAGTACTGAAACCGCTCTAGTTAGAGTCACAAATGATTTGCTCTTATCATCCGATCGTTGTTGTATCTCTATGTTGTGCGTTGTCAACTCGTGTAGTGAGTTATCTCCTGTTGTGGATCAATCTCGTTTTGTTGTGTGGTGTGAACTTGTACACTCCTGATTTCGCTGAGAGCAAGTCATGTAGTGTGAACCGCACAGTTCAGCCCGACGTTTTCAAATCATGTAGTGTGAACAAGGCTTAAAGGACAACTCCGGAGCAAAATGAACCTTTGGTCTAATTACACATTACTACCTAGTCAACCGTTATCTGAGATATGTTTTCATGATTGCCGAATGTAAATAGTTTTATCTATAAAAACAGTTTAGCCTATAATGCTAGTATAATGCTAGTATATATATATATATATATATACAAATAAAAATCGCTTGTTTTTACCACTAACAAGGCTCAAAATAGCCCCATACTCACACGACAGCATAATAAAGGTCCCTACATTCAAACCGAAGCATTGAGAACTTTTTCAGTATCCATACAGTTTAATAAAAAGATATTTTATACACAGAGTGAACATCGCGAATACCGGAAGAAGCCATCTTGGAAAAATAGTCTCTACCAGTCGATCCACGAACGCCGATCCATGTGCACCGGTGAGATGTGAATAAGGTGATAAGGTGAGCGCGAACAGTAGGCTGCGTGTACATATTGAAGAGAAGAAAACGGTTCGAGTTTGTGTTTCTTCCGAAAACAACGGACCATATGATATTCTGCACAGTTCAGCGCACTTGGATCGGCGTTCGTAGATCGACTGGTAGAGACTATTTTTCCAAGATGGCTTCTTCCGGTATTCGCGATGTTCACTCTGTGTATAAAATATCTTTTTATTAAACTGTATGGATACTGACAAAGTTCTCAATGCTTCGGTTTGAATCTAGAGACCTTTATTATGCTGTCGTGTGAGTATGAGGCTATTTTGAGCCTTGTTAGTGGTAATAACAAGCGATTTTTATTAGTCATTACTCTATGCCCTATATACTAGCATTATACTAGCATTATAGGCTAAACTGTTTTTAGAGATAAAACTATTTACATTCGGCAATCATGAAAATATATCTCAGATAACGGTTGACTAGGTAGCAATGTGTAATTAGACCAAGGTTCATTTTGCACCGGAGTTGTCCTTTAAGTGGAAATTCAGTGGCGAATCTGGAATATTTCGATGGTCAAACATAGACAAAGTATATTGTCAGTGTTTCACTAACAACAAAAGAACATCTCATTTGACACTTAAAGGGTTAGTTCAGCCCAAAATGAAAATTCTGTAAGTAATTACTCACCCTCATGTTGTTCCAACCCCGTAAGACTTTCGTTCATCTTCGGAACACAAATTAAGGTATTTTTGATGCAATCTAAGAGCTGGATCACTCCATGAAATTTCATTCGTCAGGTCCAGAAAATTTAGTGAAGACATCATTAAAATAGTCCAAGTGACTACAGTGGTTCAACTTTAAGTTTATTAAGTGTCGAGAATACTTTTTGTGCCCCCCCCCCACCCCTCAAATTACGATTTTATTCAACTATTAATTTTCTTCTGTGTGACGCGAGTTCATTCAAGCGCCACGACGCATGCACGAGAACTGAACCATCCAGGAAATGCACACTTTACCATTTTTAACACGACATCAAGACACGTGTGCTTCATCTTCTCAGTTCTCGCGCATACGTCGTTGCATTTCAATGAACTCACGTCAGAGGCACACACAGAAGAAAATGAATAGTTGAATAAAAATCGTTATTTTTTTTGCGCACAAAAAGTATTCTCTATGCTTGATAAACTTAAAGTTGAGCCACTGTAGTCTCTTGGACTATTTTAACGATCTTTTTACTAACTTTTCTCAGAAGGAAATTGCCTAGAAAGCCGAAAGAATTGATCTAGCTCTCAGATTTCATCAAAAATATCTTAATTTGTGTTCCGAAGATGAATGAAAGTCTTACGGGGCTGGAACAACATGAGGGTGAGTAATTACTGACAGAAGTTTCATTTTTGGGTGACTAACCCTTTAATACTGCACATCTCATGGCGACCATTAAGGTGCGGCTGTGTCCCACACACACACACACGCACACACGCACACACGCACACACACTCTTCCCTGAAAAGACAACTTAATGTTCTGTTAAGCTCACCACAATGGGTCTCAAACCAGATGGCAAATTAGTGGCAATTGTTCAAAAACAACAGTCAATTCAAACAACATCTTTTCCACACTGCTTCTAGCTGTTGAGCTCTCCTCTTACTGCAGGAATAACTTCACCTCAGAGGTTTCACCATAGTTGTTTAAACAGGAGCGCTTAGTCATTGTCTATTAGCTTTGAGGTCCTCTAGTGCACTGCTAAAATTGTACAGCCTTTCTATTCCAGGAAAATGGACCAAAATATTGAAAATTCAATAAAATGATCTCTAAAATAAGAATGTATATTTCTCTCTTCTCTCTAGATACTAAATAAGAAGTAAATTGTGGTTTTGTCCACTACACAGAAAGTCAGTCAACATTTCCAAGTTTCTGCTTGAAAATTGTGTATTTTGGAAAAATTCCAACAAAATGGAAAGCTCTGATCTCACAGAAATCAATGTTATCCCATGCAAACATGGCACTAGAGCGATGTACAGGTTTGCTGGTCTGAAAAATGACCAAAACATCTCTAAAAATACCTCCTATCACATGATAATTATAAAAAATAGAGCAAAATATCTTCCCTGTTGATAATCACGGACCTGTGAAACAATAGCTAGCATCCCATTGCATTATTTATCCTCTAGAAAGTGTTCTTTGATCACAATTAAACCATTGCAAAGTTAGCGTTAGCATTGCAAAGTTAGCGTTAGCATTTAGGCCTATGTGTCATCCGATGTGCTGTTTGGCTCCTCTCTATTTGTTATTTATCCTCTACAAAGTGTTCTTTGTTGACAATTAAACCATTGCAAAGTTAGCGTTGCATTATTCATCCTCTACAAAGTGTTCTTTGTTGACAATTAAACCATTGCAAAGTTAGCGTTAGCATTAAAAATTTAGCATTTAGGCCAACGTGTCATCCGATGTGCTGTTTGGCTCCTCTCTAGATCTAAATCCTGAGTGAGATTGTAAATAACAAATGAAAAAGTGTCATCTTGCCACATGCGGAGTGTGCTGTTGTCTTACGGCCACAGATTCTGATGAGGTACTTCATTTGTGCTTAAATTTAGCGCTAACAGGATTTATCAAGCCACATAATGGCAGCCTTAACAAACCAGAACTTATTATAGCTTCTCCACTAGAGTCTTTGGGAATGTGGGTCTGAGTCCAACACACTGGTACTTACCACCACCACAATTTATTACTATTAAATCTTATATCAAAATGTTAACTTTATTGCCAAGAAAAAACAACAACATAACGAGTTGTTCTACTGCAGCATTATAGCTCTCATTTTGCACAGTATGCAATTACTTTTTATTTTATTTGGCCTTCCAGTTAGCAAGCCAGACACACTAAAGCAAATATATATAAATGCAGTTTCATTCGAGCTTGGAAAGGGATTGGGAATCATACTGAAGTTTGAGATGATAGCAGAATAATTTTGAAACTTGAAACCTAACAAATGCTGGGACGGACATAAAAATCACACCGCCATGACCATCTTAAAGGCCATAGTTCCATTTAAAGGTCTGGAGAGAGAGTAATATGGTGCTTTCAAGCACAGGAAAACCCTTAAACCGGGTGGTGGAGGGACCACACAGTCAGGCGATGAGGTGGACGAGTTTCAGGGCTTTTTGGCGGCAAATCCAGGCAGCAAACATTAGCGTGGCCAATCCGCCAATGTCACACCCCCCACTTTCAAGGCTGTTACAGCTAATCATCTCACAATTTATTTAAAAAAAGGAGTCATTTCCACATGCTTCAACATAAGGTGCACTTAGCCAAAGACTTTTTTGGGGCCAAGTGAAAATACACACTCTGATTAACTTGTAACTGTTGCATTTACTGAAAGATTGTTTGGAAACGCTGTTGAAATGTTCTTCATATAACATGAACAATCTGTTTTTGACTCAATTTTATGATAGGAACAGTCATGGAGATACTGGGAAATGGAAGGGAGGAGGTCGGGAAATGACCCGAGTCAGACTCGAATACTAGTTGTACAAGCGGCACCAAACGTGTCAGAACAAGTGCGCTACCCTGCAGTCCACGTCTCCAATGGTAAATGTTCTCAGGTTTTTGTGCAGCCACTTGTATTGGGGGGCCTTAATTAGGGGGTCAGACCCCTGAAATGCTACGTGTTCTGTTTTTCGTGTTGAATCAGAGAGCTGACTGAGAAGAATTCAGGTTTTTCTAAAGCCTCCAGCTAATTCCTGACTGACAGAATATTTATTCTGTGACAGAGACTGTGGATGAGGCCATTTCTGGAGAAAGACACAAGCTTCATTCACTGGTGCTCTCGAACCAAACCTCTTTCTAAGGAAGATAAAGACAAAATATACGGGGGTTCTTTCCACAAAGGCATATAAAATAGGGCTTGAAACTATTTCATAAGGGGGTCAGTGAAAGGTGGTTCTTCACCCTCAAAAAATGTTGTTTGTCTCCACGGGAGGTCAAACTAATTAATAGATGAGCTGTTTTATTTTCTACCTTGTTTATAAGAGATTGTTTCAACCCTGTTACTAGTAAAATGACATGTCTTAATACAATTTAAACCCCTAATTTGTGTTATTTTGCTATTCTCTAGAACAAATAATGTTTATAAAATGTATTAAGTCTTGAAAATGCATTAAAGTATGGCAAAACGGGTAACAGGGCATATTTAGCTCAAATTAAGTTGTCACTCAGTTGAGTTCCAATTGTTAATTTGTAATTACTGAACTTTTTTTTTTCTTTTTTTAATTTTTAAAGTGAAAGGGGAAAAAAATTATATTTTTTTCTTGTAATAGTGTAACAGGGTTGAAATGTTGAGCTTTGTGATACGATTATTATTTTTTTCCATGTAATAACAGGGTTGAAATGTAGCTTGGTGATATATTATTTATTTTCTTATAGGTTCAAATCATAGGCTACTTTTTATAAGTGTTATTTTATTATCTACTTTTTATCTTATATTTTACTTGGAAGTTTGCAATTTATTTCAACCCTGTTACTTTAATTTAGGACCAGTCTAAATGTAAAACCTTCATTTGTGTAATGCTGTTAATTTCTTGAAATAAACACTAAATAAATACCATTTGTAAAATGTATTGAGTCTATAAAATGCATTAAAATATGGCAGAATGGGTAACAGCGTTGCATATTTAGCTCAAATTAAGTTGTCACTCAGTTGAGTTCCAATTGTTAATTTGTAATTACTGAACTTTTTTCTTTTATTTTGATTTCTTAAAGTGAAAGGGAAAAATACACAATTATATTTTCTTGTAATACAGGGTTGAAATGTTGAGCTTTGTGATACGATTATTTTTTTCATGTAATAACAGGGTTGAAATGTTGAGCTTGGTGATATATTATTTATGGTCTTATAGGTTCAAATCATAAGCTACTTTTTATGTGTATTATTTTATTATCTACTTTTTATCTTCTCTTTTATATCGAAGTTTTCAATTTATTTCAACACTGTTACTTTAATTTAGGACCAGCCTAAATTTAAAACCCTCATTTGGGTAATGTTGCTATTTTCTACAAATAAACACTAAATAAATACCATTTATAAAATAAAATGGTCTTAAGTCTATAAAATGCATTAAAATATGGCAGAATGGGTGACAGGGTTGCATAATTATTTCAAATTAAGTTGTCAATCAGTTGAGTTCCAATTGTTAATTTGTAATTACTGAACTTTTTTTCTTTTATTTTAATTTTTGAAGTGAAAGGGAAAAAAAAGATTTTTTCTTGTAAAACAGTAACGAGGGTGAAATTTTGAGCCTTGTGATACGATTAATATTTATGTAATAACAGGGTTGAAGGGTTGAAATGTTGAGCTTGGTGATATATTATTTATTGCCCTTTAGGTTAAAATCTAGACTATTTTTTATATTTATTTTTTTATTGTCTTATACATTATACTACTACTATAATACTATTTTCAATGAGGTTTGCAATTTATTTCAACCCTGTTACTTTAATTTAGGACCAGTCTAAATTTAAACCCCTCATTTGTGTAATGTTGTTATTTTATAGAAATAAACACTAAATAAATACAATTTATGTTATTAAGTCTATTCATTATTATTAAGTCTTTAAAATGTACAAAATCTGTGGTAGAATGGGTAATAGGGTTGCTAAATTTACCTGTCAGTTGAGGCTAACTGGTTTGGAACCAACTGTTAATTTTTACTGATAACCTTACATTCCCTATATATTTAAAAAAAAAAAAAAAAAAAAAACATTTTTACAACACAAAATTTATTTGTATCAGTTTTTCTTGTAATAACAGGGGTGAATTGTTGAGTTTGACAAATGCACTCAACACTACTTGTGTAAAACTAAATGAGATCATTTGTCATCTAATAAAAGCATTTTGGGTCACAATTTTATGGTCCAATTTTTAAACGGGGTAAACTGATGCAGTAACAGGGATGAATATGTATATGTTTATGGTAATTAAACAGATTTTAATTGTCTGCATTCTTCCGTTGGCTCTAAATCAAAACACTCAATGCTTCAAAGTATTTGACCCATCTGTGTAGCGGTACCAAGAACAGCTGATACCTGTTGAAGTAGATGTATCATTTCAAAGCAGATTTTAGTACCTCTTCCTCCCCACTCATGAAACAGCAATGATTTACAAGCTAAACCTGCATATAAAACTCCATAGAAGGAGAGATGAACAAGTGATCTGCTCTTCCCCGAGGGCTTGGAAGAGTAATCCGTCTCAACACGTTGTCTTAAAAGTGTGTACGCGAAGCCTAAACCCAGCATCCCCTGTCTCTTTCTCCTCCCCGTCTCCAAGACCAGTTCCTGCCATTTGTTCTGGAGCTCGAGGAGAAAACCCCTTCTGAAAGAACAGGATATACACTAGAGAATGTCTCTTTGGCTGACATTCTCCACAATTATGCAACTTTTACCCTTTTTTAATGTGACTAAGTGTGGGTGGCTGATTGTGTGTGAATTTTCCTTAGCTACCTGTGTGTGTCTTTGGCCTCCTTGGTAACAACACTATTAACAGGGCACGACGCCCTTCTGTTGGATCCCATTAAAGCCTGCAGGGTGACAATTGCTTTCCAGGCCTGGCAATGACGCCTTCTCGATTTACCTGAAAATCAGCATTTGTAAAACGATGCCGCAATAAAGCCATTTGAGTGGAATTCAACTCTGTTATGGCAGCTAAATGGAAGATGAGATCAATCTTAGGCTTAGCACAGTTGTTAAGGAGTACAGCGTTTTCTTTTTTGTCTGCGAGTCATCAAGTCTTGTTATAATCTTGGCCTGGGTGCTGCCATTTGACATTTCCTGTTGGCTTGTCTGTGCCGTCACGTGTCATTTTGACTAAGCGTGGCTAATCCGCAGAGATATCAAATACAAGGGATCCGTTTACCAATAGCAAGGCATCTTTTTGTGAATGTGTGCAGATTGCTGATAATAACAAAGTTCATATGATATGTTACAGGCTGCCAAGATCTGACGCACTCACTTAGGAAATCTTGGGAAGAGATACAGTGGTACTGCCGAGTGTATACTTGAGTGTTTGTAAGTATCTGCTGCCAAAGGAACTTCCTGCAACATGTCAGGAATAAATTATACATGGCTGGGGGGGAGGTCCTGTATGGAGATAGATATACACACAGTTTGGCTGTGGGACAGACAGGCAGACAGACAGATGAGTACATGGAAAGACAGGCAGCACACATTCATTTAGTTTTGAAACTGTATTTTCCAACCACATTTTCTAAAAGCATCTGAGTGGTGTTTGCCAGTGCAAAACTTGCCACAACAATGGTTGCAACTTCACCCCCAAATATGATGATGCCTTTGCGATGGGACCCCTCTATAAAATTTTCAAAATTTCATTTTTTTTTCTAAAGTTTCATAAAATTAGCTAAATATTTACCTAATTTATTATTTAGCTAATTTAATGAAATTAGTTTTTTTTAAATAAATAATTATATAAATAACTATAAATTATATAATTATAATTATAAATAATTATACTATTTTTTATATTTTTGTTAAGTTTTTTTTTAATAAATAATAACATATACATATAATGTACGTATATCAGTTATATGTTTTCAAATACCCTATTTATACTGTGTATAAACAATACAATTAAATCAATATAAATACAGTACCATGCAAATGTTTGGTATCAGTCCATTTAAAAAAAAATATTCAGCAAAGTTGCAACAAATTGATCAAAAATGACAGTAAATACTTCTATGTCTTGTTATGTCTATATTAAGACTTTTATGTGTAAGTGAAGAACGAAAAAGAACCTTGTGAGTATATCAGGGCCTTCAGTTTTAACAGTTTGTTCAAATCCCAGGTAATGAACAGCACTGGTAATGCCTACAAACGATTTTACCAATCCTTTAAGTTTATAACAAATCACACTGTACGACATTGATCTAATAAACTTGGGTAAGACCAACCCGATCTCACGGGAATTCGTACGAATTTTACGAGGTGGCTAATTCGTAACAATTCGTACGACCTCATTTGTACGAATTCGTACGATTTTTGTGAAATCATACATATTTTACGAATTGGCCAATTCGTATGAATTCGTACGATTGACCTACCCCTAACCCGCCCCTAAACATAACCATCACGTGGGTTTAGGCAATTCGTACAAATTCGTACTAGTGAGGTCGTATGAATTAGTACGAATTAGCCACTTTTGAATCACTCGTACGAATTCGTACAAATTGGTCGTGAGATAGGGTAGGTAAGACATGTATGTAGACTGTATGATGATGACATCTATTGAGTCATATAAAAGTTACAAAATCAGTTCTAAACAAATTTTAGCAACTATGTTTTTTATGTGCGCTAAAAAAAGAGCCAGACCAAAAGAGGGGAATATGGATGTGGGAAAAGAGGTCAATTTGGCATGCCAGTTTTGCAAATGGAGGTGGAGGTGAGTAGTTTTAACTTTTAGTGCTGTCGCATTGATCAACAGAGCTGAGGGAAACACATGAGTTACAAAATCAGATTACTTTTTCAAGTAACTAGTAAAGTAATGCACTTTGAAAATGTTCAACAAAATATCTCAGTTACTTTTTCAAATAAGTAATGCAAGTTACTGACAGCTCTCTTGTCCCAATGTATAGACAAACAAATCATATGACCAGAGGCTTGTGTGAACATTACTGTATTATTGTAGTTCTTGAGTTCTTGTAGTTCTAGTTCTAGTTCTTGAATAAATGTGAGCACAAAAAACAAATATTCAGTATTCCTCAAAATCAAAAAAGACTGCAAACCTCCAATAATTAAATATGTTAAATAAAATAGATATTTGTATTAATTTTAATCTAACTTTATTTACCAATGTACTTGCTGATGAAGCAAATATATATATATATATATATATATATATATATATATATATTTATTGGTGAAGTATTGTTAAACTTTTTTTCTCCTGCATACTATTCTTCTGCAATCCTGAAGTTTTGTTTGAGCTGCGCCCTCTACTTTACACACGCGAATTTCTGCTTCCTTCAGTCTGAGGCATATTACTTTGATTTTGGTGTGAAAGGGTCTTTAAATTTCAACTATATATCACACGAAATACGTTCTGAGGAAACTATTTTGCAAATCGCAATTACGTTACATGCCAACATATAAGCAGTGCTATTACGTTCGTCCTTAACCTAATACTATTGCAGTGCTATTACGTTTGTCCTGAACATAATACATCCAAAGCAGGTTTCTTTACAATTTATGCATAATCGTGGCATTAAATTTTTGACTTTGAAACACATTTAACCTTAAAAATACCTTGTTTAACCATTTTGTAGTATTTAGTGTATTTACACAAAAAGCATTTTCTCCAATAAAACGCAACATACTGATACATTCACAAAAGACATACATTTTATTTACTTGATGTAAACCAAATTCAAGAATCCATACGTTGGTTGCAAGAAACAGATCCAAATTCACTATTTTATCCAGTGATCTCATCTTCATTTCTCAGCAGCGACCGCAAATCCGCGTTGGTGATGAATTCAAATTCAAAAAATGCGCCTTCAAGAAGCGTTACGACATGTTTTACGGCAGTCATATCGAACGCTCATTGGCTCTCGCCTGCTTCGTCACAGATTGCGACATGCCGTGTTTCAGTCGGTGTAGTAGATTTGAAATGGAGAGGAGCGCGCGCCTTCAGAGAGCGAACCGAAATCAGATTAACATTTCCATGGATTAATATTAATAACTTTAATTCTGCACTGTATCTCATACACAACTACTATAATACTGCCAGAGGACTGCGATGTGAACGACTTTTGGTAATGTTAACGTTAGCGGTTTTGACATTTTCCCAATAAATAAATTATTGTGAAAGTTACTTGTCTGTCTGTTATGTTTTTTTTCTGTATAATTGTGTTATCCTACGTAGTTTTAAGGAATGGTTATGTTTAGGGGTAGGATTAGGGTTAGTGGCTCAAAATATATTGTAATGCTAAAACTCATCTATGTCCATTATGTTTTATCCTTTTTATATTCTGTATAAAATGAATATGTTTAGCTTTTGTGAGTAGGATTAAGGGATCTTGTTACATTTATCTTTAAAAGTGAAAGTATACAGATATCGTTATGATATGACATAGACGTAAATAGTTAACGTTTTATAGCTGTAAAAACGTAATAATGTTACGTTTAAATGTTACAAATACGTCCATATTATACTTTTTAGCATCTATCAAAACGTAAAATATGTACGTTTTACATATTTGAAAATTACGTATTAGTATCTACGTATTAACAATGAGACATATTACGTTAAGGACCAACGTAATAGCACTGCTTAAATGTTGGCATGTAACGTAATTGCGATTTGCAAAATAGTTTCCTCAGAACGTATTTCGTGTGATACAGGGTTGTTAAATTTGCTCAAAAATAGTATTTGCTCTTTCTTTGGTACAAAACGTCCAGACCATGTGAGAAAATTGAATGCAAAAATAATGTAACACAGTACTTTTCTTAAAGGGATACTCCACTTTTTTGGAAATGGGCTCCTTTTACAACTCCCCCAGAGTTAAACAGTTGGGTTTTACCATTTTCAAATCCATTCAGACGATTTTCTGATATTTAGAAGAATATCAGTAAACAGACAGTTTATAGTCCCATTGACTTCCATCGTATATATTTTTTTCCTACTATGGAAGTAAATGGGACCATAGATTGTCTGGATACTAATAATCTTCACTTCTAAATATCAAAAAATCGTCTGAATGGATTCGAAAATGGTAAAACCCAACTGTTTAACTGGTAAAATTTTGAGTTGTAAAATGAGCCTATTTCCGAAAAAAAGTGGAGTATCCTTATAAACCATTCTAAATAATGCAATAAATCACTTTTTAAGGGAGTAACAATGCATTACTTTTCAAAGTAACTTTCCCCAAAACATTGATCAATTTGCCAATTCATGTTGCATTTTTATTGCAATAAAATGGAAATTTTCAGATCATGCAAAATTGCTGACACTGTCAGAAAATGACCGTAGGCTATCTTTGGTCTCAAGACCGTGACAACGGCCTTCTGTGAACCTCTCTTACTGTACGACCTAGGGCCATCGCTTCAGAGTCATGACCACAGAAATCACCACGATTGTCCATCCTTCCTCAGGGACAGCCCAAAATCATACAATGTGTACCCGTCATAAAGTGAAGAATGAAACATATCTTTGTTGAGAGTACTTCAGGGCCATGTTTAAATCCAAGGTAATGAAAAACACAGGTAGGGAAGGGTTACACAAACTCTGAACTCAAAAGAAGATAAGCAAGCTGTCTGCTTGTGTTAATAAATCTGCACTGGTTTGCTTTGCCTGGGGTAACATTGTTGTTCATGACGGTGCACCTGTCCTGGTTAACTGACAGCTTTAAACATCAGCCCTAGTTTCATTATCTCGGTCTTTCATATCCTCAGGCTTCATTAAAAACTGAGACAAACCGCAAAGAATGTTGTTCAACTTTTCCAGGGGTCACAATGTGTCAAAACACCCATGTACACGCTACAAAAAAAGCTATTAATGGATTTGATTCAAGCTATCTCGGACGTATCAGAAGAGGATGGGTGCCAGAAGGAAATGGCATTGGTGTGTTTGTCAGCTTGAGCGCTCGCAGTGGCAGCTAACACTGGAAGTGGTTTTAGGAGGTGTTCTCAGGTTTGGCTTGAGCTTTTCCTCTTAAATGGAAAAACATTAATGGAAGCTGGCTCGCTCTATTTCTCTTCCCCCTTCTCCAACAGCCGAAGGGAGGGCTGGTAGACAACCAAACATTAGTCACCACATGAATCCAGTGCTCTGAAATATGCTTCCTGTTGAGGTTTGGATGGATATTATGAAAGGAGACCCGGCAGGAATTGGTCACTTAACCGAGAAAAGACTTACAAATTTATTGCAAAGACTTCTGTTGGCTGACAACATGCATTTTATGTTGGCAACACGCTTGGGAATTTGGGAGGTTAAGACATGGTAGGAACGGTCATTTGGGCCCTATTTAAAATGCAAGGTCACAATGACAACACTTGGGACAATGGTCTTCTGCGACTCTTTTATTCAGAGTTTTGTGAGTGACAAGCCATAAAACACTCTCAGTAAAGCAATGAAAGGGCCATATTGGATACATTTTGAAGCATTTTTTTCCCAAGAAGTCCACTCATTAGTTGGTCAAGATTTCTTGGCAAAAATACATTCATGACTTTGGTTAATGCTGCAATTTTTGGGAGCCTAATTTGAATGTTTTACTCAAACCTGTCATTAACTCACCATTACTCATGTTGTTCAAAGCCCTTATGAATGTCCTCACTCTGTGAAACACACACACACGGAAAAAAAGGTATTTACAAGAATAATCATACTGCTTTCATCTATAAAATAATACAATAATTATTTGCATAAATTAAATTACCAAAAAATTAAAGGGGCTATACGTCGAATTCAGAACTCCTTGCTATTAGTGACACCGATGGCCATTAAGTGAACTGCAGCCAGCAATTTACTGCTAACGTACAAGAGACTAAACGTGATTCAAGACCCTCAAATTTATTTTTTGTTCTTCACTTAGGGGTAAAAAGAAGTTGGAAATACATTTGTAGGGATATACTGTAGAGTTGTGAGAAGATTGGGGATACTTATTTTTTCGCCAAAAAAAAAAACAAAAAACATAAGGGGTAACACTGTTGTTTTTTTTTCTGGTCAAAACTTTGAGTTTCGATATCTCAGCTCTGGAAGGGTCTAGAGCCTCCATTTTTGCACTCAGGTCTAAGTCTCATGGCCCTCTATCAGAATTGAGAGTTTTGAGAAGATTGGGGAAAATTAATTTTTCGCCAAAAAAAAAAAAAAAACATAAGGGGTAACACTGTTGTTGTTTTTTTCTGGTCAAAATTTTGAGTTTCGATATCTCAGCTGTGGAAGGGTCTAGAGCCTCCATTTTTGCACTCAGGTTTAAGTCTAATGGCCCTCTATCAGAATCCAGAGTTTTGAGAAGATTGGGGAAACTTAATTTTTCGCCAAAAAAATTAAAAAAAAAAACATAAGGGGTAACACTGTTGTTGTTTTTTTTCTGGTCAAAATTTTGAGTTTCGATATCTCAGCAGTTGAAGGGTCTAGAGCCTCCATTTTTGCACTCAGGTCTAAGTGTCATGGCCCTCTATCAGAATCCGGAGTTTTGAGAAGATTGGGGAAACTTAATTTTTCGCCAAAAAAATAAAAAAAAAACATAAGGGTAACACTGTCGTTTTTTTTTTCTGGACAAAATTTTGAGTTTCGATATCTCAGCTCTGGAAGGGTCTAGAGCCTCCATTTTTGCACTCAGGTCTAAGTGTCATGGCCCTCTATCAGTATCCAGAGTTTTGAGAAGATTGGGGAAACTTAATTTTTTGCCAAAAAAATAAAAAAACAAAAAGGGTAACACTGTCATTTTTTTTTCTGGTCAAAATTTTGAGTTTCACTATCTCAGCTCTGGAAGGGTCTACAGCCTCAATTTTTGCACCCTGGTCCATGTCTCGTGGCCCTCTATCAGAATCCAGAGTTTTGAGAAGATTGGAGAAACTTAATTTTTCACCCCCCGAAAAAAAAACATAAGGGGTAACACTGTCATTTTTTTTTCTGGTCAAAATTTTGAGTTTCAATATCTCAGCTCTGGAAGGGTCTACAGCCTCAATTTTTGCACCCAGGTCCATGTCTCGTGGACCTCTATCAGAATCCAGAGTTTTGAGAAGATTGGAGAAACTTAATTTTTCACCCCCAGAAAAAAAAACATAAGGGGTAACAGTCATTTTTTTCTGGTCAAAATTTTGAGTTTCAATATCTCAGCTATGGAAGGGTCTACAGCCTCAATTTTTGCACCCAGGTCCATGTCTCGTGGCCCTCTATCAGAATCCAGAGTTTTGAGAAGATTGGAGAAACTAAATTTTTCACCCCCCGAAAAAAAACATAAGGGGTAACACTGTCATTTTTTTTCTGGTCAAAATTTTGAGTTTCAATATCTCAGCTCTGGAAGGGTCTACAGCCTCAATTTTTGCACCAAGGTCCATGTCTCGTGGCCCTCTATCAGAATCCAGAGTTTTGAGAAGATTGGAGAAACTTAATTTTTCACCCCCCGAAAAAAAACATAAGGGGTAACACTGTCATTTTTTTTTCTGGTCAAAATTTTGAGTTTCAATATCTCAGCTCTGGAAGGGTCTACAGCCTCAATTTTTGCACCCAGGTCCATGTCTCGTGGCCCTCTATCAGAATCCAGAGTTTTGAGAAGATTGGAGAAACTTAATTTTTCACCCCCCGAAAAAAAACATAAGGGGTCACACTGTCATTTTTTTTTCTGGTCAAAATTTTGAGTTTCAATATCTCAGCTCTGGAAGGGTCTACAGCCTCAATTTTTGCACCCAGGTCCATGTCTCGTGGCCCTCTATCAGAATCCAGAGTTTTGAGAAGATTGGAGAAACTTAATTTTTCACCCCCCGAAAAAAAACATAAGGGGTAACACTGTCATTTTTTTTTCTGGTCAAAATTTTGAGTTTCAATATCTCAGCTCTGGAAGGGTCTACAGCCTCAATTTTGCACCCAGGTCCATGTCTCGTGGCCCTCTATCAGAATCCAGAGTTTTGAGAAGATTGGAGAAACTTAATTTTTCACCCCCCGAAAAAAAAAAACATAAGGGGTAACACTGTCATTTTTTTTTCTGGTCAAAATTTTGAGTTTCAATATCTCAGCTCTGGAAGGGTCTACAGCCTCAATTTTTGCACCCAGGTCCATGTCTCGTGACCCTCTGTTACAATCCTAGGGATATGTGTTGGGTTGTGTTGTGTTTTTTTTCTCTTTCTTTCTTTCAGGCTGCATGTTTAGGTTCCATGAGTGAGTCCCAGCAGGGGTGCCTAATTAACTGAGTGTGTGGCAGCAGGTGTGTCCAATGATACTCAGTGCCTGGAGGATAAGAAGGCTTGGTTTGCACACTGCAATGGCGAGAGAAACGTCCGTGAGCAGAGTACTACCATAGTCATCCAAAAAGAGAACCCTCTGTGAGCAGAGAACCACCAATGAACTAACCAACCAGTCTGTGAGCAGATTACTGTCAACCAGCCGAACCAACGGAACAGAGACAAATTCAGCCATCCAACCAGTGGGTTGATTATTGAGCTAGATCCTTGTGAGACCAGAACAGTGTCTGGGGCTTAGCCTCCGTGGTGGAGAGAGGACTACTTAATTGTTCATATAGGGTTTGAGCTGGTTACTGTAGTTATTAAGTCAGTTTAGTGTTGTCTTACACTGTTCATTGTTGTCTTACACTGTTTACTGTCGTCTTACATTGTTTATTGCTATCTTTTTTTTTGAGAGACTAGTTTGAAGTGGTTTTTATTGTGAATTCTGTAATAAATACCCTTCAGTTTGCATTTTAGTCTGACTTACTGTCCTCTTTTGCCTGGGTTTATTTTTAAATATTGTTGCACCTCCTTTCCCCTGGATTAGCCATCAGGAGGAACGTAACACCCTCTATCAGAATCCAGAGTTTTGAGAAGATTGGAGAAACTTAATATTTCACCCCCCGAAAAAAAACATAAGGGGTAACACTGACTTTTTTTTTCTGGTCAAAATTTTGAGTTTCAATATCTCAGCTCTGGAAGGGTCTACAGCCTCAATTTTTGCACTCAGGTCCATGTCTCGTGGCCCTCTATCAGAATCCAGAGTTTTGAGAAGATTGGAGAAACTTAATTTTTCACCTCCGGAAAAAAACATAAGGGGTAACACTGTCATTTTTTTTCTGGTCAAAATTTTGAGTTTCAATATCTCAGCTCTGGAAGGGTCTACAGCCTCAATTTTTGCACCCAGGTCCATGTCTCGTGGCCCTCTATCAGAATCCAGAGTTTTGAGACAAAAAGCTTGAATGGCTCAGTGGTTAGAGTGTTACTCTATCATGTTGAGGATTTGGGTTCAAGTCCGCTCTTAGCATTAAAACTCTTTATTTTGAAGGGTTTTGTCCAAATAAAAAAGAAATGCCTGCAAAATAAAGTGAAAGAGTGGAAGCTTGAATGGCTCAGTGGTTAGAGTGTTACTCTATCATGTTGAGGATTTGGGTTCAAGTCCGCTCTTAGCATTAAAACTCTTTATTTTGAAGGGTTTTGTCCAAATAAAAAAGAAATGCCTGCAAAATAAAGTGAAAGAGTGGAAGCTTGAATGGCTCAGTGGTTAGAGTGTTACTCTATCATGTTGAGGATTTGGGTTCAAGTCCTGCTCTTAGCATTAGAATTCTTTATTTTGAAGGGTTTTGTCCAAATAAAATAGACATGCCTGCAAAATAAAGTGAAAGAGTGGAAGCTTGAATGGCTCAGTGGTTAGAGTGTTACTCTATCATGTTGAGGATTTGGGTTCAAGTCCCACTCTTTGCATTAAAATGCTTTATTTTGAATGGTTTTGTCCAAATAAAAAAAGAAATGCCTGCAAAAGAAAGTGAAAGAGTGGAAGCTTGAATGGCTCAGTGGTGTGAGTGTTAATCTCTCGTGTGGAGAATCCATGTTTGAGTCTCTTGATGGTTAACATTTTTAGTTTGATTGGTTTGGTCCAAATAAAAAGACCAATCTTCAAAAAGGACATCCAACTGTAAGTGGTTCAGTGGTAAAAGCGTTGCTGTTCTGTGTTGAAAACCCTGGTTCAAATCTCACTTTTGCGGTTGAAATTATTTTAGTGTGATTTTTTGAGACAAACAGAAACATTGAAATGAAGAAGCTCCTGTGGCTCAGTGGTCTGAGTGTTGTGATTCTATGTGGGAAACCCAGGTTCGAATCACACTCTTGTGATGCTTTAGTTTCACTGGATTGTCGAAGTAAGACATGCTCCCAAAAAAAGAAGAGTGAGTGTGCAAGCTCCAGTGGCTCAGTGGTCTGAGTGTTGTGATTCCATGTGGGAAACCAGGGTTCGAGCCTCACTCTTATCATGCTTTAGTTTCAACTGGTTTGTCCAAGAGAGAAAAAGACATGCTCCCAAAAAATTAAGTATGAGTGTGGATGATCCAGTGGCTCCGTGGGTGAGCTCTCACTCCCGAATCGGGAGGTTGGGATGTTCCTGGTTCAAGACCGGGCTGGACCGTGAAGCGTGGTTGCGTTGACGAACATCCTCCAGATCTGCAGCTGGGGGACGAGAGACGGTCAGGACACGAAGGGGGGAGGAAATAACCTAACTCCTCCCCCTGGGGATTTCTGGGACGATATCCAGCAGCGGTGTTGCTGCAGAGAGAGGCATTTTTTTGTGGGACTTAACCAAAATTTTAATTTTGGAATACATGAAATGTACACAACATTACCATGCACCAAAAAATATTTTATTTCTTACCTCATACACATTATTACCTATAGATCTCATCCTAGACACTCCTCCACAAACTTCAGTCATCCATCCTCCATCCTCCATCCTCCATCCTGCAACCATCACTTGCTTCAGTGTCCAGCCTAGTCTTGAACCAGGAACCATGTCTCGTGGCCCTCCATCAGAATCCAGAGTTTTGAAAAGATTGGAGAAACTTAATTTTTCACCCCCCGAAAAAAAACATAAGGGGTAACACTGTCATTTTTTTTTCTGGTCAAAATTTTGAGTTTCAATATCTCAGCTCTGGAAGGGTCTAGAACCTCAATTTTTGCACCCAGGTCAATGTCTCGTGGCCCTCTATCAGAATCCAGAGTTTTGAGAAGATTGGAGAAAATTAATTTTTCACCCCCCGAAAAAAAACATAAGGGGTAACACTGTCTTTTTTTTCTGGTCAAAATTTTGAGTTTCAATATCTCAGCTCTGGAAGGGTCTAGAGCCTCCATTTTTGCGCGCTGGTCGAAGTCTCGTGGCCCTCTGTCAGAGTCCAGAGTTTCAAGAAGATCGGAGGGGGTCAAAATTTCGGCCAAAAAAAAAAATGACAGTGTTACCCCTTATGTTTTTTTTTCAGGTCCAAATTTTGACCTTCGATATCTCGGCTCTGGAAAGGTCTAGAGCCTCCATTTTTGCGCGCTGGTCGAAGTCTCTTGGCCCTCTGTCAGAATCCAGAGTTTCAAGAAGATCGGAGGGGGTCAAAATTTCGGCCAAAAAAAAAATGACAGTGTTACCCCTTATGTTTTTTTTTCAGGTCCAAATTTTGACCTTCGATATCTCGGCTCTGGAAGGGTCTAGAGCCTCCATTTTTGCGCACTGGTCGAAGTCTCGTGGCCCTCTGTCAGAATCCAGAGTTTCAAGAAGATCGGAGGGGGTCAAAATTTCGGCCAAAAACGACAGTGTTACCCCTTATGTTTTTTTTTTCAGGTCAAAACTTTGACATCCGATATCTCGGCTCTGGAAGGGTCTAGAGCCTCCATTTTTGCGCGCTGGTCGAAGTCTCGTGGCCCTCTGTCAGAATCCAGAGTTTCAAGAAGATCGGAGGGGGTCAAAATTTCGGCCAAAAACGACAGTGTTACCCCTTATCTTTTTTTTTCAGGTCAAAACTTTGACATCCGATATCTCGGCTCTGGAAGGGTCTAGAGCCTCCATTTTTGCGCGCTGGTCGAAGTCTCGTGGCCCTCTGTCAGAATCCAGAGTTTCAAGAAGATCGGAGGGGGTCAAAATTTCGGCCAAAAACGACAGTGTTACCCCTTATGTTTTTTTTTTCAGGTCAAAACTTTGACATCCGATATCTCGGCTCTGGAAGGGTCTAGAGCCTCCATTTTTGCGCGCTGGTCGAAGTCTCGTGGCCCTCTGTCAGAATCCAGAGTTTCAAGAAGATCGGAGGGGGTCAAAATTTCGGCCAAAAACGACAGTGTTACCCCTTATGTTTTTTTTTTCAGGTCAAAACTTTGACATCCGATATCTCGGCTCTGGAAGGGTCTAGAGCCTCCATTTTTGCGCGCTGGTCGAAGTCTCGTGGCCCTCTGTCAGAATCCAGAGTTTCAAGAAGATCGGAGGGGGTCAAAATTTCGGCCAAAAACGACAGTGTTACCCCTTATGTTTTTTTTTTTCAGGTCAAAACTTTGACATCCGATATCTCGGCTCTGGAAGGGTCTAGAGCCTCCATTTTTGCGCGCTGGTCGAAGTCTCGTGGCCCTCTGTCAGAATCCAGAGTTTCAAGAAGATCGGAGGGGGTCAAAATTTCGGCCAAAAACGACAGTGTTACCCCTTATGTTTTTTTTTTCAGGTCAAAACTTTGACATCCGATATCTCGGCTCTGGAAGGGTCTAGAGCCTCCATTTTTGCGCGCTGGTCGAAGTCTCGTGGCCCTCTGTCAGAATCCAGAGTTTCAAGAAGATCGGAGGGGGTCAAAATTTCGGCCAAAAACGACAGTGTTACCCCTTATGTTTTTTTTTTCAGGTCAAAACTTTGACATCCGATATCTCGGCTCTGGAAGGGTCTAGAGCCTCCATTTTTGCGCGCTGGTCGAAGTCTCGTGGCCCTCTGTCAGAATCCAGAGTTTCAAGAAGATCGGAGGGGGTCAAAATTTCGGCCAAAAACGACAGTGTTACCCCTTATGTTTTTTTTTTTCAGGTCAAAACTTTGACATCCGATATCTCGGCTCTGGAAGGGTCTAGAGCCTCCATTTTTGCGCGCTGGTCGAAGTCTCGTGGCCCTCTGTCAGAATCCAGAGTTTCAAGAAGATCGGAGGGGGTCAAAATTTCGGCCAAAAACGACAGTGTTACCCCTTATCTTTTTTTTTCAGGTCAAAACTTTGACATCCGATATCTCGGCTCTGGAAGGGTCTAGAGCCTCCATTTTTGCGCGCTGGTCGAAGTCTCGTGGCCCTCTGTCAGAATCCAGAGTTTCAAGAAGATCGGAGGGGGTCAAAATTTCGGCCAAAAACGACAGTGTTACCCCTTATGTTTTTTTTTCAGGTCAAAACTTTGACATCCGATATCTCGGCTCTGGAAGGGTCTAGAGCCTCCATTTTTGCGCGCTGGTCGAAGTCTCGTGGCCCTCTGTCAGAATCCAGAGTTTCAAGAAGATCGGAGGGGGTCAAAATTTCGGCCAAAAACGACAGTGTTACCCCTTATGTTTTTTTTTTTCAGGTCAAAACTTTGACATCCGATATCTCGGCTCTGGAAGGGTCTAGAGCCTCCATTTTTGCGCGCTGGTCGAAGTCTCGTGGCCCTCTGTCAGAATCCAGAGTTTCAAGAAGATCGGAGGGGGTCAAAATTTCGGCCAAAAACGACAGTGTTACCCCTTATGTTTTTTTTTTTCAGGTCAAAACTTTGACATCCGATATCTCGGCTCTGGAAGGGTCTAGAGCCTCCATTTTTGCGCGCTGGTCGAAGTCTCGTGGCCCTCTGTCAGAATCCAGAGTTTCAAGAAGATCGGAGGGGGTCAAAATTTCGGCCAAAAACGACAGTGTTACCCCTTATGTTTTTTTTTTCAGGTCAAAACTTTGACATCCGATATCTCGGCTCTGGAAGGGTCTAGAGCCTCCATTTTTGCGCGCTGGTCGAAGTCTCGTGGCCCTCTGTCAGAATCCAGAGTTTCAAGAAGATCGGAGGGGGTCAAAATTTCGGCCAAAAACGACAGTGTTACCCCTTATGTTTTTTTTTTCAGGTCAAAACTTTGACATCCGATATCTCGGCTCTGGAAGGGTCTAGAGCCTCCATTTTTGCGCGCTGGTCGAAGTCTCGTGGCCCTCTGTCAGAATCCAGAGTTTCAAGAAGATCGGAGGGGGTCAAAATTTCGGCCAAAAACGACAGTGTTACCCCTTATGTTTTTTTTTTTTCAGGTCAAAACTTTGACATCCGATATCTCGGCTCTGGAAGGGTCTAGAGCCTCCATTTTTGCGCGCTGGTCGAAGTCTCGTGGCCCTCTGTCAGAATCCAGAGTTTCAAGAAGATCGGAGGGGGTCAAAATTTCGGCCAAAAACGACAGTGTTACCCCTTATGTTTTTTTTTTCAGGTCAAAACTTTGACATCCGATATCTCGGCTCTGGAAGGGTCTAGAGCCTCCATTTTTGCGCGCTGGTCGAAGTCTCGTGGCCCTCTGTCAGAATCCAGAGTTTCAAGAAGATCGGAGGGGGTCAAAATTTCGGCCAAAAACGACAGTGTTACCCCTTATGTTTTTTTTCAGGTCAAAACTTTGACATCCGATATCTCGGCTCTGGAAGGGTCTAGAGCCTCCATTTTTGCGCGCTGGTCGAAGTCTCGTGGCCCTCTGTCAGAATCCAGAGTTTCAAGAAGATCGGAGGGGGTCAAAATTTCGGCCAAAAACGACAGTGTTACCCCTTATGTTCTTTTTTCAGGTCAAAACTTTGACATCCGATATCTCGGCTCTGGAAGGGTCTAGAGCCTCCATTTTTGCGCGCTGGTCGAAGTCTCGTGGCCCTCTGTCAGAATCCAGAGTTTCAAGAAGATCGGAGGGGGTCAAAATTTCGGCCAAAAACGACAGTGTTACCCCTTATGTTTTTTTTTTTTCAGGTCAAAACTTTGACATCCGATATCTCGGCTCTGGAAGGGTCTAGAGCCTCCATTTTTGCGCGCTGGTCGAAGTCTCGTGGCCCTCTGTCAGAATCCAGAGTTTCAAGAAGATCGGAGGGGGTCAAAATTTCGGCCAAAAACGACAGTGTTACCCCTTATGTTTTTTTTTCAGGTCAAAACTTTGACATCCGATATCTTGGCTCTGGAAGGGTCTAGAGCCTCCATTTTTGCGCGCTGGTCGAAGTCTCGTGGCCCTCTGTCAGAATCCAGAGTTTCAAGAAGATCGGAGGGGGTCAAAATTTCGGCCAAAAACGACAGTGTTACCCCTTATGTTTTTTTTTCAGGTCAAAACTTTGACATCCGATATCTCGGCTCTGGAAGGGTCTAGAGCCTCCATTTTTGCGCTTTGGTCGAAGTCTCGTGGCCCTCTGTCAGAATCCAGAGTTTCAAGAAGATCGGAGGGGGTCAAAATTTCGGCCAAAAACGACAGTGTTACACCTTATGTTTTTTTTTTTAGGTCAAAACTTTGACCTCCGATATCTCGGCTCTGGAAGGGTCTAGAGCCTCCATTTTTGCGCGCTGGTCGAAGTCTCGTGGCCCTCTGTCAGAATCCAGAGTTTCAAGAAGATCGGAGGGGGTCAAAATTTCGGCCAAAAACGACAGTGTTACCCCTTATGTTTTTTTTTCAGGTCAAAACTTTGACATCCGATATCTCGGCTCTGGAAGGGTCTAGAGCCTCCATTTTTGCGCGCTGGTCGAAGTCTCGTGGCCCTCTGTCAGAATCCAGAGTTTCAAGAAGATCGGAGGGGGTCAAAATTTCGGCCAAAAACGACAGTGTTACCCCTTATGTTTTTTTTTTCAGGTCAAAACTTTGACATCCGATATCTCGGCTCTGGAAGGGTCTAGAGCCTCCATTTTTGCGAGCTGGTCGAAGTCTCGTGGCCTTCTGTCAGAATCCAGAGTTTCAAGAAGATCGGAGGGGGTCAAAATTTCGGCCAAAAACGACAGTGTTACCCCTTATGTTTTTTTTTCAGGTCAAAACTTTGACATCCGATATCTCGGCTCTGGAGGGGTCTAGAGCCTCCATTTTTGCGCGCTGGTCGAAGTCTCGTGGCCTTCTGTCAGAATCCAGAGTTTCAAGAAGATCGAAGGGGGTCAAAATTTCGGCCAAAAACGACAGTGTTACCACTTATGTTTTTTTTCAGGTCAAAACTTTGACATCCGATATCTCGGCTCTGGAAGGGTCTAGAGCCTCCATTTTTGCGCGCTGGTCGAAGTCTCGTGGCCCTCTGTCAGAATCCAGAGTTTCAAGAAGATCGGAGGGGGTCAAAATTTCGGCCAAAAACGACAGTGTTACCCCTTATGTTTTTTTTTCAGGTCAAAACTTTGACATCCGATATCTCGGCTCTGGAAGGGTCTAGAGCCTCCATTTTTGCGCGCTGGTCGAAGTCTCGTGGCCCTCTGTCAGAATCCAGAGTTTCAAGAAGATCGGAGGGGGTCAAAATTTCGGCCAAAAACGACAGTGTTACCCCTTATGTTTTTTTTTTCAGGTCAAAACTTTGACATCCGATATCTCGGCTCTGGAAGGGTCTAGAGCCTCCATTTTTGCGCGCTGGTCGAAGTCTCGTGGCCCTCTGTCAAAATCCAGAGTTTCAAGAAGATCGGAGGGGGTCAAAATTTCGGCCAAAAACGACAGTGTTACCCCTTATGTTTTTTTTTCAGGTCAAAACTTTGACATCCGATATCTCGGCTCTGGAAGGGTCTAGAGCCTCCATTTTTGCGCGCTGGTCGAAGTCTCGTGGCCCTGTGTCAGAATCCAGAGCTTCAAGAAGATTGGAGGGGGTCAAAATTTCTGCCAAAAATGACAGTGTTACCCCTTATGTTTTTTTTTCAGGTCAAAACTTTGACATCCGATATCTCGGCTCTGGAAGGGTCTAGAGCCTCCATTTTTGCGCGCTGGTCGAAGTCTCGTGGCCCTCTGTCAGAATCCAGAGTTTCAAGAAGATCGGAGGGGGTCAAAATTTCGGCCAAAAACGACAGTGTTACCCCTTATGTTTTTTTTTTTCGGGTCAAAACTTTGACATCCGATATCTCGGCTCTGGAAGGGTCTAGAGCCTCCATTTTTGCGCGCTGGTCGAAGTCTCGTGGCCCTCTGTCAGAATCCAGAGTTTCAAGAAGATCGGAGGGGGTCAAAATTTCGGCCAAAAACGACAGTGTTACCCCTTATGTTTTTTTTTCAGGTCAAAACTTTGACATCCGATATCTCGGCTCTGGAAGGGTCTAGAGTCTCCATTTTTGCGTGCTGGTCGAAGTCTCGTGGCCCTCTGTCAGAATCCAGAGTTTCAAGAAGATCGAAGGGGGTCAAAATTTCGGCCAAAAACGACAGTGTTACCCCTTATGTTTTTTTTTTCAGGTCAAAACTTTGACATCCGATATCTCGGCTCTGGAAGGGTCTAGAGCCTCCATTTTTGCGCGCTGGTCGAAGTCTCGTGGCCCTCTGTCAGAATCCAGAGTTTCAAGAAGATCGGAGGGGGTCAAAATTTCGGCCAAAAACGACAGTGTTACCCCTTATGTTTTTTTTTTCAGGTCAAAACTTTGACATCCGATATCTCGGCTCTGGAAGGGTCTAGAGCCTCCATTTTTGCGCGCTGGTCGAAGTCTCGTGGCCCTCTGTCAGAATCCAGAGTTTCAAGAAGATCGGAGGGGGTCAAAATTTCGGCCAAAAACGACAGTGTTACCCCTTATGTTTTTTTTTTCAGGTCAAAACTTTGACATCCGATATCTCGGCTCTGGAAGGGTCTAGAGCCTCCATTTTTGCGCGCTGGTCGAAGTCTCGTGGCCTTCTGTCAGAATCCAGAGTTTCAAGAAGATCGGAGGGGGTCAAAATTTCGGCCAAAAACGACAGTGTTACCCCTTATGTTTTTTTTTCAGGTCAAAACTTTGACATCCGATATCTCGGCTCTGGAAGGGTCTAGAGCCTCCATTTTTGCGCGCTGGTCGAAGTCTCGTGGCCCTCTGTCAGAATCCAGAGTTTCAAGAAGATCGGAGGGGGTCAAAATTTCGGCCAAAAACGACAGTGTTACCACTTATGTTTTTTTTTCAGGTCAAAACTTTGACATCCGATATCTCGGCTCTGGAAGGGTCTAGAGCCTCCATTTTTGCGCGCTGGTCGAAGTCTCGTGGCCTTCTGTCAGAATCCAGAGTTTCAAGAAGATCGGAGGGGGTCAAAATTTCGGCCAAAAACGACAGTGTTACCACTTATGTTTTTTTTTCAGGTCAAAACTTTGACATCCGATATCTCGGCTCTGGAAGGGTCTAGAGCCTCCATTTTTGCGCGCTGGTCGAAGTCTCGTGGCCTTCTGTCAGAATCCAGAGTTTCAAGAAGATCGGAGGGGGTCAAAATTTCGGCCAAAAACGACAGTGTTACCCCTTATGTTTTTTTTTCAGGTCAAAACTTTGACATCCGATATCTCGGCTCTGGAAGGGTCTAGAGCCTCCATTTTTGCGCGCTGGTCGAAGTCTCTTGGCCCTCTGTCAGAATCCAGAGTTTCAAGAAGATCGGAGGGGGTCAAAATTTCGGCCAAAAACGACAGTGTTACCCCTTATGTTTTTTTTTCAGGTCAAAACTTTGACATCCGATATCTCGGCTCTGGAAGGGTCTAGAGTCTCCATTTTTGCGCGCTGGTCGAAGTCTCGTGGCCCTCTGTCAGAATCCAGAGTTTCAAGAAGATCGGAGGGGGTCAAAATTTCAGCCAAAAACGACAGTGTTACCCCTTATGTTTTTTTTTTTCAGGTCAAAACTTTGACATCCGATATCTCGGCTCTGGAAGGGTCTAGAGCCTCCATTTTTGCGCGCTGGTCGAAGTCTCGTGGCCTTCTGTCAGAATCCAGAGTTTCAAGAAGATCGGAGGGGGTCAAAATTTCGGCCAAAAACGACAGTGTTACCCCTTATGTTTTTTTTTCAGGTCAAAACTTTGACATCCGATATCTCGGCTCTGGAAGGGTCTAGAGTCTCCATTTTTGCGCGCTGGTCGAAGTCTCGTGGCCCTCTGTCAGAATCCAGAGTTTCAAGAAGATCGGAGGGGGTCAAAATTTCGGCCAAAAACGACAGTGTTACCCCTTATGTTTTTTTTTCAGGTCAAAACTTTGACATCCGATATCTCGGCTCTGGAAGGGTCTAGAGCCTCCATTTTTGCGCGCTGGTCGAAGTCTCGTGGCCCTCGTGTCAGAATCCAGAGTTTCAAGAAGATCGGAGGGGGTCAAAATTTCGGCCAAAAACGACAGTGTTACCCCTTATGTTTTTTTTTCAGGTCAAAACTTTGACATCCGATATCTCGGCTCTGGAAGGGTCTAGAGCCTCCATTTTTGCGCGCTGGTCGAAGTCT